>OX104112.1:94306398-94746493 GCA_944474755.1 Limnoperna fortunei | reverse complement strand
TTTACAAAAAGCTGAGATCCTGAATAAACAATACCATTCTGTTTTCACAGTGTCTAATAACAGTCAATCTGACACACTACCTCAGCTAAATAACAATTTCCCTTCTATGCATAACATCACAGTCACTGAAGAAGGCGTTAAAAAACTATTAAATAATCTAGATCCTTCCAAGGCTACTGGTCCTGATGATATCCCTGCACGAATCCTTAAACAGTTTGCCTCAGAATTTGCCAGACCTCTGGCTTATATATTTAATATTTCTCTGTCCAGAGGCGAAGTACCATCAGACTGGAGGCAGGCCAATGTAATTCCTGTATTTAAAAAGGGGGAGAAATATCTTGCAAGTAATTACAGGCCAGTATCACTTACCTGTATTTGTTGCAAGCTATTAGAACACATAGTTGCTTCTAACATACTTAAACACCTTGACCAACATAACATTTTGGTAGACTGTCAACATGGTTTCAGAGCCAAACGGAGCTGCGAGACACAACTAATCTCACTCTCCCATGAAATACTAGACCACATGCACTCCGGAATCCAAACAGACCTAATTATCCTAGATTTCTCCAAAGCCTTTGACAAGGTTCCCCATCAAAAACTCCCGTATAA
Source organism: Limnoperna fortunei (assembly GCA_944474755.1). Lineage (NCBI taxonomy): Eukaryota > Metazoa > Mollusca > Bivalvia > Mytilida > Modiolidae > Limnoperna > Limnoperna fortunei. The sequence goes on along the minus strand of OX104112.1, from coordinate 94,745,881 downwards.
GCTAGACAATTATGGAATCAGAGGCTCCACTTGGAATTGGGTCTCATCATTCCTCCATGATCGGCAGCAGCAAGTAGTTCTTGATGGAGTATCTTCTGGCAAACTACCTGTAGTTAGTGGGGTACCCCAAGGATCTGTCCTGGGCCCCCCTCTTGTTCCTCATCTTCATTAATGACCTTCCTTCCTCAGTTTCTTCTAAAACAAGGCTTTTTGCAGACGATTGTATTTTGTACCGTTCTATTAAAGACCATAGGGGACTGTTTAATTTTACAAGAAGATCTAACAAGGCTTGCCCATTGGGAACATACCTGGGGCATGGAATTCCATCCACAAAAATGCAACTCAATGTCAGTCACAAGATCACGAACACCATATCTTCATAAATACCATCTTAAAGGTCACACTCTGGAGTCTGTTGATTCAGCCAAATACCTCGGAATTACAATTTCTAAAGACATGTCATGGAACCACCATATTAATAACATCACTTGTAAAGCCAACAAACTTTTAGGATTTTTAAAACGTAACCTTCAAATAAACAATGAAAACACTAAAAGCCTAGCCTATAAATCCATCATACGTACTAATCTAGAATATTGCTCAACTGTCTGGTCTCCTCACACCCAAAAATCAATAAATCAAATTGAGCAAGTACAAAGAAGAGCGGCTAGGTATGTAACTGGAAGACACCACAACACCAGTAGCGTAACATCTATGTTAGACCATCTTCAATGGAAAACACTTAATTCACGCAGACAAATTCATAGAGCCACCTTGTTGTACAAAATATCCAACAAATTAGTAGCTATAGACCCAACACAGTACATAACTACACTTCCACCATCAGTTACAAGACACAGACACAACCTTCAATATCATACTTTCTCCACTACAACAAATTATTTTAAATACAGTTTTTTTCCTTATACAGTTGTTCTTTGGAATTCCTTACCTGTCAACATTGTCAATGCAAGTACTTTGGATCAGTTTAAATCACTGATCCAAACTCACATTATGTAATTCATATCAGTACAGATCGTTTTTGTATATATGTAAATATTTTCAGTTTTCCATTTGCTTTTTATGTTGATTATTTAAATTAACTAAATGATTTCTGATATTTTTTCTAATCTTTTATTATTTATTTATTTATTTATTTATTTATTTATTGTTCTTCATATGCGCGCCTTGGTCTGTTTGCGCCGTTGCCTAGTCATCAGCAATTGATGGAGCAACGTATGATGTAGATGTAGATGTAGATGTAGATGTACCCTTTGACCTCATGACACTTCACCTCTCGAAAACGCAAGTCGAGTGATCGTAATTCTGTTTCTGGATTAGTCAAAAACTAATTGCACGGGGGTTTGGAACAGGGTGGTAAATTAGACAGGGGTTCGGAACAGGTTTATAAATTGGCAATTCACCTTTCAAATTGTGTACAATTATTATTAGATTTTACCGTCTGTTTGTTTATAAAATTATTTCATACTGTAATTTAAGTATTAAGAACGATAGAGGTGAGCTGCAGTTTGTAAAATTTTATATCAAACAACTTATACAAAAATGATAAATATTTTGTATTTGAACTACAGCGCATATTAAAACGCATATTAACTCCCTTGATTTTTGCGGGCTTTTATGGAGTGTAAAAAAGACAAAGAGAATAATTTTGTATTGATTTCTTTAATAAATACAAATTAACAATCATTTTATATACATATTTTTCACATAGCTAGGTTTTACCTATCTTTTCAGATTTAGCATAATTTATGCTTCCAGAAATCACAGATTTTCACCCCTTTGCATTTTCCCTTCACAACCTATCATATTTTCTATTGTATCCGGAGCCCACATTTACAAGACAAAACTATTGTGTGTGTATTAGTAAAAATTCAACTATATTTGTAGAGAATTGAATTAAAATAGTCCTTCTGCAAACAAATTAAATGTTCCATCATGTACTTTTGATCGAAGACAACTCGTCCAGTCTTCGTTTGAGACAACTCGTCCCGTCTACTTGAGACAACTCGGCCTATGGATCAATCAATTTTATAAGAAAATAAATAAATTAATCGTCGTGTGTGGACCTAGCTTTGACGGCGGCTGTGCGACCCGCAGGGTGCACAAGCTAGACGTCGTGTGTGGACCTAGCTTTGACGGCGGCTGTGCGACCCGCAGGGTGCACAAGCCAGCCGTCGTGTGTGGACCTAGCTTTGACTTACTTACTTCCCCGATATTATGTCAACAGTCCATGTGAAACAAAAATGATTGGTTTACTGAAACTTTGTTACAAAGAGGTACTTATTAGTTTATCATCTTTTATCAAACAAATATGTCCATTATTCTAATCCTGTGGACTCACTATCCCCCATGTTTTGAAATCGTTTATTATGTAATGTATTTGTATTACCTGTATTATTTTGTATTAGATGTAATAAGTTGCACAGTTCTGAAATAAAATCGTGAAATCTTGGAAACTTATTGGGTCGAGGATAGCTGTATTATCCAGAGGCCCAATACCGCTTCCTGACATAATACGCATTGAATATTAAAACACCCATTTAATGACACTTTCATTAACCAGTTGAGTAAATTTTAGTGCCATTTTATTATTGATCAATATATTGATCTATTTCGGCTTCCCATGGACATAATAAACGATAAATACGAACAACCCTTAGTATGAAAATGTAATTTCTTCCTTGAAAATTCTGCTGTAATTTTCTTAATGCAAACGAATGTGGTTTTTTAAAAATGATATTTATATATAAATTACCCGAAGTGACATTCCTGTATTGGACCTGTTTTTCTGTATTGAGCCTGTTATTTTCGTATAAGCCCTGTTTTGTGCATTGAGCATTTTTTCTGTATTGGGCCTGTTTATCTGCATTTGCCCTTTTTTCTGTATTCGGATTGTTAACTAGATCCATATTATATGGATCACTTGTATTTTACACAACTGGTATATAACATTGAATACGTGTTCGGAATCATAAAACTATATAGGTTGCCGAAATTAATATTACGCCCCTTTCATGCCGGTTGGGTCACTTTAAATGTCGGAAATAATAAAGTACGTTCTTTATGTGTAGTGATTGCTTGTTTGTTTGTTTGATGGTGTTTAATACCAATTTCAGCAATTTTTCAGCTATATAATGGCGTCCAGTTTTTATTGGGGGAGGAAGCCGGAGTAATCGGAGAAAACCTCCGACCTGCGGTAGGAAAACTGGGAATCCTTGTCGGCTACGGGCGTATCGCGGCCGAATAACGGCCAAAAATTTCTGCCCGTGAAGCAGACGCTGTTAAACGCTTTGAGGTCGCGATAAAGACGCGATACAGCCGTACTTTACCCGTCGTTACACGCGGTAAGAAATTCACATGCGGTTTGCCGCGCGAAAAAGTTTTGGGCTGCCCAAAAATTTAGACCGCGGGTAATCGCGGGCGGTATACGTGGTACACACGTGGTAAAGACGCGGTACAGACGCGGAACGAACGTGCTAGGACGTGCTACGGTCGCGGTTAAGACGTGGTTATACGCGGTAGGACGCGAAATTTTAGCGGGTAATCGCGGAGGAGCACGGTCATAGCACGTTTGTTCCGCGTCTGTACCGCGTTGCTATCACGTGCATTAGCGTGTGTACCGCGTGTAAACACGGACAAACGCCTTTCTTCGCGTAAACAGCGCGCCCCAATATTGTCCACCGACTAATCGCGTCCGTACAACGTCTGATTTTAGGTATATAAAAAGCGCGATTTACCGAGCATTCGTCAGTCAAGGGGTGAACATGGATACCCGTCACCGTAATGACCTCGTCTTGCTGCTCCAGCAGCATCAGAACCAAGTGGTACAGGTCCATCAGTTCCTTATTGACAGAAGAAGACGAAAGAGGAGGAGGAGGGTGGTCCGGAACATCTGGGTGCGCGACTGGATTGGCAGGAGATCTGAGCTGGGGCTGTACGATCGTCTCATGGTGGCGCTCCGTAATGAAGATCCAAGGGCCTTCCATAACTTTATGAGAATGCCACCTGCCATGTTCGATGAAATTGTGCAGAGACTGACACCAGCCCTTACCAAGGAGACCACCAACTGGCGAGCACCCCTTGACCCAGGCCTAAAGGTTGCCCTCACCCTGAGGCACCTTGCTTCTGGCGCCAAGTAACATGAGATGCAGTATGGCTGGAGGGTCCCTTACCTTACTTTCTGGTGGGAGATGATGCTTTCGCACTCCGGACCTACATGATGAAGCCGTATGGTAACAAGGACATGAGGAGGAAGCAGAGGATATTCAACTATAGACTCTCGCGAGCCAGAAGGGTAGTTGAGAATTCGTTTGGCATCCTTGTCAACCGATTTCAAGTTCTCCTGACTACCATGATGCATGAAGCTGACACTGTGAGGCTCCTGGTCAAGGCGTGTGTACTCCTCCACAACCTGATGAGAACACGTTACCCTGTTATGCAGAACAGACTGGTGGATTTCGAGCGTCCAAATGGAGCCCTGGTGCCTGGCGCCTGGCGTGCAGGCAGGAACCTTGACGACCTAGCTGACCGAGTACCAGGAAACAATAGAAATTTAAGGATAGCCAAGGCTCAGAGGAAACTCATCATGGAGTGGTGCAACTCACCGGCTGGAAGGGTTCCATGGCAGGATGACATGCTCCTACCCCGTTTCTAGTTACATGTGTTGTGACAGTGACACAGTTATTGCGATTGCTCATGCTATGGAGCTGTGACATTTAATCTATGAACTGATGATGGTTAAACTAAGGATTATTCTACAATTGTTATAACATGAATGTATAATATGATGTCGAATTGCTGTATAATATATTTTATTTATATTAAATTTTATTTGATTGTTTGTGTTGGGGGTGGTGGAAACATAAGAAAACAAGAAATAAAAATAAAAATTATTATCTTCTGTACTTTGTAGAAATTAAATGTCTTAATCTAACTTTTATTTCTTGTCATTTGAAATTTACTAATATTTTATTATTGTAATTTTATTACACACAATTCACATACTTTATTTTATTTACCTAGGAAACACAAACAAATGTTCACAATTTAACAACAGTACAACTTTATTATTATATCAAAATTATCAAAAGCAGTGAAGTTAACGGCAAGGCATACATATAGCCAATCGTCCACAGCCTAAAAAACACAGTAATATAAGAATATCATAAATCAGTCACAAAGCACAAACTACTCCTTAGCATCCGAGGAGGTCTCAATAGCCTGACTGACCTGACTGGCTTGGTCCCCTGAGGCAACGTGTGGTCTTGCTTGGCCAGGTGAAGTTGTGGAAAGGTTCGGGGTGTTGAGAGTTCCCTGAGAGGTCTAAGAGAGCTAGCCTCCCCATACCACTATCCATTAAGTTCCACTACTCATCAATGGGTAGAGGCAAAAAGCTTTCCCACAGATTCAGCTGATTCCCTGGTACGGCGTGGAGTCTGTAGTGGTTGCTGGTGCTGCTGCTGAGGAAGCTGCTGGGGAAGCTGCTGCTGCTGATAACCACCACCATACTGCCAGTTGCGGTTATGATTTCTACAGCCCGGTTCGGCTGCTTAATTATACCCGTGGTAGGCCGCGGTACCGCCGCGCTTCACCAGCGATAAGGACGCGGAACAGTCGCCGGCGTCTGTTCCGCGGGCATACCACGGGTAAACCGCGGGTAAGCTAATTTTGCACATTTTCCACCACTGGCAACTGCGGGTTAAAAAAAATCGAGAAATTTTACCCGCGATACAGACGCGAAAGGCTGTGTGACCGGGGCTTTAGATTGGAGTCGAGTACACCCTGCCTGCAGTGAGAATCGAACCCGCAATCTTAGTGTTGACAGACCACGTAATCAATAGTAGACGAACTACCTTGACCACTCGGCCATAGGGAATGATCATTTAAACTTCGATATAGAGATAATATCTCTACTTTGTCCAACATCATTATTTTAGAATGACTGTGTTTATTATGAGAACATCTAGATTAAAAATGACAAAACTTTACAGCATAAAGATTTAAACGCAAGTCTGCAATACCTTATTTTTTAATGTAATTAACAATCATCTACCCTCATGCGTCAAAATGACAAAATACATTGTACTGTTGTAAACTGTATAGCAAGGCTTCATATTCATTCGAGTGCGCTCTGGATTTTTAGGATTCTTTTTTTAAACAGTATATAAATCACATACGAATGAAAAAATAATAACATACATGTACCAGAAAATTGTTTCAAAAAAGTTTTGTTTTTGTTTTTAAAATAATCATTACGATAATCACTTTTTAAAAAGGAGAGATATATCATTTTATCATAAAAGTAAAATACTTCATGGTCAATAAATAAAATGTAGAATTAAATATGGTTTATTAAAAAATGAACGGAGTGATCCCACATGAAAATAATCTAAAATACAAAAGTACAAATACCACCGATGTGATAATGATTTTAAACAAATACTATTCGATTTCATTTCTTCAAAAATTTTCATCTGTAGATTTCAGAAAACATGTGTCTACATAAATCACCCCTTGGCCAATATTTGAGTAAAGGTTAAAAAGTTATAAACGCAGTTTATGAAGCGAACTTTGAAAAACTAGATTCAGCTTGATTTTACAGAGTACAGTTCAAAATTTCTAGTGCTAACAGGTTGAAAAATACCCATTTGTAATTCAAACATTACAATTGGAAAAAAATACGAGCATGTATTAATTAAAATTAAATAAAAACCATAAATAAATAAAATTTAATTATCTTGATTATCTTTTTATGACTTAAACGTTGAAAAATCTGTTGTGTCATGTATTCGTGTTGAGTGTGTTATAATTTCGTTGTTTATGTATGTTAATTTTATGTCTTGTTTCGTTCATTTTGTATATTTATAGTGTATATATAGTCATAGCTTGTTATCCAATCCATATTTTATAAATAAATAAAAACTATTTTTTTTGCTAAAATACGTTACTTGCACTAAATTAATAATCATCATGGGACAGTTTCCGGAAAACATCGGAACTTTTCTTTTTATCAGAGACATATACAATAGAAACAAAAAAATAATAAATAGTTAACCCATGATGAAATTTTATCAGAGATTTTCCCAGATCACAGCGGGAACCTCTTGTTTGTCACTCTAGTATTGTATTTAATTATTATTTTTTTTGTCTATGCATCATCATATGTATTCCTAATCATAATAATTATTTCCTTAATTGTTCTATTAATTTTGTTTTCATAATTCATGTGATTTTGATTCGATCAAAGTGGACACCTTGATTGGTATTAATAAACATTGTTGTTGTTGTTGTTGTTGTTGTTTATACATCTCTCTGCTTTTATCCTTTGTTCATTTCGGTAAAGCCACATTGTCCACATCATGGTTTGAATGACACCGGGTTAAGATGTTCTGAGGAAAATTGAAGCATGTGTGTTGGATAATAATTTATCCACAAGTTTTATATTACAATTCAGAGTACCACTTAAATATTTACCAATATTCAGAGTACCACTTCAATATGTACCAAGTAGGGTCTCTGCCCTAGTTGCCTACGTAGCTTAAAGTAACCTTGCTATCTGGGACGAAAACAAAATTCTACCCAACCAAGCTATCGTATCCCCCCTCCCAAAAAAAAAGAAAAAAAAAAGAAAAAAAACAATGAAGTAATTTAGATCGTTTAATTTCATTATAGTCATAACGGAAAAAAAAAACAAAAAACAAAGCTCCAAAACTGGGAATAGTAGTAATAATGGGAACGGCCCCCGTTCCCATTATTGATTTTATGGAGGTTTAAATGTAAATATCTAAATTTTCTGATCCATAGATTAAGCCAGAAAAAATAGATTCGTGAATGTTAATACATAATGTATAACGCTTCCTAACAGTTTAAATATATTTACATGTTTTGGTTGTCCATAACCAGCTAATATACAGATTAGTTGTAAGTTATTCATTGAATATTCAGGTTTGTTTTTAGTTTATTTCCTTTTTACATACACAAATCTAAAATAGAAGAACATAGAACCAAATAAAAGATAAAGTTAGTACTTCCTACATCAGTTAAAGAGCGTAGAAAGACAAAGTACTGTAGTTAAGTATTAAAAATTGCATGACACTTAAAGAAAATCTTTGTTTATGGCGCCTGTGGTAAATAAGTCCACAATATCAACGAAACCAATCAAAAAGATAGGCCTCTATGGCCGAATGTTTATGGTAGTAAGTCATCTACTTTAAACCACGTGCCTGTCAACACGGAGGAGTATGCTTGGGTTCATTCTTAGTTCTGGCTAGGCTTCAACAATAAAACAACCAGAGTCGTTGCTATTTTAATATATGTACATGTATTCATCATCATTATCAAAAGTGTGCGACTCATTTTCTACCCACTGGACTTTATTTAAAACGACAGAAGACAAATGGGCAGAATGACCATCACCATTGCGAAGTAAATATAACTGTATTTCTGCTGTCCACCTTCTAGGTGGGTTGCTCTACCGATTGCTGGTTGAATTTTTACAAGTTTCGTAAAGAGATCTGCTACCTCCTAATGTGCAGTATGACTTCATTTCATGTATTTATCTAAATCCTACTATAGTGTTTCTTCAGCCTCTGCCACTGGGAATAGTAGTAATAATGTTTGACAATTAAAAAAAACCTGTCGTCTAGTTTAGCTAACATTTGATTGTAACAAAAAGTATAGTTCAATTTATTTCCGATTTCGATAAGAAATCGAGAAACATTTGAGCTGCATTTTAAAAAAAGTTGTGGACGCTGTTATTGGTTGGTCAATAGCCATAATTCTGAACAAGAGTAACTCAACCCCCTATGTATTTTCCCAAACTTTGTTTGATTATCCACGTAATTTGTTATCGGTCGTGTTTTCGTGGTTTTGTTTCAGTTGGGCATTTTAAAGAACATTAAACTCGGATAAAAATAAGCTTTCAATAACAAAATATGCATAAAACTCGTTGTTTACTCTTGATCCGTTCTTTGAAGAATAAAAGGTAAGTACACTATAATCAAATTAACCGGTAGACTAATAATAAGTTTGGAGCAAAAATATCAAACAACTGCGACCGCGTCAAGTTTGGAGCAGGGTTGATTATGACCGCAACAAGTTTCGATCAGAGTTACCAAATACATGTAATAAACAACTGCGACCGCGACAAGTTTGTAGCAGGGTTAATTATCATGAATTATGACCACGACAAGTTTCGGAAACAGTTACCAAATATAAAAACAACTACAACCGCGACAAGTTTGGGGCAGGGTTAATAAATTTCAAACAACTGCTTTGATCGCGACACAGTGTTATACGACCGAAATTCCTTCGATTTGTTTTTCCTATCATCCGGATGCCAGGCGATACGAAGGGAAAGGCATAAAATTGCAGAAATAGATTTTTTTTTGGTTCGAAATGAATTGTTGAAAGCCTAAATGCCAATTTTCCCGCCTAATGAACTTAATAATTTATTGCCCGTACCTTATTTCTTTAAATCTTAATTGACACTGATTGCCAGTTTTCCTACCAAAAGTCGGGTGTTTTCTCCGGGCACTCCGGCTACTTCCCCCCCCCCCCCCGAAAAAAATTGCTAATAAAAGTGACGTTAAAACAACATTCAAACAAACAAACAAAAACAGTTCCAAATCAAATAAAATATTTATCGCCAAAGGGCTATGTATATATTATTCACCTGTAAAAACACCCTGAATTTTTTCAATTCATACATAGACTATAATTGGACTGCCATTCGTTTTTAATATGTATACCAAACAAAAATATGCATTGTTGGGCACAATGAAACATTATTTTAACCAAAAAACTCATTATTCTGTTTACATATCATTTCATCAAAATATCTTTGCTCTTTCACGTAGTCTTGTCACAGAAAGTTCCAAACTGTTATTGAATTGTCCAATCACACTTGAAAACTTCCATCATCAACACCAAATTGATAATTAGCCGTCGAACGATCAATATCGGGTATATCCACCGTTAGCACGAATGACTGGTGCAGCCTTGCGTCGCTTATTGCCAGTAAACCGTCTAATTTGTTAAAGCGTTATCTGTCGCAATTCCCGGTGTAATTGAGGTTTCAGAGCTTGTAATCGCCTACCAATTGACCTCATAGCGTCAACTGCGTTGTAAGCAGTGACAGAAAAAAGGGGAGTAAGTGAAAGACTTATTCAATTACTAAATTCAATTACTAAATTCAATTTATATTTTTACTGCGTCGGTTTTTGTTTTAAAGCTAGTACTTGTTGTTCATATGTAATCTCTTGATAAGAAAAAAAAGATATGAGTGAATGAATGAAACTACCGATCGAAATAAAATGAAAAACAGTATACGTGACATCATAAAATTCTGGATATTAAAATACAATTTATTAGCAAATACATAATACAAATGGGCAGAATAATAGACCGTACCTAAAATAGTTCATGCTCTGAAACACGGCAAGTTGTGATGGACTTAAATATTGACAAGGATTACAAGTGTGTCATCCGGAGCACCTGAGTTCACCTATGGTACTTACTTCCAGGTTTTGTGCTTTTGGTTTTATTTCGTGTTGTATAGGTTAATAAATTCGGATTTGTAATCGTTCCTTGACTTTCGGCACTTGTTCGGTCGGTTTTCTAGCTATTTTTTTTTGAATCTGGAATATAGAACTATTCCCACAAGTTTTTATAAAAACATTTGTATGATTCTTTCAGGCTGACGAGGACTATTTTGCATGAAAACTAGACTGACTTGTGCATCACATAGGTTCAGAGCACGAAATAACTGGTTGATAATTTTTATTGTTCACAACATTTGAAAACTCTTTAAGCATGCAGTCTTGACTTGCGTGACCTTTAAGTTTGTTTGAGGTTAAGGTTGTTGCTTTTTTTATAGTTGTTTTGATCTGTGGACTTGTTGTGACTTTTGCCATTGTTTTATTTTTTTTCACTTACATGTACTGTTCAATTTCTCACTTTGATTGCCGGATACAATTTTTTCTCTTACCTCTGAACTGAACGAAATAATGTTTTACCATAAAAGTATATATTTGTTCGGTGACATACTGTGGTCGTTATTCACATATCAGGTATGAAATTTGTTTGTCATAAGTAGAATATTAAGTTTCGTGAAAAACGTCGAGTTTTTAAACTGTTAAAATCAATGTTATTTAAATTCAAAATGTTAAACTAGGTTTTTTCACCAAGATAAGAAAATGGTTTTCTTACACAAAAATGTTATTAAAAATATCTATCACTCATGCTGTATATATTTTATATTGTATACACACGTTTCTCTGTTACTGTGTAAATGGTTTGTGAGAATAAGTTCATTCATTATCTCATTCATCATAAACAATCTGGTAAATATAACACACATTTTTCTTTTACCCAGGAGCAGAACGAAAATAACGTTTTTACCATACGAAAGAATATTTTTCTTCTAAAATATAAACCATGTTCTTTATATTGCTTCTAGGTACAACCTTTTCCACTCTGTCAATAAATGTCAATCATAACCAGGTAGCGAACTGATAGTTTAATCTTCATTTCAAAGAATGCTGTTCTGCCTGCGAGTCCTGTAATCGGCGATATACTGAGGTCGTTATTCACATAACAGGTATGTCCATACATCAATAGTTGCCTCGATATATTAATTTTCTTAAAAAACTTTGTTGTTAAACTATTAAAATAAATGTTATTTAAATTCAAATTGTTAAAATCACGTTTTCTCCAAGGAAAAAAATTTACTTAAACTACCTATCATTCTTGAATGCTATACATTTTTATATTGTATATATATGTTTCTCTGTAAATAGTTTGTGAGATTAAAGTTCACTCATTAATTCAGTCATGTTACAAAATCTGGTAGATATAACACACATTATTATTGTGAACGACTTGATATAGCTAAATTACATAATTTTATTATAGCTTTTGTTTTTTTTTTCTTTGAATAATGTTTAAAGCCATTTTCAGCAATTTTTCAGCTATATCATGTCGTCCAGTTTTTATTGGGGGAGGAAGCCTTAGTACCCGGAGAAAATCCGGAGATGCGGTAGGAAAACTGGCAATCATCGTCAAGGGGCCTCGGTGGCCGAGTGGACAAGGTAGTTCGTTTACTATTGATCACGTGTTCTGTCAACACTGAGATTGCGGGTTCGATTCTCAATGCAGGCAGGGTGTACTCGACTCCAATCTTAATTGACAAGGATTGCCAGTTATCCTACCGCAGGTCGGGAGTTCTCTCCGGGTACTCCGGCTTCCCCCCCAATAAAAACTGGACGCCATGAAATAGCTGAAAAATTGCTGAAAGTGGCGTTAAACACCATTCAAACAAAAACAAACAATCCTTGTCAATTAAAATTGGAGTCGATTACACCTTGCCCGCAGTGAGAATCGAACCCGCAATCTCAGTGTTGACCGACCAAGTGATCAATAGTATACTATCAATAGTTAACTACCTTAACCACTCGGCTACCGAGGCCCCTTTTATAATAGTCTCGATCATCCAGACGCTTAATTACATTTGTGCGTCTGGATTCAACTCTATATTGAACTCGTTACCATTACGCCCAAAACTGGGCGTAATTTTTGATTGGATGATATTTTTATTATCTAAAAAATTACTTCCGTTCATATCAAGAGGTTTACAACAAATTGTACCAAAGTTTACATTTGAATATTTTTTATAAAATATTACTTTATCAATTAATTAAACAAATATTATTGTTATGCATAATCAAGAGTGAATCTTACTGTGACGTCATATTATAAGTATAGATATGTTTGCATGGTTTTCCTGGTTTAAAAATAGGGCTCTAAAAATAGAATCATTGTTTGTCTCCACCTATTGGTAGCGAAATTAAAATAAGATGATCCCAGACGCTATTATATATGCGTCTGGGTGATCGAGACTACTTTTATAATAGCAACCATCAACATATAACTTAAAAGTTTAAATTTCGCACCGATTCGTAGGACATATATTGCAGATTAATCAGTATAAAGTATAAAGAAGCTGATTAGCGTTATTTTGACATAACTGCGTATTCCACCAGGCGTGTTATTTTGTCGTGTTATACATGTATGTAGTAATTACGATTAAGATATCTCGCAAAAACGACTCTCTGATCAGTTTGTGTCGCGTTATATATAGTAATTACGATTAACATATCTCGTAATTAGCAGTTTATGTCGCGTTATATGTATTAATTACGATTTAGAGAACGACTCCCTTAGCAGTTTATGCTTCCATTTTGCTTGTGTGTTCTTTTATTCTCATTCTCAGGGGTCATACTTTATTATCCACTTATAATTATTTTAAGTTATCATCAGATTCTAACCTCTTCGTCGATTCTGAAGGTGGGCTGCTGGTCACCGCGGGTAACCTCATCCAATGAGTCACACTTCGGCGCCAACTTGAACATGATTGATTCATTCGTTGATATAATGATTGTCTAAATTTACTACTATAAAATTACGAAAATGTTTTAAATTCAAATGTTTTCAAGCTGTAGATAGCGTTAGCGGGATTTAGCGTAACTCTTTGGAATTCAATTGATACAGGTCTTCAACATTAATCATATGGCCTTACAATATTGTTTATTATATGATTACAAAATTCTTTAATTCCGTTGGTCTTCAAAAGTATTGATTTAACATGAGAATAGCCTAAACTGGGCTAAAAATAGAACAAGCTCTCGAGCCAAGTGTGCAAAAATGTTATGCCATCCTGGTGTATATTATAAATAGATTCCAGAACCATGGCAATGTCTATGAGGCTGTTGTCTGAATAAAATTTTGTCCTGGATATCATTACTTTCATTATAAATTTATTCTAATAATTATTTATATAATAAAACACATATCGACTTTAACCAAGGGATTCCTTTCGAAATTATACTTGTTTTATCTTGTCTTGCCAAACTCTACGTGGATAGTATCTCTGTACGTGATACGTCCAACACTCACCATAAATAACAGAGATTTTTTCTTATTTCTCGTAGTAGTGAATAATCACGGAAACGGGTTTTTTTTATTGGTTTTCAATCTAACCCTTTATATTATCAATTAAGATTCCTCACGAAGGTCGAGGATTTTCACCCAGTGCTCCGGTAGACCACCAATACAAAATATGGACTCGGGGGCTACAAGGCATTTTGTTACAATAACATCTAATATATATTTTATTTTAAAGATTTAGTATGGATTTTCAAGGACGCCAGGAGTATGCAGTTTGGGGAAGATCTGTATCAAAAAGTTATGGAATCGGAAAAGGGAAGGTTCAAGTTTTACACGACTTAGATTTTACAGTTCAGCGTGGTCGCATGTAAGGGTCAAATTTACAGGGAGACGAGAGTGAAAAAAAGGTCACAGAATCATCACTGCCAGTGCGGATTAAGCAAGCTGTGTGGTTTTTATAGCACAATTAAGTGGGAAAGGGGTGTTGGTGGGGGGGGGGGGGGGGGTCAGTGAAATTAAATTGAACAAAATAACATAGATGGAATATATTTGATTAAAGTAAATGTAGGAGCCAGACCTCTATGTAATCTATGTTCAGCTGTAACTAGGAAGGATTCAGTTCATAGAACGATGATTAAATTCTCATGTCCAAAGGAATAAATAAATATGTTGGGTGGATTATTGAACTGGGTCACGGAATAATCAATGAAAAAAACATCACACAATGTTAAATAAACACCATTCGTAACTAGCTTGCTTGTTTCTTGTTGTTATCGTTAACCTGCAAAAGATCTGCTGAAAGCATTGCTATCTCATAGCTCAGCAGGGGGGACTCGGGTTTACGAGTACCAATTCAACGGACGTTTGCCGTCTTTGTTTGAGACACTTCATGCACAAACGGACCTGAGGTCAGTGTTAGTTCGTCTGGTCAAATATAAAGGAACAATTATGCGTGTATTAAGTAAACTATTTTAGGATAAGCGTATATATTTATAACATATACCTTTATAGAAGTTTGAAATGCAATCTAATTAAAATTAAATCTTTCACTTGCTCCCCCCTTTTTGCTATGGTCGCTGCGTGTACAACGCAGCGACCTATAACAAAAAGGGGGGAGCAAGTGAAAGATTTAATTTTAATTAGATTGTTTGAAATGCAGTTAGAAATAGGTGTAACAAACTTAACTTTAACATATTTAAACTTTTTCGTTTAGTTATGGATTATTAGGAGCTAGCGGATGTGGTAAAACGACATTGCTGAAATGTATTCTTGGACAACTTCATGCGGATGCCGGGCATATCGTTGCTCTTGGTAACGCAGAAGGACAAAAACTTCCAGGGAATCAGGTTGGATATATGCCGCAGGTACAATGTCAATTGATTGAATGTGGATACCCGTACATCAAACATCAAAATACAGGTCAAAAAGAATGTCCAAAACAACTATACTTTGTACATATTCTCTCCTTTGGGAGTGTTTTCACGTTTTGTGGTAAAACAACCCTTTAGTATTTCGACCAAGCCTGTTTTGTAGGCAAAAATGATCCTAGTTTAAAGGGACCGAGTTTTTTCAAAGGTCTCTAATAGTTAAGTACATTGAGACAATAATAATTAACTGTTGGGACTGTTTGATAGTAAAGACAACACTTGTTGAAGTCATTCATCAGTCCTGATATATACAAAATACATAACTTCAAAATCAGTAAGTAAACGTGAAAGAATTCTAAGCATAAAGTTTAGCATTTTGCTAAAACATTTTGTATGTTTTGTTTAAAGATTTCCATCCGCATTTCTAGATATAATTCTGTTTGAAGTCACATGCTTGAGGGTTTCATTTACTTTTTACTTTTGACTTAACCATTGATCCATGTAGTTTCTAAATAAGAAACTATTTATTTTCACATATCCGCTAATTCGTGGAACAATAATAATAAGTATGTGATGTAATGTGTGAAATGCGGCAACATTTATTAATGTTTCAAGTAACACAAGATAATTGATTTAATAATCAGTAAACACTCTAAACTAATGTCTTCCAAAAGTCAAAGTATTGTTGCTTAAAACAGCAGTATCAAAGTATCAAGTTAAAGTGTTGTATTTTATTTCTAACAATTTCTAGGAGATGGCGTTATTTCATGATTTGACTATAGGCGAGACTCTGAGATATTTTGGAGTTATTCATGGAATGAGTCTCAAAGAAATAGAGAGGCAAACAGATTTTCTGATGCAACTCCTGTCTCTTCCTCCAGCAAACAGAATGGTCAACACTTTGAGGTTCTTTAATTATCTTTTAAAAACTAGTGACAGTGCAGAAATAAAAAAAAAGATGAACTTCCAAAAGCGCAATACAATCTAGATGTTTAATACAAAACCATGGAATACACAACACAAACACAGAACAACAAAATAACACACAAAAAGCCAGTGACAATAGCTCCCAAGAAAATAAAAGTGAAATCGGGTGCTTTGGTATAGTCAGCAGTGTCTGCCTGTTGTACCAAACCCATCGTTTCAATGGTTGTAAATCTAGGTTACGTCAAGAGTGGTTGTGATATAGCTGCATATGAAGAGAACTCCATGATTTAAAAGGTTAAAGTCATCACATTTGTCGTAGAGTTAAATAACAGGTGTTCGTTGAAAGTGGATTTTGATTTGTAAATCAAATATGAAACGGACCTATTAAGATTTATGGTGTCCTTAATTGTAAGCTTGTTAAATAAATGATATGTAGAAAGTCACTAAATCGAGGGTTGTTATATGACTAAGGGAACAAATCGGCAATCAGAGGTGCACAATTTGAGGTCATTTGAATACCAATCGTTTCATATAAACCACGTCCACGAAACTGAACGAATATGTTGTAAATCAGGAAATAAAAGCAATTCAATGCATAAGTCACCAGACAACTGGCTTTGGACTCACTGGGGGGGGGGGGGCAAAAAAGTCTTAGTAGGACTGACAATCGTGATCCACTATTGAAAGTAAAGCGATGACAACGAAAATCGTGACATTTTATTGAAATATTTTAAGTATTTTGTCATTACTTATTTAGAAAAACACTTAATTGCCATCTTTTGTTATTGCTGAAAGCTAATACAGAAAAGAAAATACACAAAATATTTATTAAGTTAATGTAATGCATTATCAAAAACGCATTCAGATAAGTTGATCGAAAACATTTTTGTAACGTTTGGAGTACGTGTTTTTCAGAAGGTAATTAGAGTTCCAAACTGTAACCCACTCATTACCGATCTGTTCCTGTATTTTTTATGAAACTAAATTGCTTTAATGTCTTATTGCATACAAGAAGATAGCAGAAGCTAGGTCCTTTAATTTCACTTATAAATTTAGTGATGATTTCTTTTCAATTGAAAAACCTCTGCTGTAACATCCGTTACACCTAACCAATGTTGATCTCAGCACAAGAATTTACGACAAACGAAACTATTTTAACTATAAAATTAAATCTCTTTTGAAAATATGATAGTTTTCCCAATTTTTGAATTCAGTTCATATTGAATGGGATGCTAAGATCATTGTACACACCTATTACTGACAATTATTTTCATTAACGCACCAACTCCACCCTGAAGTAATTGACGTGGGAGGTCTGGAATTTAATAAAACCTTATTTTACCCACCATTTCTTTTGAAACGCATGCACCTAATCAGGGCCATTGCTGTAGTTTGCTGGTTTCTTGGATTTTTATTTGTGAAGTGTCTTTTTACGTTTCCTTGGTGTTTGGTATTTTACTATATTACCTTCATTTATTCTATAATAGTCATTTGTTTTGCTTATTTGTCAGAAATTTATAACACATTATAAGCAGAAATGTTTTTAGCGTTGGACAAAAGAGGCGAGTGTCGTTTTCAATAGCTCTCTTGCATAACCCAAAACTGCTGGTTTTAGACGAACCAACTGTTGGTGTTGACCCAGTTCTAAGACAAAGGTAATAAAAAGTCTTGATTTTATTTTTTGATTTTATGTATAATTCTATATAGCTTGTTTATTACAAAATGTTAAAGGTACGAGTAATGGGTCAATTCAAATATTATCTTCCCTGGAGGTAAGTAATTTTGATATGAACGCATGCGTATTTGAGTATTACCCCTTTTACCTTTGTATGTTCTGATAGTTGATTTCGGGAAAAATTGGTAACATCTTGTGTCTACATGTTTAAACTTAGTTTTTAATTTGCATGAATTAAAATCCCTTTTACCTCATTAGCGCCTAACTATTTTCAGATTACGACCTTTCAGCTGCCCATTTTTGTCAATTTATCTATAAATGCACAAATTTTTTTTCTGTGTCGTATATCAACTCTATATTTAGTATCTGTAGCAACAAAATATAATTTTACAATACAAACAGATCATGGTTTGATATCAATTATAGAACAGGTCACATAATCTATAAAGGATATATTTTCTACTTTGTATTTTTTATACATATTTTGAATTACTGATATTTTAAATTTAAGATTTGAACGAATCTTGAAACAACTATATATTAACATATTATTGTTTATTTGCAGAATCTGGGAACATCTTATTAATGTATGTGGAAGCCACCATGAAACAACAGTGATTATTACAACACATTATATAGAGGAAGCTGGGAAGGCTGATATGGTATGGAGCAGACAGTGGGTTTTTGGTCAGCCATGGCTTTGTCATTTTATAGTTGTTTTTTTTTGTTTACATGTCGGTATCTTCTCAGTTACTTATGAAATATGCATAATAGAAATTTTTTTTAGTTACCTCTTGCTAACAAAACATGTTTTGTAGGTGGGGTTTATGAGAAATGGCAAACTTTTAGCGGAGGAACATCCACAGAAATTGATGAATTTTTACAGGATCAATGTAAGTTTTCATGAATTTTCTGGATTAAATTTCGTGTTTAATAATAATTATTATAACATGTTATGAATTGTTGTTTGTTTTAGGTAAGACACAACCTACTAATTAAAGTAAGTTGCTAAAACACTTATTAGTTAATTTATTTTTGGCAATCGCGAATAAACCATGCATTTACGTATCTAACAGAGACTGATTTTTTTAAATTTTAAAAAGGTCTACGTATGATGTTCCAGATTCAAATTCGACCAAATACCATTTTCTAGAAAACGCTGAATTATCTGGTTCTTTGAACTATAATATACTGTAATTGTCCTTTTGTACTATATTTTTATTGGTCGTTACCTGTCCTTGCTATGTTCTTTTTAATAGTTGTAGCCTAGTACGTTAGCAATTTATTATTGATCACTTGGCTGTCATTTCTGGCTTTATAAGTTCAAACCGGCTTCGAGCAAGGTGTGCTCGACCAAGTTTACTGCTGCCAAATGCCGGTGGTTCTTCCGAGTGCTCCGATTTCTGCAAACACAAAAGCAGAAACTATGATATAGCTGAAACTGATGTATGCGGTACAACGCAATTCTACTAAGCATCCAATTCAACATTCCCGACATGATTTGGACGTGCCTAGATGGTCTAGAATGCCATGTTTGATTGTATTAAGCAACATAATGGGCAAGGTACACATAAATGTGTAAGTTTTATTGGATACGTGAAATAAAACTACTTGTCTTTTTAATTTCTTAACAGAACTTAGAGACTGTGTTTTTAAGACTCTGTGATGGGAATCAAACAGAAGAAGAATTAGGTCATTGTCATTTTTCAAAAGAAGTAAGTTTTTTTATAAATATCATAGTAAAAACTTTTTTCGTTACTGTGTATACACGTTAATAAAAGTAACAATGCTCTGTGTTGACTGTTCGTAAGTAACCGGACAAACACGTTATTATATAAATTGTTCAACGCAAAAGAAAGACGATTCACTTGATTCTCCTATAAAGAATGTACTAATCCAGATATTAAAAACTGAAGAAGGCTTTGTAAACATTTCGCGTTACTATCCCTGATTGAAGAGGTAAATGTCATAAATTGCATGTATTTATCAGCTTTACAGTGAACCGACAAGAAGCAGAAGACCATCACAGTCAAACCAGGTATTTAATTGTAATGATCACATAATATATAAATTTATGTCTAATATATTTCAATTATATTATCATTTTATCAGGATGAAGTACTCGTATACAAGTTTGATTAATTAAAAAATGGCAAGGGAAGATACCTTAACAGCAGTCGTAGGTCATGGGAAACTTACAAATCCTGACATAGACAAACATACAAAGCAAAAATAATCCCCAAAAAAAAGAAAGAAAGTGAGCAACCAACCTCAATAAAAACCATTGGTGAATTCGGGTGCTATTGTCGAGTAATTAGAAACCCGCCGAGCTACTTATTCTCAAGTCTACGAAAAAGTCAAATCCTGAACTGGGAAAGACTACCTATGGCAGTGAAAATAAGAGTTAGATTTTACATAACGATCAATTAAGTCATGGAGACATAACGTCAATCTAGGTACAACAAACCCTTTTTGGAGTAGTTTAGTAGTCAACAGAGGTCTAGAAAATCGGAATACCGATCGCAAAATCTAGA
Organism: Limnoperna fortunei; assembly: GCA_944474755.1. NCBI lineage: Eukaryota > Metazoa > Mollusca > Bivalvia > Mytilida > Modiolidae > Limnoperna > Limnoperna fortunei. The sequence goes on along the minus strand of OX104112.1, from coordinate 94,725,413 downwards.
ATAACGTTAACCTAGATACAACAAACAATGAAGTCAACAGCAGTGAGTGATCTAGGATCTAGCATATTTTAATTTCGAAATGTACATATAATACACCGAAGCTGCTGGCATGTCGATACCGATGATCGGGTAGTTGACATTTGGAAAGTCATTACGTTTGTCGTGTAATCTAATTTGTAGGTTTTCCCAAGTATATTTCTAGAAATAGGTCGTAGTAAGAGGCCGACCTCAATGTATTGGGTGTCGTTAATTTCAAACTCACTAGGGTAAATTAACTTCAATAAATCATCGAATTTAACATTGTTCGGGGACAAAACATTATTAATATAGTGGAATGTGAAATTAAAGTCGGGGCCAGTGTCTTTTCTTTCTTCTTCAGTCTGCCTTCTGGGAAATAAGCCTCATAAAAGTACAAACACAGTTCGCGGCGTATTAAAACTTCAAGCTGGATATTAAATAGTAGGGTTATAAAATCATATAATATTTGCTAATAGCTTTCTTTATTCAAATTATTCCAGTATCAGTTTTTCCAATTGTGCCTTTTTTGTACATTAAATATTTGTTCTTTTGAAAAAGGCACAATTATATCGGAAATCCAGACAAACATCAGCTGATCGAAGTGCAGACAATACAGATGTCTCTCTTTTGATTGACAAATCAGGAAATGATGATAAGAGAAACAGTTTGTATTTTTATGTACTTAATTACGAACAGATGATTTTTTTTATATTTAAAACCTTTAATGTTGTGAAAAATAATAACAAATGCATATTTAGTCTGGAAAAATCAACAGTAATAACATGACATTAATGTTAAACTAATTTAATAAGGAAATATTCCATGCTAGCTTAACATGGAGCTGTTTTAATCATAACAAAAATTAGAAAATATGTAAAAATATGTTATCAAAAGTACAATGCACAAGAAAAAAATATAAAGCCACGCCTAAATCAAACCTAATAATATAAGACGCAACCGACAAAACAAACCAAACAAATATGTAAAACGGTCCCTAATAAATAAAAGATGATATCAACTCCGATAAAGTGGGGTTATCCTGCTTCATCAATGAAACCTGCGCAATGGATATTAGTATAAAGCTACGTCGATCATCTTTGATTAGGTGGGACCTTTATATACATATATACATGAGACTATGTTCCCTTAAAATGTTTTGTATTATTAAATATTCAATAAGATGCTGGACGTACCGGTTATATTTGGGATGTAAACGCGAAAGCAATTTGGTATTATTTAGTATGTTTTTCTCAAAAAATTTTCAGACTAGGGTGGCGCAAAATGACCAGTTACAAAACAACAGAATACAGCGGATCGCGATAAACGCGAAGCCTACCTGACTAGGAATAACACATTAAATGTAAATTTGCTGAAAATAATTTAAAAATTTAATATATCAATCGTCTTTCCAGATAGTAATATGAAATCTACAAAAAGGTTTGACCTCGGTTTACAATGGCCTTCAATGAGAAACCTGCTGTCTGAATCCGTACGAGACTTGATTCATATGAAGAGAAACATAAAGTAAGCAATACTTTTTATGGTCTGAAGAAAATAGGACAGGTGTGTCATTTTATATAATCTTCTAAATCAATAATTAAGATTTGCGGAAAGGTTAGAAATCAGTCATTTTGCTAGGAAGGGATTTTGTTTCAACAAGTTTCATGTTGCAGAGGAATATATCCAGGTAGAAGTTATTACAGGTACAATTGTTTTGCTGTCTTTATTTGTTTTGTAACCATATATGCTTAAATTTACACAATGATTGTGCTTCCTGACTCATCGCTCAAATTTAACCTGCTAATTTTATGTTTGAGTATGTGTTTTCACTAATTTTTTAAGTGCTTTTCACTAACTTTTGATTTTTTGTTTCAGGTTTCTCTTGTTTATGTTCGTATTCCCTTCCATTATCATCTGTCTGTTCTTTATATGCATTGGCCGGAAACCGCATGGACTAAGCGTATCAACAATAGACGATGAACAAAGCGGTTACAGCAAGGAATTTCTTCGCACTCTAAATTCAGAAACATTAAAAAATGTAGGTTGAATATTATATAGTGTCAAGTTCAGCTACTTTTGGTAGGTAGTTGGTTTAACCATCCTATATAGTTAAAGGTACATCACATCAAAGGTTTATTTTTGTGGCTGCATAGTACCGAAACAATGCACGTAATTGTGAAATGCAAGTGACAAAGTTAATAATGAACCACCTTAGGTTTGTCGGTTCACCAATTTTTCTCTGTCGCTTCAAACGGGTTTCAAGAAATAGCCACAGCAGCATTATAACCCATTCAATCAACACAATCTTTATACATAAGGTACGGTAACAATATTGTATATTTCAAACTATGTTTTATATTGTCGTTGTAATACTGGGAGGAATTTTATAAACTTTAAATAACAAAGTTTGCAATTAAGCATGTTTTAAATTTGGGTTAATTTCTCTCCCTCGGGAGTGGTAAAAACAATATAGCAAGTAATGCGGGTATTCTTTTTCTTTTATCGTCACAGACCGCTTATTCAAGTTTAAATTCTGCAATACAGTCGGTAAAAGATGGGCACAGTTGGGGAGTTATCCGTATCGGCAGAAACTTTTCTATGGGTTTGCTCGACAGGTAATAAGTCTTTAATGTAGGACATTTAATTAAATAAACTCTACGACGAAGTAAAGGTCATCATAACTACTAACATTTTAAAATTTACTACGTCAAACATACATAAGAAAATATAGAAAACAAAATCAAATTACGCAATGAAAATTACATGATAAACAAAGAAAAAAACATAAAGAAAACAAAAGCAATAAATACCGATAGTACCCGACAAACAAATAAAGACAAACCTATCGGTAAACGGTAAGTCCTTTGGTAATGTGATGATAACTTGCTTCTCCATTGACATTTTTGTGTTCTGTGTAACTGTTACGGATGCAACCTCTGATGCTAATATTCCTGGTTCGAGAAGAGTATCAGCTCAAACTGTCCGCAACAGGCTCCAACATGGAAATCTTTCATGAAGACCAATATATTTTCCTAGTCTAAAAACAGGATCATAACCTGTTCGCTAGTGTAAAACATTAAAGGATGCGGGGCGTAGAACTGGCGTCAAATATGGTTCAATGACAATTCAAGGTTTATTTAATAAAGACGTGATATCAAAATTCGTGTGTACCGGCGTAAAAATGAGCAGTTCAGGCCATTTAGAAAATGAATCTGTACAACATACACCTTATGTTTGAAGTTTGATGTCGACATTATGAAGCAATTCTGTAATAAATCCCTCTGAAGTATGCAAATTAAAATTTTACAAAGCCTATTGTGCGTTTCTTTTTTTTTCGCAGAGTGTATTTGCTCCCGCGAGCTATTGTTTGATTCATCCATTAAGACACTTGCATGTAAAACAGTAGTTATGCAGTTTCATGTTTTGACTGAGAATGCTCTTAGTATTCTTTTCTTTTGTAGATTTACGAGTGTAAATAGCAGAACATTGGCAATCAAGGAAGAGAGCGAAATAAAGATGTATTTAGATATGACAAGTAATATGTTGTATAAATACAGCAATTCATAAAACAGCTTATTCCCCGATAAAGCAATTAGTCAAAGCGAAATTGGTATCCTGTTGAAAAAATATCCATATTAGTTTTCGTTAGAGCAAATATGTACAGCAATCATAGAGGTTTTCTCTGGGACTCCAACCTCCTCCTACAATAAACCCTGGACGTCATGATATAGCTGAAAAATTGCTTCAGGTGGCGTGAAACACCGAAACAAACTTTTTTTTCAGGATGACATATACTTTGTCTGCTACTTCTTATAATGTCAGATATTGTCTGATGATTGGTTTTTCTTGTTTTTCAGATCCACAAATAGCATTAACTATATATCAGTCGGTTGTCGAAAGTTTCACTACGTTCTGTAGAAGTCTTCTAAAGTCTGCTAACTTGAATCCATCAGCTGGGGAACTACCGATAGTGGTAATAACAATCACGACTAATGAACTTCAGTATCCCACGCCCCTAACACAAGTAACATGTGAATCCATGGATTCCACTATGAATTTCTAGCGAAAGATTGATTTAGCCTATAAGCAGGCAACCTAAAATAAAACTCCTATGAAACATGTTCTTTTTTATGTCGTATGTAGGGATAAGCTCATGCAGTCGACAAAAATGTTTTTGTGGTGTTTTTATTTAGCTTAACCTTGCAGCAAAAATCTTATCTAAGCCAAGTCAAATGCTCCAGAGTAAGATGTACATTCGATTACATGGTTGTTCTATTTCAAGAAAACATCTAAGTAAGAAGCAGAAATTTTACTGCTAATAATATTTTAAATATGTCCGCAGTTGAACTGTCGCGCGGTTATTTATTGGTTTTGTGAAAAATGACCTTTTGATGGCTGCTTTTAATAAAATACTTTTCAAGTAATGCGGCGAACAAAATACCGGGTACCAATTAGAAGTATATATATACATCTATTTGTATCGTTGCATAATCCTTTAGACTTGTATACGAGTCTAGAAGATTATGCAACTATTATAAAATTGGTAAAGCATCTTGATATATTCCCTAATTTTACATTTTACGCCATTTAGTTTTGTGTATGAAGAGTTCTATAGGATCTGAGATTATGAGACATGTTTTAGCTTTCAGACCCAGTTTATGGTACAAACAATTTGACTAGTGTGACTTCAAGTATAAGTCCGGGAGCGATAATAAGGTAATACATTCTAATTCAAACTAATAGTCACAACCTTGAAGCTGCTGATGTCAGTTGAAATATAATGATAACATAAACACATTTTAGAAAATTAAAGCTCTTTGTTTGAATGATTTAACGCTATTTTCGAAGTATCATATTGCAGAGGTTTTTGTACGGATGGAGCCAAAGTTAGAACCTATACCACTATTGGCAATCCTTGTCAGCTAGAGTCAAGCACATCTTATCGTCAGTAATGCGCGAACACGCATCCTCAATGTTGACACAAAGTTAATCAATAATAGATAACTAACTACTTTTATTACTCAATAACTTAGGCCCTGGTTAAAAATCTATGATATTAATTCTATTATAATATTGTTTAGTGAACTTTTATTGTAGAATGAACTGACTTACATTTATTTACTTTTATATTTACATATGATATGTAATATAAATAATAATTGAAATGTTTTACATGTTTAAATTTTCTTTCAGCACAGTGTTTGCTCTAGCAACTGCATCTACAACCATGATATTTGTCACCGAGAAAAGAGAGGGACTGCTCGCTAGAGCTATAATATCAGGTTATTGAAAACATTATAGTGGTAGAAAATTTAAAACATTTACTGAAATTTGTTCCTTAGTTAAGACCATTTAAACAAATATTGTTTAAAACAGTTTTTTTATAATGTAAGATAAAAGCAACGTTTGTTTATTCAGACACTGTTTTTGACTGCTGACTAGATTTGTTAGACGTAACTATGACAACATTTTATTAATTCAACCCTGCTGTAACATCGATTCTAATTGGACGTAAATAACTACTTCATGGCATCAATTCAAAGTTTGATGCTGTTGAATGGTAAGGCAAATAAAGTCATATTTGCTTCGCTATTAGTTTTGATCGTTACTAAACAACTATAAACCATGTGTTGTAGACAGATTTAAGTAACGTTGCTTCGGAGAGTCCCGATTTAAAATAATAATTTTCATCATCTCTAATTCAATTTACTTGTTATTTCGTTATCTTAATAACTAATTTAAATGAGCGTTTCGAGATTTCTAAATTTTTCATTTGATTATGTTGTTGTCTTATACATTGCAGGAATGACGGCTTTTGAGATAATGTTGGCTCATGTGATGACCCAGTTATGTGTTCTAGTTTTACAATTGGCATTGATACTGATAATTGGAATGTTTGCTTTTAATGTAAATATAAATATAAGCAAGTAATTTTTAACATCATAATGACAGTAGACATTATACCACAACACATACGAATCAAAACGTTATATTAATAATCTATGTCGTATATGATACAAATTTTGTCAATCATTTTATGGTTTAGTATTTTTTCAAGAACTTGTGTCTTGGCTAGGTAGATTTTTTCAAAAACTTGTGTCTTGAAAGCAACCATTTAAAAGAAGACTTAACCTGACATCTGACAAGAAATACAAATTTAAAAAATATTGTAAGGGAAAAGAGTAGATGCTTTTACCAAATCGACAATGCATAAAAAGACGTGCATTTTCTAAGTTTTGGCCGGATTTCACAGTAAAAATCCGGGTTATAATATGGTGAATGTCGGTCGGTCGGGCGGGTGGGCGTTGAAAACATTTTCGTAACAGTTTTCTCAGCAGCTACTAATCACATTCTCTTGAAATTTGGTATGCAGCATCAGCATGGCTTCCAATAACATGGGATTCGATTTCAAGTCTGTCGCTCACCTACTTCCTGGTTAACAGCCATTTCTGTCTTTGAAGGATTTTATTTTATTATTTGTATATATTTTAAAAAATATTCAATATAGGTATTAAATAAAGGTTCACTGGTACTGGTAATGATGCTTGGGTTAGAACATGGATTTTGTGGAATGGCTTTGGGTACGTGTAGTATTACCTTAAGAAACTAAAACAATTAGTCTTGTATATAGTCTTATTTAATAAAATTAAAGTATATAAAAGAAAATCATTCTATCCTAAAGGTAGTGCTGTAATTATATTTAATGATTAATAGAATAGGGTTCTGAAGAAAAAACGTAATGTTTATTTATTATTAAAGGGTGATATTTGTAGTTCTTAGTTAAATTTTAGAAACTCCAAAACGTAATGTTTTCTCTTGCTGACATGTGTAATAAATATATTAGTGATTTTTTCGTTTTTAACTGGATCAATGCGCTCATCTAATGTTTATAAGAAAACTATAGTTAGACTCTATGCAACGTTGTTCCTCTTCCAATTGTCAAAAGAGTAGCACGTACAAAGTCTGTGGTTTCATATTATGAGTTTCTTACTGATGTAAACACGGATATTAATATAAAGAACGGTTAAATACATAAGTTTAACAGATACATTTTCCGTAATTAAGAACTTGTATTAATATTTCTAATGGCATACTAAGGCACAACTATGAAAGTTATATAATGAACTATGCAGGAGCAGTATTTGCAACAATTTGTGATGACGAAAAATCAGCGTTACAGTTAGCATTAGGCTTTGTGTATCCTATGATTTTGCTCAGTGGTAATTATTTAATTTACTATACAACTTATTTTAAGTAACCAGTTATTTATAGTACTAAATAAAGATTAAAAAGTTTAATACATATATCTTTACAATTTTACCAGTGATTATTATATAAATTCTAAGTGCAGAGATTGTTTACATCAACACTAAAAATAACGCTCAGTTAAAAATAAATATTTATAGCATAATTAATTGGGCGGAGTGAATATCCAAAATATGATCACGAGTGCCGCATAACGCATCTGATTAAACGAGTGCGCGGAACTTGTTCCGCGCACGAGTTTAATCTAATGCTTTATGCGGCACGACTGATCATATTTTAGATATTCACGATGCCCAATTGATTATCCTATTTATTATATAGATCAAAATTGTTTTCGTAAAATTTTAATGCTTAATCCTAAATTTTATAAACGGCGGATGAATATCTGTATAGTAAAAACATACATAGACATTTTGGCGGGAAAAAACCCGAGAGTGAAAATAAACGATAATTTTCACATGTGATTTACCGTGATTTCTGTCACTCGGAATATTCGATATTTCATCTCTATCTATATAATAATAATTAATCTAATAAAATCTCATATCCAATTCACAGAAACCTGGCACTATGTTGCCATTTGCTTCAATGTTTCGTATTATTTGAAAGGTATATTATTTTATTTTGCCAAATGTACATATATTATGTAAAACATTTGCGTAATTACAAGAGTGCTTATAATTATTTTAACATTCAGAAGAACAATATGAAAATATGGAAATGATTGTATTTAAAACATAATTAATAAATTATGCATGTCCCATACACTTAACTTTGCGTAGGAGTCATGTGGCCGTTAGAAGCTATTCCTCCAGAAATGCGATACATTAGTGTTTTGTTCCCTACAACCTATGGGTCACAGGGCTTGAGAGCTATTATGTTGAAAGGTAAACGTTTGTTAAAATCTATATATGTATACTTAACAGTAATCAGTTTTAGTCATAATTGCAACTATGAGGATTGCATACAGTCTTCATTTACGGCCACTGCAGAAAGAGAACTTGACGTCTCTTTTAAAAGAAGCCCCGTTTGTTACCACTATGTAGAACATATAAGTATGTAATGATGCTGTATTGTTTGAGGGTTTGTATAGTTGAACGTAAGGTTCCCTATTTTACTTGTCAATATTATTAATGTTTTTATTCTCATAGTGGATTTGTTTTTAAAGATTTTGGCTTTCCTTCTTTTTTGACGAGGTGGAGACTTCGACTTCACCATCAGACCCCACATTTAACCTTGCTGTAATTTTAACGACTTTTTCTAACTAGAAATGTAAATATACAAAGTAGTGGTGTGCTTTTTAAGCATTGCTCACAACATATCGCTATCAAGTTCAAACAGTTTTTGTCAAATCATGTAACCACAATACAATTAAACTGTAGTAACGTGGAAACGTATATGAAACTTTAAGAAAAGAGAAGCAAAAAAACTTGTTCTTTTTTCTGTTATAGGTTTTGATATAACGTACATGGAAGTGTGGAGAGGTTTCTTAGTAACCTTTGGATGGAGCTTCGGATTACTTGCTATTGCAGGGTTTATACTGCGTATGCGACATTTGTAATCGAGTAAAAATTGTGCATTTATGACATTCCATTCTAACACCTCATAGACAGCATAAGTGCCATCCTTTCAAAAGACTTCACGCTCAATTAAGCTTTCAATAAGATTTTAATAAGTCATGTACTGTATTTGATAAAACTCATTTTATTGATTGCTGTCTTTTATAAATTTATTCTTAATTAACTTGTATTTGCTTGATGTGTTTGGAATGAATAAAGCATGATAATAGTTCAACTATTTAAAGTTTTAACTGAAATTAAACAAATGTGAATAGATCAAATGTTATTCGTACATACTTTTACAAACTAACTCCATTGCATGCTAATCATTGTATCGTTGACATTTCGTTTAAAACAGAATTTAATTGCTTTCCAACAGTTTACAATTTGAGAAACAAACACGAAGTAACGTTTTCGTTTATCCTACAGTTTCTCTATATTAAATTTTAGCAATAAGCGTTGACCTTAATTGCACAACCTTATCTTAAATTTACTCAATCAAGACCCGCACGAAATGAATAAAAATGAGTCCATATTTACACTTGCACTGAATAAATGAAGTGCAAATTAACATAATAAACATGTTTCGGATGAAACCACAGAAATATTTCTTACTGCTGCCAACAACAGACACAGAAGTCCCAAAAGTTGCTACTGTTGGATCTATTTTGTAAGTGTAAGATTTCTGCCTTTTGTTCAGTAAATCCTATAATATAAATAATATTCCATATTTCTTAAAGTTATGTCCTTCCTAAGAATTAAACGTTCGAGCCGTGTGTTGTCTTTCTATTTCCACCGTAGCACGTGACATGCTCCTCAGTAACAGCTCCGATCCCTGAATAAGTTTGTCTAATTGTTGATTATACTCCATCTCGAGTTGGCTTAGTTCGTCAATGTAAACTTTGTTCGCACAAAGACTTTCGTTCAATTTCGAAAGCTTGGCTGTAACTCTTGCAATATCTGCATGCAAATGCTTCTTTAACTCGTTCAACTCGAATATTTCTTTGTTTATATCGTCTCTCTTATATTTCATATCTTGTATATGATCACAAGCTTCCTTGAGATATTGTTTGACATAAAGATCGTGTGTACGTGTCTTGTTTACTTCTACTCCATTTCTTATTCCTGAATCCGATCTTGTTGTTATAGCTGCTTCCATTTTAACATATTGTAAACACACTTGAACAATCGTCGCATAAAACTTCTCTCTAAATGCTTATTTATATAACAATAAGGTGTCTTTTTACTGTTTGCTTTATCTTAAACATTGTAAGATATCATTTTTCTTTTTCTTTGTTTTTAAATACATTTAAAAAAAACTTTCTACTCCATTTAAACCATTTAAATGTTGAGAGGTTTAAATTTCAACGACATATATAGTTTTTTTGTTGCGTCAATGTCATAACAAAGGTAATGACTTGTTTAGTTTTATCATCGTTTAAAGGATTGCCATACACAGTAACACTAATCGTACGATTAAGCTTATTTCCAACTCTTTAGCATTACTTTTTTCAGCAATTATGAAAATGTTAATAAATAATAAAATTATCAGGAGCTTACTATGCATTTTCATTATTGCAACAACTGTTAAAAGAATAAGGTGCACCTTTATTAATAATAAACTAATCAACGAAAGGTGAAAGAGAATAAGCATAAGCATAGATTTTTATCAACCTGTATTGCCCATGTTTAAATCTTATTACAAACATCTATTAACGTGATAAAAGTACCAAAACACAAAGCGTGATCATTCTACGCATTTCCTAAGCGAATCTATTGTAAGATAATTTGTGGGCTTGCATCGTTCTATTAGATTACATTAAAGTTCTAAAAGTAGCTTCTCAAATGATTTGAAATGCATGATATGTAACATTTATATAAAGTTCTTTGTGTAATGCCAGCGTAAATGGTGGCTACCAAAGTTGTCCGATCATTAGTATTTGTAGACAAAGCACAGAAAACATCTGTTAAAAACTAATTTTATTCATCGCAGCACAAAAGCATAAACTATGGCTATGCTTGTCTTGGATTTCTAATCCATGAGTGATATATAATGTTTAAAACATACTTGTACAGAAAACTTCAAAGTCATTTTTGTAAAGTAACATTAAGCTGGTCACAAATTTTTAAAAGAAATGTGCCAGTATATTTTACATTTTATTTCATTTTTTTAGGAATTGCTAATATTAATAAAAGACAAGAATATTTAGAATACACACCCTAATCAAAAGATAACACAACGACCTTAAAAATAAAATGTCATCAAAGATGCCGAGGTAATTTACTATGCCAGACACGAATTTCGTCTAAACAAGACTCATCAGTCTCCTTCAAACCCAAACAATGTTTAAATCCAAATGATTAAGATTTTGTAGAGCTTTTATCACCAAAATTCCAAAACTATTTACCAAATAAGGCAAAGGCTATCTACACTTTAAAAATGGACAAACCTTCCACTTAGAAAAATTTTCGAAACTTTTGGGCAGTTAATTTTGACTGACTATTTAAGAATCGATTTAAGAATCATAATGATTATAATAATAAGTTTTAAAAGGTAAGATAAAGCAAACATTATTTAAAGACATTTGTACTAACATGGCCATTGTGGGATGCTGTTCAAAATATAAAATGATATAAACAATATTACTTTTAGCAACAGCATTATAATTTATCATTCGGTGAACATTCCTGCAAACTAACAGAAAATTAAATGACATTTTTGTTTATGGCATAGTAATGGGTACAGCAGCACAGCTGATTATATGGTGAGCACTTATAGCTGCTATACAGATACACACCAATAGAGATGCCTACACAATTTGATTAAAGATGACACAGACGAAGAGTTGAAAAATTCTTAAATGTTTAAGATTTAACGTATACAAGCAAAGAATACCTAGTGATGACAATGGCATAAAGCAGGCACTATGACATAATTATAGTTAAAATATTGAAAACAACTTTCAACTTCAACAGAAACTAAAGAAATCAGAAAAAGAAAAAAAAAGAATTCATTCAAACACTTTATTTGATATATAAATTGTAGAAAATGCATCAACACAGTTTGCAAAATAAAATATCAGCATACTAAGTACCTAAGAAACAAAAAAAATGGTAACATTGAAATTAAATAACAAAAGTTGTAAATCAGAGGAATGTAGTGGCTGAACATATCTACATAATTATACGTTTAACTTGTTCTTTGTTCATATACAGATGTATTTCATTTTATTGGGGTATATTTAATAGCTTCAGTTGTATCTGAATTTTATTCATTACTTTCGAGAATGCAACTATTACTACTTCATGAAGATTAATGTCTTGTTAAAAATTTGTTAGTATTTTTTAAATTAATTTCATTAAATGATAAATGACAAACCTTATAACTGGCATATTTATATTACATGTAATTTATAAACTAATAAAGATAGAATTTACAAACATGTTAAAGTATGACTAGTAGCAATTAAAACATTTTGTTAATTCTAATAATTTTTTGAAATAAAACTTCATTACAGTTATTGAACATGACAGGACATTTATTTAAACTGTTTAGGTATTACCCAAACTCTTTCCTTGCAAGAAGATCATAATTGTGAGCTATTTCATAGAAATTAAGCAAATTATACAATATAAGGACCATTTATTTCCCATAAGTAGTATGTTTACTTGAACAAAGGAAAAATATAACCTGAATAGATCGAAAACGATTCCATTATATTAAGTTTTTTGCCTAAAACTGTATTTATTGGTCATTACTTTGTAGAGAGATCTTTCTATCAAAGAAACGTAGAAATGGACAAAATTGAAATTAAAAATAATTGTATTAAAAATCTTTAAAAAATATAGTATTGGCTAATTCTCTTCTGTAATCTGAATAGGATATTAAATACAAAGAAATCATGTAAATATTAGGTTAAATATAAACCTTTTTTGTATATGTTACCCTTTTAAAGTTTTAAAAGGGACTGAATACTTTGTCATATACTGTTGCATTGTATGCTACTATTTCTCAATGAGAATTTGTACACAACAATGATTTGCTAATGATTCTGAAGCAAACTAGTTAATAAACAATGTGTCACATTCATAGTACATACAACACACTATTAACATATGTTAGAAGGCAGACACACAATTGCACTAATAAATGTTCCTGGACTGGATAATCAACTTCATGATGAACTGATCTGAGATTTCAATGCACTGTTCTCTGCCGTCAGTGCCATAATACGTTTCCCCAGTTGTGTGTTGTGTTGCTTTAAATATCTGATCATATCTGCTTGTTTTTCTAATACCTGGTCAGAGTAGTTTTCATCTCTGGAATAAAAACAGAAATTTAAATTGTTACATTATAGAATAGAATGAGAGAATGATACCCACGCAATCTGTTCAGAGATTAAAAATATTCAATTAACCTTTCAGTTTCTTTTACATTTTTACATTCAGCCAACTCGACTTTATTATTATCTAATCCTGCAGAGACATTTTTTAATTTTAAAATTATTACTTTTAGGTCATTAATAAATGGATTGTATAGCAGAATTTTTTTAGCAATTTAAGTTCATGCTAATAACTTATAGCATTAACTTGCATGCTTTTATTTTAAGCAATTCAAATAAAATAAGAAAATAGTATGGGGTTATCAACTTTTTTTCCAAAGCTATAGAATATACATGTATAAATTTTAATACTGTGTCTATGTAAATTTTATGTGTGGAACCTGCTCATTTTTAATAAAAATTATGTTTTTTTTCTAAATTCATAATAAGGCTCCTTTCACAGTGTTGTAGCAATTGACAAAAGCTGCATTAAAATCATTAGTTTTTTTCTTCCAAGAACCACTATTCAAGTAAGTCTGCCAAATCATATTTCACACAATAATACAGAGCAACCAATTAATCAATACCAAATATGGTGAAGTATGAATTTTTGTAACTGTAACAACATGTAAAAAAAACTACAGAAAATGGTCACCAAAATATTGCATTAAAGGATTTTTTTCAAGTTTTGGTTAAGATTATGATATTATTACGTGCTGATTTCTGTATTGGCCTAGTTATTGGTCCAAGGCTTGTTGTATTGGCCTGAGGCGCAGCAGAAGGACAATACAGCTGGCCAAGGACCAATATCTAGGCCAATACAAAAATCATCACATAATAATGATATCTGTATTAATTATCTCATGCCAATACAGGTTGCAATTAGGCCAATACAGGACGAATCGGCCCAATACCAATATTAGACTAGTTAATTCCTTATTGGACTGGTTCAGCAAAATATATCATATTGGCAGTTTAACTGTTATTTAAGGGAATAGTATAGTAGTTAATCAATAATATTGGATATAGAAGACTTTGGGTCTGTTTATCCTAATAATCCATGAAACTTATTTCACGGTTTATATACATCATAAACCAATCCAGTGTCTTCTATATCCAAAAATCTAACCAATGATTGAAAATAATCCTTATATTTTCATTTAAATATTACAAAATAAAAATAAAAATAACAATATATTACAAGTGACCAAGTAATATTTGCAATTTGTTGTTACTTGTTATTTAGCAGAAGAATAGATGTCTATAGGAAATATCATCAAGCAGTGACGAGCTAGGGGCGGGACTCAAATACCAAGTTGGATTATATGAAATGGATGCCATTACTCATTTATAGAGTATTTAATAGAAATGAAAAAAACTTGGTAACAAAATAAGAATGATGAACAGAAGTTTTATGATTTTATATATATGTATGAATGTTGCATATCAAATGTGAAAACATTTTAAACTAGACAAAGTCGATCTAGCGATCGCTGATACCCCCGCTTTTGTGAAAATTTCTAACGTTTTTCGTGGACTGCGACCTTGAAATTTGATGGATTTCCCCCAAAATCAAAAGGCTTTTTACCAACCTGATATATAACAATATCCCAAAGTTTCATTCAAATCGGATGCAAACTTTTTGAGTTATTGTCCGGAAACAACTTTTATGTTAAAATTTCTAACGTTTTTCGTGGACTGTGACCTTGAAACTTGACGGATTTCCCCCAAAATCGATAGGCTTCTTACCAACCTGATATATGACAATATTCCAAAGTTTCATTCAAATCGGATGTAAACTTTTCGAGTTATTGTCCGGAAACAACTTTTTTGTTAAAATTTCTAACGTTTTTCGTGGACTATGACCTTGAAATTTGACGGATTTCCCCCAAAATCGATAGGCTTCTTACCAACCTGATATATAACAATATCCCAAAGTTTCATTCAAATCGGATGCAAACTTTTTGAGTTATTGTCCAGAAACAACTTTTATGTTAAAATTTTTAACGTTTTTCGTGGACTGTGACCTTGAAATTTGACGGATTTCCCCCAAAATCGATAGGCTTCTTACCAACCTGATATATGATAATATCCCAAAGTTTCATTCAAATCGGATGTAAACTTTTTGAGTTATTGTCCGGAAACAACTTTTTTGTTAAAATTTCTAACGTTTTTCGTGGACTGTGACCTTGAAATTTGACGGATTTCCATCAAAATCGATAGGCTTCTTACCAACCTGATATATAACAATATCCCAAAGTTTCATTCAAATCGGATGTAAACTTTTTGAATTATCATCCGGAAACCAAATGTGGACGGACGAACGGACGGACGGACGGACGGACGGACGGACGGACATGAGGACCACTATATACCCCCGACTCTGTCGAGCGGGGGTATAAATATTTTAGCTTTTAACTTGGTATAAAATGAAACAAAAAGGAAAAACTGTGTCTTTACCATCAAGTAGCCATGCCATAAATACATAAAAGATCAACATTAATTATGTAACATTAGTATTACTATTATTATATTAAGGAAATCGCTCAATTAAGAGAGAGTCATGTTTTCCCTTGTAAACCTTAAACCAAAGCCATGTGCTGTTACTTTGGTTTAATTTTATTCTGGATGACTTTTCATTGATACATCTTTTAATAGTTCATAATTTCCATTTTTGTATTAGAAGATTTAATGATTTTTCTTTATTATATTGTCCCCATTTTAGAATCAATATGTATCATGACTATGATGCAGTGACTTTTTTGTTTCATTAGACAATTATAATTTCAAGTACTTACAACATATAAAAAATCAGAGAACAATATAGCATGTTCAAGTTGGCTTTGGATTTACTATTCTTAATAGCTTTTGCACATTAAGATTCCAAAATGAAGATTTTTGCACATATTTTATCTAACTTCTTGAACAAGTTAAGCAATTGATGGCTTTAAGCACCCATACCCTAATTTGTTGACTTTTAAAGGGACATCACTGTATTAGATATTCTTAAACTAGAGGCTCCCAGGAGCCTGTAATCGCTCACCTGGAATCCAAATGACTTCAACTATATTAAAATTTTTGAAATTAACAGTTTTAGTCTAGTTGTTATAGCTTTTAAGTTACTGTGCAAAAACTAAACATTTCTTCAAAAATTTTTGTTAAATACAATAACTCCTATAAGATGCCATCAGACAATTTCTGAAATTTAAATGGTTTTTAGGCATTGTCCTTTAGTGTACTTTAGAAATTTACAGTTTTACTCTACTAATAGGTGTGTTATAGACAAATTTATAATTCAAAAACTGTTCATTTGTCCAAATTCATAATGAAAGGGCAATAACTCCTATAAAGAGTCATCTTGCAATTTTGGACTAAGCAATCATTTGTAGGGCTTCTATTGATGATCATTTGTGCAATTTACAGTTTTAATCTAGCTGCTATAGTTTTCAAGTTACAGGACAAAAATGGAAAATTTCATAACAAAATTGTCATTTAAGGGCAATAACCCCTATAAGCAGTCATCTGACAATTTCAGACCAATTAAGTGAATTGTAGGGCTTTTATTGCTGATCATTTTTGCAATTTATTATTTCACTCTAGCTGTTATGGTTTTTAAGTTAAAGGACAAAAACGGAAAATTTCATAAAAAATTGCAATTTAAGGGCAATAACTCCTATAAGGAGTCATCTGACAATTTCAGACTTATAGAGTAATTTGTAGGGCTTGTATTGCTGATCATTTTTGCTATTAACAGTTTCACTCTTGCTGTTACAGTTTTTAAGTTACAGGACAAAAACGGAAAATTTCATAAAAAATTGTCATTTATGGGCAATAACTTATTTAAGGAGTTGTCTGACAATTTCAGACCAATCAAGTGAATTGTAGGGCCTTTATTTCTGATCATTTGTGCAATTTACAGTTTCAATCTAGCTGCTATACTTTTCAAGTTACAGGACAAAAACGGAAAATTTCATAAAAAATTGCCATTTAAGGGCAATGACTCCTATAAGGAGTCATCTGACAATTTCAGACTAATACAGTGAATTGTAGGGCTTGTATTGTTGATCATTTTTGCTATTTACAGTTTTACTCTAGCTGTTATAGTTTTAAAGTTACAGGACAAAAACGGAAAATTTCATAAAAAATTACCATTTAAGGGCAATAACTCATATAAGGAGTCATCTGACAATTTCAGACCAATCAAGTGAATTGTAGGGCTTTTATTGCTGATCATTTTTGCCATTTACAGTTTCACTCTACCTCGTATAGTTTTCAAGTTATATTGTAAATACCAAAAATTTTGTCAAAAATCGTCAATAAAGGGCAATAACTCCTACAAGAAGCCAATACACAACTTCACACTAATAGCAACTATTGTAGACCTTAATGTGCTGATCAATTTGAAGTAATGGTTTTCTCTATATCTATTTTAATTTTTTAGATAATGATCAAAAACCTGTGTTGACCCCCATGTTCTATTTTTAGTAACAGCTGTCATATTTGTATGTTGATCAACACCCTGGGTACAAACTTGAAACTAGGAACCCTAAGGATGATTGTGGCCAAGTTTGAAAAAAATTGGCCCAGTGGTTTCAGAGGAGAAGATTTTTGAAAAAGTTTACGATGGACGACGGACGCCAAGTTATAGCAAAAGCTCACATGGACCAGGCGATCTAAAAATGTTCAAGGAGAATAATTCATATAAGGTTCATCAGACAATCTTGAGCCTATGTCATTTTTGTAGCCCTCATAGAGCAGAACAATTAAGCAATGCTAACTTTTTCTCTAGTTCTAATAATTTTCAAGATTTTGAGGCAAAAATGTCAAAAATAATCAATTTTGACAATTAAAGGGCAATAACTCCTATAAGGAGTCCTCATACAACTTCAACCCAATGGAGTGTTTGTAGAGCTTTTGATGCAGATGAAGGCATGTCTCTTCGGTTTTCCCGTATCTGTTACACTTTTTTAAATATAAGCCAAAAACTGTATTTTACCCCCCCCCCCCCACCCTTCCAATTTATTTTTAGCCATGGCGGCCATGTTGGTTAATCTGCAGCCAT
This sequence comes from Limnoperna fortunei, assembly GCA_944474755.1. Taxonomy (NCBI): domain Eukaryota; kingdom Metazoa; phylum Mollusca; class Bivalvia; order Mytilida; family Modiolidae; genus Limnoperna; species Limnoperna fortunei. Next base: position 94,707,186 of record OX104112.1, on the reverse strand, counting down.
GGTTGGTGCAAACTTGGTTGAGGACATTTGACGGATGATGTGTACAAAGTTTCAAAGCAGTACTTTCAGTGGTTTCAGAGGAGAAGATTTTTAAAAAATCAATAAAAACCGATTAAAATAAACAGTTCAAGGGGAATAACTCTTAAACAGTTGATCAGACAATCTTGACTCTAAAGTCAATTTTGTAGCCCTCATAGAGCAGAACAATTAAGCAATGCTTACTTTTTCTCTAGTTATAATAATTTTCAAGATTTTGAGGCAAAAATGGCTAAAATCATCAATTTCAACAATTAAAGGGCAATAACTCCTACAAGGAGTCCTCATACAACTTTGCCCAAATGGAGTGTTTTGTAGAGCTTTTGATGCTGAAGAAGGATGGTCTCTTTGGTTTTCCTGTATCTGTTATACTTTTTGAACTATAAGCCAAAAACTGTATTTTGACCCCCCCTGTTCTATTTTTAGCCATGGCGGCCATGTTGATTGGTCTGAGGCCATGATTTGTGCAAACTTGGCAGAGGACATTTTACTGATGATGTGTGCAAAGTTTCAAAGCAATCCCTTCAGTGGTTTTGGAGGAGAAGATTTTTAAAGAAAAGTTAACGACGACGACGACGACGACGACGATGGACGCCAAGTGATGGCAATAGCGCACCTGACCCTTTGGTCAGTGAGCTAAAAATCTATCAAGCTTCTGTTAATGCCAGTGCTAATAAAAGGAAATTTAAATCTATTTATCATTTAACTGGAATTGGAGCAAAGGAGTATAAATTCATCATATTCCTTTAAGAAATGTCAATACTACAACAACAAATATTAAAGGTGGGCTTAAGCTTCATGCATAGAAAGCTGTTCAGCAACTCCTGATAAGCATGGTGGCAGGAAAGAAGATCCAAGATTTGCCCTTGCTTTTAAAACAGGACAAATGTCATTTATCTTTTTGCATTTTGTGTTTCATGTTGATGTTTACTTTTTGCCTGATTTCAAAGTTTATCGTTTCTTATCTTGTTGATCATGGTGAGTTTACTGGTGTATACATATCAATATTTGTTTTCTTTAAGATGATTCTTGGTCTAACCAACTGTTTCTTCTGTGTGTCTCTATCTTTTATTATCATTTCAACTTTCTCTTTTTTGTCTTTTTTTTCCTTTACTTTGAATATTTGTATTTTATTGTTCCTCTCATGTTACAAGTGTTGCATAGGAATTTTTTTACATTTTGTGGTAACTTTTGTTGGTTTTGTGTTAAATAATCCAACTTTAAACTTCTTCCCTGGGGTATCATGCTTTCAATGGAACAATCCTGAACTTCAAGTTCACACATCACAATTAATCAGTTACCAGTGAAACCATTTATTTTTTCCAACATTAATTAAAAGAACTAATACATGCAAACATAAAAACATAGCAACTCACTTAAATCCAATATCATTGCATCCAAAACTGCAACCACACAAAAAAAGAAAAAAAAGAAAACTGTAACAACATGTAAAAAAAACTACAGAAAATGGTCACCAAAATATTGCATTAAAGGATTTTTTTCAAGTTTTGGTTAAGATTATGATATTATTACGTGCTGATTTCTGTATTGGCCTAGTTATTGGTCCAAGGCTTGTTGTATTGGCCTGAGGCGCAGCAGAAGGACAATACAGCTGGCCAAGGACCAATATCTAGGCCAATACAAAAATCATCACATAATAATGATATCTGTATTAATTATCTCATGCCAATACAGGTTGCAATTAGGCCAATACAGGACGAATCGGCCCAATACCAATATTAGACTAGTTAATTCCTTATTGGACTGGTTCAGCAAAATATATCATATTGGCAGTTTAACTGTTATTTAAGGGAATAGTATAGTAGTTAATCAATAATATTGGATATAGAAGACTTTGGGTCTGTTTATCCTAATAATCCATGAAACTTATTTCACGGTTTATATACATCATAAACCAATCCAGTGTCTTCTATATCCAAAAATCTAACCAATGATTGAAAATAATCCTTATATTTTCATTTAAATATTACAAAATAAAAATAAAAATAACAATATATTACAAGTGACCAAGTAATATTTGCAATTTGTTGTTACTTGTTATTTAGCAGAAGAATAGATGTCTATAGGAAATATCATCAAGCAGTGACGAGCTAGGGGCGGGACTCAAATACCAAGTTGGATTATATGAAATGGATGCCATTACTCATTTATAGAGTATTTAATAGAAATGAAAAAAACTTGGTAACAAAATAAGAATGATGAACAGAAGTTTTATGATTTTATATATATGTATGAATGTTGCATATCAAATGTGAAAACATTTTAAACTAGACAAAGTCGATCTAGCGATCGCTGATACCCCCGCTTTTGTGAAAATTTCTAACGTTTTTCGTGGACTGCGACCTTGAAATTTGATGGATTTCCCCCAAAATCAAAAGGCTTTTTACCAACCTGATATATAACAATATCCCAAAGTTTCATTCAAATCGGATGCAAACTTTTTGAGTTATTGTCCGGAAACAACTTTTATGTTAAAATTTCTAACGTTTTTCGTGGACTGTGACCTTGAAACTTGACGGATTTCCCCCAAAATCGATAGGCTTCTTACCAACCTGATATATGACAATATTCCAAAGTTTCATTCAAATCGGATGTAAACTTTTCGAGTTATTGTCCGGAAACAACTTTTTTGTTAAAATTTCTAACGTTTTTCGTGGACTATGACCTTGAAATTTGACGGATTTCCCCCAAAATCGATAGGCTTCTTACCAACCTGATATATAACAATATCCCAAAGTTTCATTCAAATCGGATGCAAACTTTTTGAGTTATTGTCCAGAAACAACTTTTATGTTAAAATTTTTAACGTTTTTCGTGGACTGTGACCTTGAAATTTGACGGATTTCCCCCAAAATCGATAGGCTTCTTACCAACCTGATATATGATAATATCCCAAAGTTTCATTCAAATCGGATGTAAACTTTTTGAGTTATTGTCCGGAAACAACTTTTTTGTTAAAATTTCTAACGTTTTTCGTGGACTGTGACCTTGAAATTTGACGGATTTCCATCAAAATCGATAGGCTTCTTACCAACCTGATATATAACAATATCCCAAAGTTTCATTCAAATCGGATGTAAACTTTTTGAATTATCATCCGGAAACCAAATGTGGACGGACGAACGGACGGACGGACGGACGGACGGACGGACGGACATGAGGACCACTATATACCCCCGACTCTGTCGAGCGGGGGTATAAATATTTTAGCTTTTAACTTGGTATAAAATGAAACAAAAAGGAAAAACTGTGTCTTTACCATCAAGTAGCCATGCCATAAATACATAAAAGATCAACATTAATTATGTAACATTAGTATTACTATTATTATATTAAGGAAATCGCTCAATTAAGAGAGAGTCATGTTTTCCCTTGTAAACCTTAAACCAAAGCCATGTGCTGTTACTTTGGTTTAATTTTATTCTGGATGACTTTTCATTGATACATCTTTTAATAGTTCATAATTTCCATTTTTGTATTAGAAGATTTAATGATTTTTCTTTATTATATTGTCCCCATTTTAGAATCAATATGTATCATGACTATGATGCAGTGACTTTTTTGTTTCATTAGACAATTATAATTTCAAGTACTTACAACATATAAAAAATCAGAGAACAATATAGCATGTTCAAGTTGGCTTTGGATTTACTATTCTTAATAGCTTTTGCACATTAAGATTCCAAAATGAAGATTTTTGCACATATTTTATCTAACTTCTTGAACAAGTTAAGCAATTGATGGCTTTAAGCACCCATACCCTAATTTGTTGACTTTTAAAGGGACATCACTGTATTAGATATTCTTAAACTAGAGGCTCCCAGGAGCCTGTAATCGCTCACCTGGAATCCAAATGACTTCAACTATATTAAAATTTTTGAAATTAACAGTTTTAGTCTAGTTGTTATAGCTTTTAAGTTACTGTGCAAAAACTAAACATTTCTTCAAAAATTTTTGTTAAATACAATAACTCCTATAAGATGCCATCAGACAATTTCTGAAATTTAAATGGTTTTTAGGCATTGTCCTTTAGTGTACTTTAGAAATTTACAGTTTTACTCTACTAATAGGTGTGTTATAGACAAATTTATAATTCAAAAACTGTTCATTTGTCCAAATTCATAATGAAAGGGCAATAACTCCTATAAAGAGTCATCTTGCAATTTTGGACTAAGCAATCATTTGTAGGGCTTCTATTGATGATCATTTGTGCAATTTACAGTTTTAATCTAGCTGCTATAGTTTTCAAGTTACAGGACAAAAATGGAAAATTTCATAACAAAATTGTCATTTAAGGGCAATAACCCCTATAAGCAGTCATCTGACAATTTCAGACCAATTAAGTGAATTGTAGGGCTTTTATTGCTGATCATTTTTGCAATTTATTATTTCACTCTAGCTGTTATGGTTTTTAAGTTAAAGGACAAAAACGGAAAATTTCATAAAAAATTGCAATTTAAGGGCAATAACTCCTATAAGGAGTCATCTGACAATTTCAGACTTATAGAGTAATTTGTAGGGCTTGTATTGCTGATCATTTTTGCTATTAACAGTTTCACTCTTGCTGTTACAGTTTTTAAGTTACAGGACAAAAACGGAAAATTTCATAAAAAATTGTCATTTATGGGCAATAACTTATTTAAGGAGTTGTCTGACAATTTCAGACCAATCAAGTGAATTGTAGGGCCTTTATTTCTGATCATTTGTGCAATTTACAGTTTCAATCTAGCTGCTATACTTTTCAAGTTACAGGACAAAAACGGAAAATTTCATAAAAAATTGCCATTTAAGGGCAATGACTCCTATAAGGAGTCATCTGACAATTTCAGACTAATACAGTGAATTGTAGGGCTTGTATTGTTGATCATTTTTGCTATTTACAGTTTTACTCTAGCTGTTATAGTTTTAAAGTTACAGGACAAAAACGGAAAATTTCATAAAAAATTACCATTTAAGGGCAATAACTCATATAAGGAGTCATCTGACAATTTCAGACCAATCAAGTGAATTGTAGGGCTTTTATTGCTGATCATTTTTGCCATTTACAGTTTCACTCTACCTCGTATAGTTTTCAAGTTATATTGTAAATACCAAAAATTTTGTCAAAAATCGTCAATAAAGGGCAATAACTCCTACAAGAAGCCAATACACAACTTCACACTAATAGCAACTATTGTAGACCTTAATGTGCTGATCAATTTGAAGTAATGGTTTTCTCTATATCTATTTTAATTTTTTAGATAATGATCAAAAACCTGTGTTGACCCCCATGTTCTATTTTTAGTAACAGCTGTCATATTTGTATGTTGATCAACACCCTGGGTACAAACTTGAAACTAGGAACCCTAAGGATGATTGTGGCCAAGTTTGAAAAAAATTGGCCCAGTGGTTTCAGAGGAGAAGATTTTTGAAAAAGTTTACGATGGACGACGGACGCCAAGTTATAGCAAAAGCTCACATGGACCAGGCGATCTAAAAATGTTCAAGGAGAATAATTCATATAAGGTTCATCAGACAATCTTGAGCCTATGTCATTTTTGTAGCCCTCATAGAGCAGAACAATTAAGCAATGCTAACTTTTTCTCTAGTTCTAATAATTTTCAAGATTTTGAGGCAAAAATGTCAAAAATAATCAATTTTGACAATTAAAGGGCAATAACTCCTATAAGGAGTCCTCATACAACTTCAACCCAATGGAGTGTTTGTAGAGCTTTTGATGCAGATGAAGGCATGTCTCTTCGGTTTTCCCGTATCTGTTACACTTTTTTAAATATAAGCCAAAAACTGTATTTTACCCCCCCCCCCCCCACCCCTCCAATTTATTTTTAGCCATGGCGGCCATGTTGGTTAATCTGCAGCCATGGTTGGTGCAAACTTGGTTGAGGACATTTGACGGATGATGTGTACAAAGTTTCAAAGCAGTACTTTCAGTGGTTTCAGAGGAGAAGATTTTTAAAAAATCAATAAAAACCGATTAAAATAAACAGTTCAAGGGGAATAACTCTTAAACAGTTGATCAGACAATCTTGACTCTAAAGTCAATTTTGTAGCCCTCATAGAGCAGAACAATTAAGCAATGCTTACTTTTTCTCTAGTTATAATAATTTTCAAGATTTTGAGGCAAAAATGGCTAAAATCATCAATTTCAACAATTAAAGGGCAATAACTCCTACAAGGAGTCCTCATACAACTTTGCCCAAATGGAGTGTTTTGTAGAGCTTTTGATGCTGAAGAAGGATGGTCTCTTTGGTTTTCCTGTATCTGTTATACTTTTTGAACTATAAGCCAAAAACTGTATTTTGACCCCCCCTGTTCTATTTTTAGCCATGGCGGCCATGTTGATTGGTCTGAGGCCATGATTTGTGCAAACTTGGCAGAGGACATTTTACTGATGATGTGTGCAAAGTTTCAAAGCAATCCCTTCAGTGGTTTTGGAGGAGAAGATTTTTAAAGAAAAGTTAACGACGACGACGACGACGACGACGATGGACGCCAAGTGATGGCAATAGCGCACCTGACCCTTTGGTCAGTGAGCTAAAAATCTATCAAGCTTCTGTTAATGCCAGTGCTAATAAAAGGAAATTTAAATCTATTTATCATTTAACTGGAATTGGAGCAAAGGAGTATAAATTCATCATATTCCTTTAAGAAATGTCAATACTACAACAACAAATATTAAAGGTGGGCTTAAGCTTCATGCATAGAAAGCTGTTCAGCAACTCCTGATAAGCATGGTGGCAGGAAAGAAGATCCAAGATTTGCCCTTGCTTTTAAAACAGGACAAATGTCATTTATCTTTTTGCATTTTGTGTTTCATGTTGATGTTTACTTTTTGCCTGATTTCAAAGTTTATCGTTTCTTATCTTGTTGATCATGGTGAGTTTACTGGTGTATACATATCAATATTTGTTTTCTTTAAGATGATTCTTGGTCTAACCAACTGTTTCTTCTGTGTGTCTCTATCTTTTATTATCATTTCAACTTTCTCTTTTTTGTCTTTTTTTTCCTTTACTTTGAATATTTGTATTTTATTGTTCCTCTCATGTTACAAGTGTTGCATAGGAATTTTTTTACATTTTGTGGTAACTTTTGTTGGTTTTGTGTTAAATAATCCAACTTTAAACTTCTTCCCTGGGGTATCATGCTTTCAATGGAACAATCCTGAACTTCAAGTTCACACATCACAATTAATCAGTTACCAGTGAAACCATTTATTTTTTCCAACATTAATTAAAAGAACTAATACATGCAAACATAAAAACATAGCAACTCACTTAAATCCAATATCATTGCATCCAAAACTGCAACCACACAAAAAAAGAAAAAAAAGAAAACTGCTGTGAAAACAATGACAACGTTAAAAAGCAAATCATGCAAAAAACAAACTTTTTCCTTCATTTTCATGGGGAAAAAGAAGTTAATATATTAATTCATTCTCTTTCTTTCTAAATATTTTATGTGAATTTTTAGCTTCTTAAATTTATTTTAATATTGCAGAGACAAAAAGTTTTTTGAACAGGATATCATTGAACACAATCTCTGAAATAGAGTTCATATATCCACTTAGTAACATATTCCGGGGACACAATCTCTGATATGGAGTTCATATCAACTCAATCTCAAATGCCATAACAATATGCTCAATACCACCTCTGCCATAACAATATGCTTAATACCACCTCTGCAACACCTGATGTATATATACAATATATATTAAATGAAACATTATTAAGTGCTCAAAAATTAACAAAAAATTAAAAACATATTAATTATATTTTTAATTATATTAGTGTTGCATATGGTAACGAGCAAAATTAATATTTTCACAATTTTTTTAATATTTTTTAAATAAAATTGGTTAACTATAAAAAGAAATAAAAACAACAAACAAAGCAAAAGAATAAAAAAATACAGATAGTAATGCGAAAACCTGGTTACCTACAGCTAACAAGAAGGTAAATGTATACCCATCATTGGGACGTTATATTTGTTGTTTGACTTCTTTCGACAACTAAACATCAAGTCATAATTTGAAGTGTGGCAGGGGTCTAGTATTAAGCAGTATGAAATGAGAAGATAAGAACTCTGCCCCAGAGATTGCAAGGAACAAGATGAAATACGCAGCTATTTTGAAGAATAGAATTATAAAGAAACATATAACAATTTATAATTAAACACAATTTAAATTTTCAATTTTAATTCGATTGTGTTAAAAATATTTACTCAGTGCTTGAAATTAGGATTTGCAACTCACTTGCCCGAATCCTGAACTTTTGGATTTTCTCCTATATATTCAATATAAATTTTATCAAAATTTCACTTGCCTGAAAGGATTTTTACTGGCCAGGGGCCAGCGGACTTGTGCTAATTTCGCAGACTGTTTACTATGAACTCTAAACTCAACAGCTGCAATATTTACCTTTTAATATATTTTGTTTTATATGTATTTATTTGTTTTAATTTAACTGAAACATGTTTGAAAAAAAAGTACAATCATAAAAATTAATATCAAGTTAAAACAACTACATTAAATAAATTACCTAAATCCAATTTCTGAATTGCCACTGTTCTGCATAAAGCTGGACATCATTTCTTCCTGTGCAACATCTGGTGAAATATGGGACCTGTTAAACTTCAGTGTCTTAACTGCAAAAAATTATGAAAATAGTTTATTTGTTTTAAATTAAATAACAATAATACAGATGGCATTTAAAAAAATGTTCACAGTAAACGCACAATGCATTTATTAAAACTATTGTTATCTGTTACACATATACATGTGAATAAAATATATGGCTCAAAGATTAAATAATTAATACCTATGAAAATATATAAGTATTAAAACTATTGTTATCTGTTACAAATATACTTGTGAATGAAATATATGGCTCAAAGATTAAATAATTAATGCCTATGAAAATATATAAGTGACTGTGCTAAAAATAGACAAGAGTAAAAAATTAACTTCTTTAAAATGGCAAAAAAAAACCACATGGAGCATTACTATACGAAAAACACTATATATAATGAATATAGATAACACATTAAGTGATAAGCCTGTTTAATCTACCTAACAGACATATACATTTTTTAACATTCAATATCTGGAACAAATTTCATGTTTATTACATCACCATAATTTTGATAGAAATAGATAAGAAATTAAAAACTTTTTTTTTTCACTTCTGTTTAAATGACATGTCACTATAACAATACTGACATTAGCCATTAAGAGTACATTGATATGCTAGTGACAATAACATTTACAAACACAGTTATATACTCCCTGTAACATAAAACGTTCTAATTTATGCGTTCTTTTTTCGTTTTCCGTTCGTTCGTCCATCTGTACGTCCATTCGTTCGTTCGTCCGCATGCGCAAAACAAGTAAATAAAAACCATTCGTTCGTTTTTCCTCATGTGCAGTACAGGTAAAAATAAAGGTTCATTCGTTCGAAAGCATTCGCAAAAGAAAATATTTTACACTTTGCTAGTCTGATAGAAAATACTACATTCTGTTATCAAATTAATATAACCTGTCAGTGAACATTAAAATGTCAAATTTAGAGTATTTATTTTAAAACTATAAATTCATTAAAATCATGAACATGTTTTAAATTAAATATAAACCTAAACAATATGAAATACTTTCTTCATCTATTTTGTTAAATGTAAATCTACAATATTCAGGTTGTACAAACATGATTTATTTCAGCACTCTCCAAAATTTATAAACACATTTATTATAATACTGTGTAATTTAAAAGATTTGATTAGTCAAATCAGGTCACATGATTAAACTGTAAATCGTTGGTAAAATAAGATTTTCCAAAAATAAACTTGAAAAAGTTTGATGAGTAACTGTTTCTAAACTTAGAAAGTTGACAGGCTAAGACTTTCTAAAAATAAATATGTGCTTCCCAATTCTTTAAAAACCTCATTCTGATTGGGCGTATAGATTTGCAAAGAGCCAATCAAAACTGTTCTTACAAACAACTCATTCAGTCGTTGTTTTGGTTCATTCATTTGTTGTTGAATTATTTCTTTGTTAAAATTGTTTGTTGAACTAAATATTTAATTGTTTGACTTGAGTTCTTCTTAAATTGCTTCAATTTGACTAAAAGAATGAAAAATCTACAAAACATTTCCATGGTATTATAATAAAACAATTATAGCCTTTTAGGGTTCAGTCGATACATGTTTTTATCGACCTGAGGAAAATATATCGACCTCGGACTTCGTCCTCGGTCGATATATTTTCCTCAGGTCGATAAAAACATGTATCGACCTCACCAAAAGGCTATAATTGTATAATGAATTTTTTTTTATTTTAGTTCCTAAAATATTTTAAAAATGTATGTTTTATCCAAAAGTCTTTGAATATCCCTACATTGTCTTCATCTGATACAAAAACTGAATAATCTTGCATAAAATCTTAATTTGATGTCACAATATTTGTTTGGAAATACAGACATTTCATTTCCTAGGTTTTAAATTGCATGTATAATGTCTCACGACTGATTTAGCATCTCTTAGCTAGGTCAAAGAAATTAATTATAGTATGCTATGGTTTAATATTGCATCTTATAAGGTCTCAGGAGTGATTTTATATATGTAATATGGTTTTTAATTGTATCACAAAGGTGTTGGGAGTGATTTTATAGGTGTAATATGGTTTTCAATTGTATCACAAAGGTCTCTGGAGTGATTTTGCATGTGAAATATGGTTTTTAATTGTATTGCTAGGGTCTCAGGAGTGATTTTATATATGTAATACGGTTTTTAATTGTATCGCAAAGTTCTGAGGAGTGATTTATATGTGTATTATGGTTTTTAATTGTATCGCAAAGGTCTAGGGAGTGATTTTATGTGTGAAATATGGTTTTTAATTGTAAGGCAAAAGTCTCAGGAGTGATTTTATATGGGTAATATGGTTTTTAATTGTATTGCTAGGGTCTCAGGAGTGATTTTGTATGTGAAATATGGTTTTAATTGAATTTCTAGGGTCTTGGGAGTGATTTTGTATGTGAAATATGGATTTTAATTGTATCGCAAAGGTCTCAGGAGTGATTTTATATGTGTAATATGGTTTTTAATTTTATTGATACGGTCTCTGGAGTAATTTTGTATGTGAAATATTGTTTTCAGTTGTATCACAAAGGTCTCAGGAGGGATTTTATATGTGTAATATGGTTTTTAATTGTATTGCTAGGGTCTCAGGAGTGATTTTGTATGTGAAATATGGTTTTTAATTGTATTTCTAGGGTCTCAGGAGTGATTTTGTATGTGAAATATGGATTTTAATTGTATCGCAAAGGTCTCAGGAGTGATTTTATATGTGTAATATGGTTTTTAATTTTATTGATACGGTCTCTGGAGTAATTTTGTATGTGAAATATTGTTTTCAGTTGTATCACAAAGGTTTCAGGAGTGATTTTATAAGTGTAATATGGTTTTTAATTGTATTGCTAGGGTCTCAGGAGTGATTTTGTATGTGAAATATGGTTTTTAATTGTATTTCTAGGGTCTCTGGAGTGATTTTGTATTTGAAATATGGATTTGAATTGTATTGCAAAGGTCTAAGGAGTGATTTTATTTGTGAAATATGGTTTTTAATTGTATTGCAAAGGTCTAAGGAGTGATTTTATATGTGAAATATGGTTTTTAATTGTATTGCTAGGGTCTCAGGAGTGATTTTATATGTTAAATATGGTTTTTAATTGTATTTCTAGGGTCTCGGGAGTGATTTTGTATTTGAAATATGGATTTGAATTGTATTGCAAAGGTCTAAGGAGTGATTTTATATGTGAAATATGGTTTTTTTTAATTGTATTGCTAGGGTCTCAGGAGTGATTTTATATGTGAAATATGGTTTTTAATTGTATTTCTAGGGTCTCAGGAGTGATTTTGTATTTGAAATATGGATTTTAATTGTATTGCAAAGGTCTCAGGAGTGATTTTATATGTGAAATATGGTTTTTAATTGTATTGCTAGGGTCTCAGGAGTGAAATTGAATGTGTTATTTGGTTTTTAACTGCATAGCTAATGTCTCAGGATTGATTTTATATTTGTATTATGGTTATTGATTGCATTTCTTATGTATCATGAGTGATTTTATATGTTTAATTTAGTTTTTAAATTGTATCTCGAAGGTCTCAGTAGTTTTTTTTTTTATGTTAAATATGGTTTTTAATATTATTGCAAAGGTCTCGGCGTCTCCATTTGTTTTCCCACATACGTATGATTGAAGCGATTGGTTAAGTTTTAAATAGTTCGTCTGCACGATAAGAGCGTTTGTTTGTTCTTCGTCCGTTCGCATATGTCGTTTTTGGTTCATCCGTTTAACGTTCGTACGGGAATGTTTTATGTTTCAGGGGGTGTATTGTTTATATTGATTGGAATATATGTTCTACATACATAATAATAAATTACCTTTACCATATTTGCCCTGGTATAATCCCATGATCCCTATATTAGTTCAATACACTGTTGAGGGATGATACCATGGTAAATACGGTATGTTTTTCTTTTAATCATATATTTCATATGACACCCAAAATATAGGAAGTGTTTGGGCATGAGATGTTCAATATGGATACATGCTGGCATTAGGATGGCTATGGATATTTGCCTTGGTGAGGAAAATATGACCATCTTATCTGCGGTATTATTATTATTATTACATATGCAAAATAGGTGATTAGGTCATATTTATGACAAGTATATGATTAATTCCTATATTTAACCTACACCTACCAAGGTACAGCAACAATACTGGCAGTGAAATTACAGCTTCTACTGCTATAATTATTTCTAGATATAATTCTGTGTGATCCCCTTTTAAATCTTGCAAGATCTTCAACACAATCAACAGACCAGCATTACCTGGAATGTAATGTAAATCAATTACTAACTATGTACAGTTATGCATATACATGTTGGCATCAAAGTAAATTTTTATTAGCAAAAATAGGTTTTCTTAAAACCTTTATCAATATTTACAATATGGCAATATGTTCTAAGCCATATCTCTCTCACTATGCTGTTATTTATATTGGTGTGCAAAGGTTTATTTTGAGGTTTTTAAGTCAGGGGCAACCGAAGTTTTCAAATTCATTAGCCCAGAGAGTGTCATGGCCTACATCATGCATGTTACATTATGATGGAGCGTTTGTTACTCCAAGTTAATTAACATATGGACCTGATAATTTCTAACCCTGACATTATTTTTCAATTTGATTGATGACAGCAGCAACCTGGATCAGCACTTAGTTGATGTCTAATAGCAAACACTTGAAAAGGACAAATTAACTTGGTTTTCCATAGTTGTTCCCCTTTTTAAAATCTAAGTCTAACTAGGACAGCTGTCAAACACCTTAAATCAACTTGATAAAAACACTCCAGTTTTTTTGCCTCCCTTAATTTCATATTACTGGTATAATACTGCAGCACCAAGCCATTAGTGATTGTACAATTTGTTTCGGAGGACATTTTAAATTTCAGCCAATAAAAGAAAAAGAGTTGCCCTAAGCAGCCATGTTATTCAATGGGTTCAAAGGAGAAAATTTAACATGTGCAATATTAAACAAGTGTGGACACAGAAAAACGTCTCGCCTGAATTCCGCATCAGTAACGAAAATAAATTTCGTCATAAGCATTACGTTAATAGCATTAATTATGAGCAGCGGCCTGTATACCAAATATTGTCACCATACTATGCATAGTTACAGAGGAACTGTCCTAATACAAAACTTTAACGTAGTCGCTGGACCGTGAAATTGAGGTCAAGGTCAGGTGGAACCTACCAGACAATCATGTACTATTAATCAGCAACCTATATACCAAATATTGTCATCCTACCATGCGTAGTTACAGAGGAACTATCGTAACCCAAAAACTTTAACGTAGTCGCTGGACCGGGAAATTGAGGTCAAGGTCAGGTGACACCTACCAGACAGTCATGTACTAGTCATCAGCAACCTATACACCAAATATTGTCATCCTACCATGCATAGTTACAGAGGAACTGTCGTAACCCAAAAACTTTAACGTAGTCACTGGACCGTGAAATTGAGGTCAAGGTCAGGTGACAGGTGACTGACTGGCAAGTACTCATCATAAGCTACCTCCAGACCAAATTTGATGGACCTAGGGCTTGGGCTTACAAAGATATGAAGCAAGATGTCAAGTGTTTACGCCGCCGCCGGATTCCCATACATATGTCTCGCCTCCAGCGACTTTCGTCGCAGGCGAGACAAAAACTGACAAAATGTGATGACAATAACCTGACCCCTACTTTTAGTCTGGTGAGCTCAAAGGCCACTGACATTCCATTATATTGTGGTTTATATCTTGACCACTGCAACTTTTCAATTCAATAAATAAAGTGGCCTAGATCCTAATTTAAAGTATATATATATCAAAAGAAAAATTTACATGACAGACAGATAATACTTTATTTAATATGTAATTTTTCAAGCATATGTAACACAGTGGCCCTGTAACAAAGTGAAAAACTGATTACACTCACATTTACAGGGGCCTCTGTGGCCGAGTGGTTAAGGTATTTCATCTACTATTAATCATGTTGTCTGTCAACACTGAGATTGTGGGTTTGATTCTCACTGCCAGCAGGGTGCGCCTGACTGCAATCTTAATTGACAAGGATTGCCAGTTTTCCTACCGCAAGTTGAGGGTTTTCAACAGGTACTCTGGCTTCCTCCCCAATAAAAACTGGACAACATGATATAGCTGAAAAATTTCTGAAATTGGTGTTAAACTCCATTCACACAAACAAAAAACAAAACACTCACATTTACATGTAATGATGTACATGTTTTCAAATGTGAACAAATGTAGACCATTTCTTGTACTTATCTGACTCTAAAATGAGACATTTATTAATATTAGTTCAAATATTTTCTGACAATGTACACTTGATGCATTATTGAGAATATTTATATAGGTGTTTAAATGTTACTCACCTCCAGAATTTGCTATGAAAGGAATTTTACGTAAGTGACGTGTTCGTCTATAAAATTCCAAATATCCACACATTCTATGGTTATAGTGTTTATACCGTAAGTATCTGTCAAAACCAAAGAGGACAAACCAGAGGCCTCCATGTATATAGCAGGCAACAGAAATGGCATCTATTCCTGAATCTCCTTGTTTACTTTTGTCATGTAAGTGCAACGTTAATGTATCAGTATTGTTATGGTTTAAGGCAGAGACATGTGGCAGGATGAAGGTGGACACAACCAAACTAATCTGAAATATAGGTTAAACATTACTTTTAAATTAAATCCACCTATTCAAAATTATATCTTTTTACATTCTTTCCTTTTTTACTAGTTTTAAAATAAGAGACTACATGTATATATTGTTTTTTCAACAGTTCCATATCAACTGGTCATTTTTATGATTTATATGGTATTGTAGCTTTAAATGAAACCAGATAATGAATTATTGCATTGAAAATGTTTAAATATGCCTTAAACTTTTTATACATCATCCTAATATAACCACAACAATTCCAAATCAACGTATTAATTTTATACTGAATAACATGGAAAAAAGGAAATGCAATTGTACCCATAAGTCATGAGTATATATTGAAGATCACTCCCAAACAGATTTATTTAAAGAATAATCAATATCAGAACTGTCTTTTACATGTAGTACATGTTTAACAAAGTGACAAATATCAGTGTATTACTGTTTCATGCTGAATATACTAAGTAATTTGTTTAAGATCTTACAAAATATTTGTAGTAAATAAGTACAAATGTACATGTAACTAGACTCAACAAAGAATTAAACCTAAAATCTGCATCAAACTTTTTGCTAATGATGATAAACAGAATATTATTTGATTCTCTCCCAATGTTAGTACAGTATTTACATCTATATCTTTATTTATGTAATTAAAAGAACAAATATTTTTGTCATGTTCATGTCAGAGCAGTTTCAAATGTACTGTTGGAAATTCTTAACACTGCTTTTTCTACTTGTATGTATACATGCATTTGGTATAAGTAAATTCCAGGTGATATTTAAAATATTTATATAGATATCGTAACAGATAACACTGTTTACTGAATACATACAAATAATACAATTTCCACCACTATAGCCCAAACAATGTTAATTTTTCTAAATGGTGGATCTAGTTCTGCACTGAGGGCAGGGCTGTCTGAAAGAAGGTCCTCAGAATCTTTGTTCTGTATGGATGTATCATCATTGAAAAAATACCCCTGAAAGAAATATTAATACATGAGCTACAATGGACAATTAATAGTGTACGTTTTTATAAGCTAGTTAAGTTTTGTACATAATCATATTTCCTTGTCTGTCCTTATAGATTCACTGTAAATTCTTAATTATCACAGAGAATGTCAGGACAATGATTTTGACAAATTACCTGTTTTTCTTGATGACAAATATGTTGGTATAGATTCTTCCTCACTTCTGAGTGGATTACATACTCGAGAAAGTTAAAATCTTGATTATAACTGTAGAGAGGGAAAATTATTGCAAGCAATATACAATAAATGGGTATCTATCAGGATTTATCAGCCAGAGAAATGTAATATTCACCAAGCTCCTTTATTGGGTTTTTTTTTTTTCTTTTCTTTGGACAGAGCTACAAAGAGGTCCCATTTCTCGTAATCGAGCAAGCTGATAGTAATTTCCACCCCGTGTTTTATGCATATAATACGCTATTAAACTGTTTCCCTAATTTGTTAGTTTTACACATTATTCGTAATCATGGCATTGTTGTCAAAATTTGAATTCCGGAAGTGCATAATTTCTGAATCGATTTAGTAAAAATTCATCCGGATCGATTTTTTTCATGCTTTATTGTGTAAGCTGGGATCAAATTTTTAACGTTTCTCTTCTACAATCTACACTCCACATTTTCAATTTTGTCAACAATGACATTATTACTAAAAAGTGTTAAAATTATTTAATGTCAACTGAACAGCGGAAAAAGAAAAAATATAAATTGAACAAAAATCGCAGTTTAAAAGCGGAAAATATGAAAAAATCTCAAAGAGTGTTTTTGCTCCATTAGGAGTAATGGGACCTTTAGTCTTTGTTTCTCCATCAATAAAAAAAAAATAAAGAGCTACATTTTTGCAGCTACAAGCTGCTAGGCGAGTTGAATATATATTTTTGAGGGCTGAAAAATCCTGATAGCCACTGCATATAGAGTGGGTTATTGTTTTTATTACATGTATAAAATCACCTTTCTTGATCAGGCAAAAAAGAGGATCCTTACATTTTGTAATTGTAATGCTGATTACCTTAAATATTTTTGGTTAATATTGCATTTTGATTTGCTGATAATCCTGAAATTCTAGTTTCATCACATTTCAAATATTGAGAAGACAATAAATAAATCAATATTTTTAACAGTATATTTTATACTTACATATAATCAAATTCAATGACCACTACAATTGAAATTTATAGTTATGTTGGAGCAGTCAAGTAGTAGTTACTACGCAATTGGATTTCACTTGACCACTGTGCAGCAGAATCCTGCAGCGGACAAAAATGCCTATATTTTTATGTAATTTTAGTACTGTTGTGATTTATCCTGACCCGAAAAGTTGTTTTTAGACTTATCAAAACAAGGAAAATATTATTTATGTATTTATAATAATTATTATAAGTATCAACTGAAGGAGAATCTGGTTCTACTGTTTTTATTTAAAAACTTTCTATAAATCTTTTAAAGAATGTTCCCCATCAAAGACCCCCTTCAAGTGCATGACAAGTTAAATCTGCATGCATTTGAGCACAAATCATCATATTTTCAATGTTCACGATGCACAATGGATAATCCTGTTTATTACATTGACAAATTTTAATGTGTCATTGAAAACTTTGAGAAACTTTCAATGTTTGCTATTGAAATCATTAAGGAGATTCATTATGATGCAACACGAAGTGCAGAAGACTTTTATTCCCTAGGTTATTAAGTTAATTTAATCACTTTGTTGGGCAGCATTAAAATCACCGAGAATGGGAGAATCCATGCAAGTAACTTAATGAGCCATAATTACTTTTAAGTAAATGGTACAACTACATCCAAAAATTAAAAAAAAAGATATCTAGTATTACATCTGACAGAATTGTTGAGTATTGGTTCCTAATTTTAGTATGTTTAACAATGCCTTCTACTCAAAACAGGATGAAAAGCATGACCAAAAAAGTCAAGAAGGAAAAGGGAGGAACGATCATAATTAGTGTAATTAATTGTTACGAACTGACAAACAAAAGTGTAGAAGAAAACAAGAATCAATTTCAACAATCTGTAATTGACAGCTGTCCAGTAAGAGATGTCAACATTAAGGGGGAAGAACAATTGCCAGAGACTGACTGATACGTACATGCTCTCAACAAAATTATTATTACTCCACATGTACAGATGTACATAAAGCAAGGTACAAGTACATGTATATTGCTAGCAACAAGTTCAAAGGTTATTAAATGGTAAATGCTCAATACCACCAGCCATATATGGTCAATATAATTAAAGGAAACTTCACGAAAAAATAAAAATTTGATAATGATATGTTATTCTTCAAATAAAAAGAAATATAATTGCCTTTTGATGTTTTATTGTATTCTTTACCTTTACGCTTCTAGAGTGGATTAAAGGTGGTAAAATTTTGTGTATGGGGGCCGCCATATTGACAGTATTTTATCATGTGACTGCGTTTGTGACGTGATAAATGTAATTATCCAGTAAATATGATAAATAATCCAGTTTAAAAATATGTTTTTCTGCCTTAGCTCTTTGAAGAATATATAAACTGTGGGGATGACTAATGACCGGCTGACAACATAAGATTACCAAATATGTCTTAATGTTTTAATGATCTTTGTTTTAATAAAAGTATTTTTAAACAAAAATTTTAACCTGTCTTTATTTAACTCAGATATAATTTACCTAAATAATAATTGTAATAAAAGATATATTTATATGATAATTTATATATATATATTAAATAAAATTCCGTGGATAATTTTGGAAGTCTTGAAACGGCATTGTACCTGGACGTGAAAATGTTACAGGTAAATCATTACTCGTTTATGAAGGATAATTAACAGAATTAGCAGGTAAACAAACAGGATGTTTTTTTGCAATTACTATATCATTTGACGCCGACTTTGAAGTATGAATATTCTGACTTTTTCAAAAGCTAACCAGATTAAAGGTTAATCATGTAATTCGATATTAGAAAGGAACACCCCCTCCTGCCAAGGACAGGCATGATTTAAATACACTGAAGTGTCAGAACACAGGATGTATATAAGATTTTGAATACCTTTAGATGCCAAGTCAGAGGAAACGTAAAACTTACACGTTAACTCAAGTATACACAACATGTAAAAGTTTGGAAACTGTGTTATGTACACACACAATAAATGTTACCAGTTATAATAATTATAATATAACAATAATAATAATTATAAATGTACTAAAGGTGTAGTGAAATTTTGATGCAAGAAAACAGAGTATTTAAAAATATTTCATTTAATGACCGTTGTTTCTTAAATAGTCAACTTCGCAAATATTTTGTATAAAATTTTCCTTCAATAAGTTGCCTAATCTGATTATTAAGTTGAAAATAATAATACAAATAATTTTCAATTTAACTAATATTTATGGACTATTTTTCTTATCAAAACTGTGGCTTTTTCCTGTGACTTTCTTTCCGTTTACCATTGTTGCTGCTGTGGAAATAGTCTTAAAATTGGTTAACTACTTGTTACACAAGTCGGGGTTTTTTGCTAATATATAGATCAGGAATATGAAACGTAATCTTTCCACAACCTTGTCTTATAGTACAACCTTCTGTTATTGACCGTTTCGCGTTATTATCATACGACGACTTTTAAGGTACTTGGATTGTAGTATCGCCATCTAGTGACGAGATGGTGACAAGATTGCGGACCTCCATAAGTGCATTTTTTTACACGGTAAATTCCAAGCAGAAACTTAACCACTGAAAATATAATAAAACATCAAGAGGCAAATGAGTTTCTTTTAAGTTGAAGAACAGTTTCCCTTTAATATAAACTTTATTGAAAAAATAGTTGTTGTGATTGACAACCAACACAGTTTTATGAAAAAGATCAACAAAGCCAATATCAACATGGAACTTATACTAGTACAACCATTTAGGTAAACCTTGACAACCATAGTTTTTAATTAATACATGTGTACCAACTACTGGTCTCAAATGGGCTTACTCAGTTTAAGAACTGGAAACGAAAAAAAAACAGATTACAGTCAATTGAAAATGTACCTCAATGGCCTCAAAGCTACTACCAGGTATGAAAGTGGTTTCTTACAAAGAAAGACTCAGAAAACTAACTTTGCATTGCAAATACTAGTTTACAGAATATTGAGTGGCATTATGATTGAAACATACAAGATTATGTCTGGCATATATACAACACACTCATGATCTATGCAGCGATTCTAATGCCTT
The DNA here is from genome assembly GCA_944474755.1 of Limnoperna fortunei. Taxonomy (NCBI): domain Eukaryota; kingdom Metazoa; phylum Mollusca; class Bivalvia; order Mytilida; family Modiolidae; genus Limnoperna; species Limnoperna fortunei. Next base: position 94,686,615 of record OX104112.1, on the reverse strand, counting down.
TCGCCGTTGTCGGTGGGAAAAGATTATAATAGTGTCACGGTAGGCCTATCTGCATTGTAGCAGGTAGTAGGTATATAGCCAGTCAAAATCGACTGCACTAACAGAGTTCTTCTTTAGCTCACTTGGTTAGACGGCTGGCTGACAATATTGAGATCCAAGGTTCGATCCCCGAAGGTGACATGATGTTATTTCATGCTCTACCTTTACAATAGAATAAGAGTGACAAACTTCCACCACATATTGCAACCATAGAATCCACTTCCAGCTTCAAGGATGCACTGTCTCGCCAAGTGCTCCTTGATACTTACACCAACCTCAAATAAACCACTCCATGTTTTTGGTTTAGTGCCAATTTGCCGAATCCCAAATTGCCGATTCCCAGATTGCCGCGTCCAATTAGCCGATTCCCAGTTTGCCGATTCATTGATATTTTACCATTAAAGAAAATATTTTGTTTAAGTTCAATAACTTAAATGCAATTCTTTTTTAAATTTTCCTTTTTTTTTTATCAATTTAAATTTACCATATCACTATTTTTTTAATATTAATTCAAAACAATAACGGCCCAAGGTGATAATTTATAGTGAAAGATTGCCTAAATTAAGCACCCATAATTGTCGGTAAAGTTCGGTAACTTGTTTTTTCTCAGCTTATCATATTTGTTTAAAGCAAATAATGTCCCAAAACGATACTTTATAATTTTTGAAGCCGATAATTCCTTTTATGTCACTTAAATTATTTAATTTATATAATTAATTTTCCTAAACACACATAGCTCTCGATACAATTCTTTTTACATCATTTGGATTGTTTTTAATTGGTTTAATAATATGTAATCGGCAAACTGGGAATCGGCAAATTGGACGCGGCAATCTGGGAATCGGCAATTTGGGATTCGGCAAACTGGAATGCACCCATGTTTTTATCTTAGTAAAAAAAAATATATATAAAAAATGTAAAATAAAAGTTCATATAAATAAAAAAAACTGAAAAATTAAACTCATTAGTCCCTTCTTTTAGGCACCAAAAATATAAAGTAACTAAACTCTTTCAGCATGCGCCGGAAAGTAATCATCACAATGTGATGGTTTTCTGTACCCAAAGAAGAAGAATGAAGAATTTTTGTCCCCCCCCCCCCCTTCTTTATTCATTTGAATTTGAATATGGTTATTCGATATTATATTTCACAAATCATACCCCAGTGTGCCTTGATGAATCGTTTGCTAAGCTAACCATTGTTACTTCAAAAAATCACATGATAAAAATTTGTTGCGGAGATAAAAGTTTGTTGCGGAAAAAATTAATTTATGATCCTGTCTGTGTTACGCCTTCAACGAGGTATTTATTTCCGGTAGAATTGGATACAAGACCATGGTCCCATCAAGAACCATTGCGCATGCCTATGATTTGCCACTTCCTGTTGTCGTCACATGGTGGGAATTTTGAAATTTAAAAGCAAGGAAAAATAAAGCTTTTTTAACGTCGGAAATAACAGGTATTCAACCCCTCGTATATATGTCAATGACATAAGTTACGTGCCAAAAATTGATGCAACTTCTGAAAATCTCCCTAACTAATCAACCCAAATTCCAAATGTTTTGAAAAATTATTGTGTTGTTGTTTCTGAATGGATTTTCATCAAATTTCAGGGCTGTCAAGTTTTGATGAGCTGCTCGCGTGAGATTTGCCTAAAAATTTAAAGATCAAAGGAAAAAATAAAAACATCAAAGAAATTTGCTGCCAAATCGTGGACTAGATGCGTGAGTCTCACGCGAGTTGCGTGACACTTGACAGGTCTGAAATTTTCACATTAAAAAGAAATATTAAGAGCTTTATTTGTTTATTTGGAAATTTTTTTCTATGCCCTGGACCAAAAAAAATCATTGTTTAAACAAAGTAACATTTTGATGTCAAAAAATTTATAATGAATACTTATGGAAAATTGATCATAAAAATTTCTTTTGTATTCCAACCTTGTCTATTCTGAAACTACATAACGGATGTCAAATCCCAAATTAAAAAATATTCGCTTAATAAATTCACATCTTTTAAAAAAATCGTGAAGATTGGTTCATGAATGATTCTAAAAAATGTAAATTTGGTTGATTTAATTTTGGCACTTTAATATATACTAGTATGACCATTTTAACCGACTACGAAATTTGTGGCAATGGAGAGCTTCTCGCATTAAAGATCTAAACTTGAAGTTAATCCACATAAGACAATGCAACCTTCTATTCCTCTATACAATGCTATGGTCCCATCTATTCTATTTGGTCTATGAGACCATGCAACCTTCTATTCCTCCATACAGTAGTATGGTCCTATCTATTGTACTTGGTCTATGAGACCATGCAACCTTCTATTCCTCCATTCAGTAGTATGGTCATATCTATTGTATTTTGTCTGTGAGACCAACCTTCTATTTCCCCCATACAGTGCTATGGTCCCATCTATTGTATTTGGTCTATGAGACCGTGCAACCTTCTATTCCTCCATACAGTAGTATGGTCCCATCTAATGTATTTTGTCTATGAGACCACGCAACCTTCTATTCCTCCATACAGTACTATGGTCCCATCCGTTGTATTTTGTCTATGAGACCATGCAACCTTCTATTCCTCTTTACAGTGCTATGGTCCTTTCTATTGTATTTTGTCTATGAGACCATGCAACCTTCTATTCCCCCATACAGTGTTATGGTCCCATCTATTGTATTTTGTCTATGAGACCATGCAACCTTCTATTCCTCTATACAGTAGTATGGTCCTATCTATTGTATTTTGTCTATGAGACCATGCAACCTTCTATTCCCCCATACAGTAATATGGTCCCATCTATTGTATTTTGTCTATGAGACCATAAACCTTCTGTTCCTCTATACAGTGATATGGTCCCATCTATTGTATTTTGTCTATGAGACCATGCAACCTTCTATTCCTCTATACAGTAGTATGGTCCTATCTATTGTATTTTGTCTATGAGACCATGCAACCTTCTATTCCCCCATACAGTAGTATGGTCCCATCTATTGTATTTTGTTTATAAGACCATGCAACCTATTTTGCCCAGGAGACTTTCTCATTTAAACAATGAACTTTCTAGACCTTTATAGAATGCTATGGTCCCAAATGTAATATTTCATCTAGTATGTACACCACAATGGTTTCATTTCTGAGAACATTAAAACAAAGAATTTATTTTTCAAAGTATATGTTTTATCCTTTTATCCCTTTTCAGAAAAAGTTAAGATGGTTAATATCAAAGAAAGATGGGCTTCACTAGAAAAAAAGGTTTGTATGGTAACTTCCTGGTTTATTTTACGATGCAACTTTTAAATTAGCACTGCAACACATTAGAAAGTAAACGTTCATGGTTAATAAGTCTAATTTATCTTTTGTGTATCAGAAGAGCAAGCATTAGACACATGCTAAAGTTAAGAAATTAATGTGAACATAAAACTGTTTTATTTGGCACAATATAAAATTTATTTAATATCAATTTTGTCACCGGAGAGTTATTGGAGTTTTTCTCTGATGTTTATAAATAACCAAGTATAATATTTTTATACCAACTCTTTTTGATGATGCAGTGAATTTGTCATATTTTACAGATAGAAAAATTCAGACAGCACTATCCAGAAGCCAAAGTTATTTGTTTGGCAATGATTGGTAACAGTTACCGATATAAAGGTATCATTACTTAGAAACTAAAACTGTTTGGTGTTTTTTAAATGGCAAACTATATTTGTGATTTTATGTGTGTATGTTATTACATTTTTTACCCGGGTAATGTCATTGACTTTTTTCATTATTCTCCAGCCAACTTTGACTTTAAATTTGCAACATTCATTTGGGAAAAAAGTGTATAATAATATGAAAATAATCTTATTTTTATGTATAATTTGTTGACTTTGATTTTAAGACATTTCATTTAAATGCTGAAAGTGTCCCAGTTCTCACATAATAAAATTTGTGTATATTTTAGGAGATGAATTAATGGAATTTAGATTTGCTCAAGCAGCAGTAGTCCAAGATGCATATAGAAATGCAGTGAATCAGGGAGCCCAGACTTTTTTCAATCAGGGTAAATATCATACATGTATTCTATTGAAAGAATATTTTCAGATTTTGAACCATGTTATCAATTGATACCATAATTAAGGAATTGGTGCCACTCAACCTTTGTGTTGCAGGGCTAAGGCTGTGTTACAAAGAGATGGCAATTCTCTTGAAAATCAATATGCAAGTATTAAATGTCAGAGATAGTTCGAGTAATCTATTTAGTACTGAAAAGAAAATGCAATTCAGTTGTTCTTCACAAACAGGCAGAAAGTTTATGATGTCAAACATTCTTTACTGATTTCACTGATTAAATATGAATATATTAATGTATGTATATATTACAAAAAGGACAATTAAATGAAAACATCATAGCCTACATTTTTAGTAGGGGTTGGCTGAATGAAATGAGAAAATATGGATTTTTCCTAATTTAAGAACTTAAGTGTGTTATTTTGTAGGCAGTACCAGGTAATTTTACCTGGCAGCAGCTGCATTTAGCATTGATAGAAAAATTCAAATTCACCTTAAAAAAATGTTGAAAACAAGTCACATTTCCTGTTTTTATTTCAATTGCCTTTAATCATCTCTAAAAAAAACAAACCATAATTGAGTTGGACCTCTAAAAGTATACTTAATGTTAGAAATATATATATTTGCAGGTGTTGTACATGTACGAGCATCCGCAGAAACTGAAAGTCTAAAGGAGGCCCTGTCAAAACATTGTTTTGACATGGATATGCAAGAAATGCGATATCTTATTGGAGCTGCAGTTACCCCAGCAAATGCACCTTCTGGTAATTTTTTGGGACAAACAATGCATTTTTAATGATTTTTTTTAAAGATTGTTCCGCGGGTTATAGAAATGCTTTAAGTTTTGGATTTAATGACAAAATATATTTAAATAGCAGCTAATTGATGAAGTCAGTCTACAATTTTCCAAGATTCAAAACATGTTAAAATAATATAAGTTTGATCAAATTTATTGTCTGTTGCAGAAAAAATTTAAAATTGTAAATGTCAGTTTTTGTTGCTATTTGATGTTATTGTTCAATGATATACACATTTGGTATAACTATTAATTTAGAATAATGATTTGGCCTATGAAAGCATATGGTCCAGATACTAACAATTATCTACTTCATTAAGTATAGCTTTGGAATATTGTTTTAGCACGGGAAAAGAGGAGAAATTTTTATGATGACATGAACAACTGTCCTGAATGGTGGAGAAGAACATCAGTTCCATTTTCATCTTTAAATCATCCAAAAGACCATTTCATACTTTTAAATATTTAGACACTTTAAACAATAAATTTCACCAGCCTGAGTCTGTACAGTTCATTTTTAAGTTCCCTTGATTCTGACAAAATGGAATGCCCAGATGTAAACAGCTGTGACCATTTTTGTCTCGCCTGCGACGAAAGTCGCTGGAGGCGAGACATATGTATGGGAATCCGGCGGCGGCGGCGGCGTAAACACTTGACATCTTGCTTCATATCTTTGTAAGCCCAAGCCCTAGGTCCATCAAATTTGGTCCATAGGTAGCTTATGATGAGTACTTGCCAGTCAGTCACCTGTCACCTGACCTTGACCTCAATTTCACGGTCCAGTGACTACGTTAAAGTTTTTGGGTTACGACAGTTCCTCTGTAACTACGCATGGTAGGATGACAATATTTGGTGTATAGGTTGCTGATGACTAGTACATGACTGTCTGGTAAGTGTCACCTGACCTTGACCTCAATTTCACGGTCCAGCGACTACGTTAAAGTTTTTGGGTTACGACAGTTCCTCTGTAACTACGCATGGTAGGATGACAATATTTGGTGTATAGGTTGCTGATGACTAGTACATGACTGTCTGGTAGGTGTCACCTGACCTTGACCTCAATTTCACGGTCCAGTGACTACGTTAAAGTTTTTGGGTTACGACAGTTCCATTGTAACTACGCATGGTAGGATGACAATATTTGGTGTATAGGTTGCTGATGACTAGTACATGACTGTCTGGTAGGTGTCACCTGACCTTGACCTCAATTTCACGGTCCAGTGACTACGTTCAAGTTTTTGGGTTACGACAGTTCCTCTGTAACTACGCATGGTAGGATGACAATATTTGGTGTATAGGTTGCTGATGACTAGTACATGACTGTCTGGTAGGTGTCACCTGACCTTGACCTCAATTTCACGGTCCAGCGACTACGTTAAAGTTTTTGGGTTACGACAGTTCCTCTGTAACTACGCATGGTAGGATGACAATATTTGGTGTATAGGTTGCTGATGACTAGTACATGACTGTCTGGTAGGTGTCACCTGACCTTGACCTCAATTTCATGGTCCAGCGACTACGTTAAAGTTTTTGGGTTACGACAGTTCCTCTGTAACTACGCATGGTAGGATGAAAATATTTGGTGTATAGGTTGCTGATGACTAGTACATGACTGTTTGGTCAGTGTCACCTGACCTTCACCTCAATTTCACGGTCCAGCGACTACGTTAAAGTTTTTGGGTTACGATAGTTCCTCTGTAACTACGCATGGTAGGATGACAATATTTGGTATATAGGTTGCTGATGAATAGTACATGACTCTGGTAGGTTCCACCTGACCTTGACCTCAATTTCACGGTCCAGCAACTACGTTAAAATTTTTGGGTTACGGCTGTTCCCCTGTAACTATGCAGGGTATGGTGACAATATTTTGTATACAGGCCGCTGCTGATATTAAATGCTATTTACGTAATGCTTATGACGAAATTTATTTTCGTTACTGATGCGGAATACAGGCGAGACGTTTTTCTGTGTCCACACTTGTGTTTTTTGTTTTTTTCTATATATTTTGATTTATAATGCAATTTGACATATTTATATGATTTTGGTAACAACCTTGATTTGTTTTGAAAGTTTTTTTTAAAGAAATTCATGCACATATTCAGGTATGCTTTACCCTATCATAGCCCAAGAATTAAAAAGTTCGTGGTAAGATATCAGTTGTTCACTGGTCAGACATGTCAGTAGAGCATAAAATAAACTTAAAATTTGAGAATATTATTAATTATTATCATATATTTGATTTAAGATTTTTAGAAAGTCTGTAATTATATTATTGGAATTCCATATCACGCTGCCAACTCTATATACACTCAAATATAATAATAATCATAAGCATACTTATAGAAATGAGATTACAAAATCAATTTTATGGTGTGTATTTTCAGATGGACAGAGACGTCCCACTATTTGTCAGGTCTATGAATTGATAGAGTCCCTCCAAAACCACTTGAACATTGTGCCTTGTCCTCCATCGAAGCGAAGAAGACTTGATTACAGGTTTTTTTTTAAGTTTCCTTTTGTTTCAAAGTTCTATTGCCTTTTAATGTTATTTTATTGCTGTCACATCATGAGTGTAGTGTATCAGTACCAATTTTTTTAAAATTTTGTTACATATATTCCAATAAAATGTTTTAACTTGAATTCTGTAAATTTGATACTTTTGCTCAATAAACATGGTTTTTTTTCTCAAATATACATGAAACATGAGACAATCAAATAAATTACTTTTTTTGGTTTTTTCCTTGAATATATTTTGATAGCTTGCAATAAAGGATGTTTTACTCAACTATATTCCAGGAGCAGATTTCATGGTTCTTTGACATTATCTACACCTGTCTCTTCCAATCTTCCTTCATCTGACTCTTCTGCCTCTACTCCATCTGCTTCTTCATTTGACTCTGTTTCTCACACTACTCCATCTGACTCTACTTTTCATACTACTCCCTCTGACTCTACTTCTCACACTACTCCATCTGATTCTACTTCTCATAATACTCCCTCTGACTCTACTTCTCATACTACTCCCTCTGACTCTACTTCTCATACTACTCCCTCTGACTCTACTTCTCACACTACTCCATCTGATTCTACTTCTCATAATACTCCCTCTGACTCTACTTCTCATACTACTCCCTCTGACTCTACTTCTCATACTACTCCCTCTGACTCTACTTCTCATACTACTCCCTCTGACTCTACTTCTCATACTACTCCCTCTGACTCTACTTCTCATACTACTGCCTATGACTCTACTTCTCATTCTACTCCAGCTACACCTCATACTACTCCCTCTGACTCTACTTCTCATACTACTCCCTCTGACTCTACTTCTCATACTGCTCCCTCTGACTCTACTACTTATACTTCTCCATCTACTTCTCATTCTACTCCCTCTGACTCTACGTCTCATACTACTCCCTCTGCTGCTACAGAACAAAAGACTGAAAGCCTTCCATGTAAGAGACAACAGATTTTTGCACTTGTACATGTAAGTATATAAAGCAAAGAAGGCATGTATATTTACATTGACATATCTGTAAAAATCATTTTAGGGTTCTAAGGCGTTTAATAGCATAAAGGTCAGTATCAGTTTAGCATTTTGATTTTTTTCTTAAAATTTTTACCCCAAAATTTTATTGTTTAATAATATAAAACTAGATGTAACATGTTCTGGTATCAAAATAAAGAGTTTTAATTTGAAAATGAAAAAAATCTTATTTTAATTCTATTACAGGAATCAATCCAGGATAACAGTGTAGAGATCCTAAAGATTCTTGGTGATGGTTCCTGGAATGACCTTCTTGTTTTAATTGATGAGGTTATTGGCCATCTACCAGAGATTCCAACTTCACTCTCCACGAGTTGGAAAACTAAAAGATTGCTTGAAGTCAATCCCAAGTATGATTTTGTGGTTAATTAATAAGTGTACTACTAAGTGAATAAAAAACTATTTGTACCCTTTTCAAATAATTTACCCTTAATCAGTATCACATCTACTATTCAACATTAATGATGTAATTATTAGAAATATGCATTTTTTAAGCTAAAAAAATAATATTTCATGCTCGTTGATTGTCATTTTGTGGTAGTGCTGATTGCAAAAAGCAATATTTTTTAGAACACACCTAAAATTTATTATGTTTTATTTTGCCTGTCATAATGATATTATATTTGCAGTATGAATCCTAATAAAACTAAGATTAATCAACAAAAGCATATTGCACAATTAAAGCCTTTGACTCGGGTCATTACAATAAAATACTTTTATTTTTAAACATATTGAGTGACATTGAAGTTGGAGGTGATACATGTATGTGTGTTTTCTTGTCAATATATTATCATTTTCAGTTGTTTGAATTTTCTTCATCAATGATATCACTTATAAAAGTTTTTATTATCAATGGACACCTTTTTTTTTAGATACATAGATTTCATTCCAGAATCTATTGGCAAAAGAATTGCATTGGCATCTACATCAGATGGAAATTGCCTGTTTAATTCTTTTTCCTCTGTATTGTATGGGGATGAACAGTGTGCCTTTTTGCTACGTTTAATGTTTGTTGTCTTAATGACCAACAAAGTTTTGGAATATTCTAAGTATGTAAGTTGTCGCTCCATTATTTTATGTTAGTATGTTAGTACGAAGATCTACTATTGGTTGTTCTATTTTAATTCTTACAGTTTTAAAATAGCATATTTTCATTGATCAACTATTAAAATCCAAGGGCGTTCATTTTGTGATGAACAGGGTTTGTAGAAGTACTATTTTGAATAGTAAAAAATGGTGGCCAGGTAGTGATATGAAGGTCTGAAGGGGTGATCAACAATTGATATATTGTGGTACTTCATCAATGTATAAAAGGTGTCGATTCACTTAGACATTAACTAAGTTTGTGAGTTACAATATACTGTTTTTACATTGATGAACTACAACAAATAAGCATTTAATCCTTTAATATGTACTTAGGGTTCATCTTTGATCCAAATGTTTGCAGATCTACATGTTTCGGAGCACCATAGACAAGCAAGTCAACCTTGGGGAAAGGGTACTGCTAAATTTTAAACGCACTTAATTATCAAAATTGGCAAATGACAAAATTTATATATATAACTTGGTTGTATCACATCTTAATTGTTATGACTTACACATCTTAAAGTTATATTTCTATAGATATATGTATAATAATGTTATATTAAACTGACTGAATGATAGGTATACATTAATTGATTAATTAATTTATAATAAAAAACATTTTATTTACTTTTAATGTTTTTACTGGTGCATGAATAATCTTTATGTACCAATTCATAATTTCTCTGCCTACATAAAATTTTACCAAAAAAATCATGCATATTACATGGTACAATATGTATTTAATATGTTAAGTATAATTTTGTAGATAGCCGAGGAATATGGAGACGATTGTCAGATGTGGCTATCTAAAGAATCATATCTCATAAGTGTTACATACTCCCAGGTGAGGAAATTGGTCGATAAAAAAATGATAATGATAAAAGAATCTGTAAACTATGTTCAATTGATGCTATACAAGACGAATGTCATTCTTAATTAATTGCAAAGCTTATGACAAGAAAGAACATTCCTTTTCGAACATGTTGAAAACTTCGATATCAATTTAAACATGTTAAATAATATTAATAATGATCCCAAGTTCATATGGCTGCTATCCTGTGAAGATAAGTTAATTTTTAGAGAAATATCTTTATTTATTCATAATAGCTTTGATATGAGAAATTCAAAAACCATATTAGACAGTTATTAAGGTGTTTAATTCATTGATACCTCTGCTTCATTTTGATTGTTAAATATTTCTATATTATCTTGTTTTTTATGTGTGTGGTTATTTTGTGATGTTTTATCCGCTATCCTCCTCCAAAGCCGTGAATTTTGAGGCCATGCAACCTTCTATTATCTATTGTATTTCGTCGATGAGACCATGAAACCTTCTGTTCCTCTATACAGTGCTATGGTCCCATCTATTGTATTTTGTCTATGCGACCTTGAACCTTCTGTTCCTCCATACAGTGCTTTGGTCCTATCTATTGTATTTTGTCTTTGAGACCACCCAATCTTTTATTCCTCTATACAGTGCTATGGTCCCATCTATTGTATTTTGTCTATGAGACCATGAAACCTTCTGTTCCTCTATACAGTGCTATGGTCCCATCTAATGTATTTTGTCTATGAGACCATGAAACCTTCTGTTTCTCTGTACAGTGCTATGGTCCCATCTATTGTATTTTGTCTATGAGACCATGAAACCTTCTGTTTCTCTATACAGTGCTATGGTCCCATCTATTGTATTTTGTCTGTGAGACCATGAAACCTTCTATTCCTCTATACAGTGCTATGGTCCCATCTATTGTATTTTTTCTATGAGACCATGAAACCTTCTATACCTCTATACAGTGATATGGTCCCATCTATGGTATTTTTTTCTATGAGACCATGAAACCTTCTATTCCTCTCTACAGTGCTATGGTCCCATCTATTGTATTTTGTCTATGAGACCATGAAAACTTCTATTCCTCTATACAGTGCTATGGTCCCATCTATTGTATTTTTTTCTATGAGACCACGAAACCTTCTATTCCTCTATACAGTGCTATGGTCCCATCTATTGTATTTTGTCTATGAGACCACGAAACCTTCTATTCCTCTATACAGTGCTATGGTCCCATCTATTGTATTTTTATATGAGACCATGAAACCTTCTGTTCCTCTATACAGTGCTATGGTCCCATCTATGGTATTTTTTTCTATGAGACCATGAAACCTTCTATTCCTCTCTACAGTGCTATGGTCCCATCTATTGTATTTTGTCTATGAGACCATGAAAACTTCTATTCCTCTATACAGTGCTATGGTCCCATCTATTGTATTTTTTTCTATGAGACCACGAAACCTTCTATTCCTCTATACAGTGCTATGGTCCCATCTATTGTATTTTGTCTATGAGACCATGAAACCTTCTATTCCTCTATACAGTGCTATGGTCCCATCTATTGTATTTTTTATATGAGACCATGAAACCTTCTGTTCCTCCATACAGTGCTATGGTTCCATCTATTGTATTTTGTCTATGAGACCATGAAACCTTCTATTCCTCTATACAGTGCTATGGTCCCATCTATTGTATTTTGTCTATGAGACCATGAAACCTTCTATTCCTCTATACAGTGCTATGGTCCCATCTATTGTATTTTTTATATGAGACCATGAAACCTTCTATTCCTCTATACAGTGCATTGGTCCCATATATTGTATTTTGTTAATGAGACCATGAAACCTTCTATTCCTCTATACAGTGCTATGGTCCCATCTATTGTATTTTGTCTATGAGACCATGAAACCTTCTATTCCTCTATACAGTGCTATGGTCCCATCTAATGTATTTTGTCTATGAGACCATGAAACCTTCTGTTTCTCTGTACAGTGCTATGGTCCCATCTATTGTATTTTGTCTATGAGACCATGAAACCTTCTGTTCCTCTATACAGTGCTATGGTCCCATCTATTGTATTTTGTCTATGAGACCATGAAACCTTCTGTTCCTCTATACAGTGCTATGGTACCATCTAATGTATTTTGTCTATGAGACCATGAAACCTTCTATTCCTCTATACAGTGATATGATCCCATCTATTGTATTTTGTCTATGAGACCATGAAACCTTCTATTTCCCTATATAGTGCTATGGTCCCATCTATTGTACTTTTTCTATGAGACCATGAAACCTTCTATTCCCCCATCAGTGCTATGGTTCCATCTATTGTATTTTTTCAATGAGACCATGCGACCTTCTATCATTCTAAACACTCATATATAGTCTCAACTGTAAAATAAAGTGAACATAAATCAAAAAATAAATTGCACATTTATTAACTAAAACAAATTTTCAGAGAATCAGACAAATACTTTATTTTTTTCTAACCAGAACAAAGAATACACTTTTTGGTATTACATTAAAAAAACATATAAGTTTCTCTCTAATTTGAAGAAATGCATATAAAAAATATTTAATCTGGACAAATCATTTCCTTGGGTATCTTATAAGTATATCAGTAATTTATTAATTTTTTCAAAAGCATTATTAAAACACCAAACATTTTTAAATATTACTAGAAAAAAAAGAAGTCACAAGAGTTAACACTAAATTATGTCTCGCCTACCGTAATTAGTAAATTACAAATGTATGGTCACTAAAAACAAATAAAAAAATATTTTGAAAAGAATAAGACAAATACATTTTAAAAATACCAGTTACATATATATTCAGACAAATTTTTTCCGAACATTATATAAATATTTCATAATATGTGATAACAAAGATAATTGTATAAATAGTTCTTTGCAATTACAAAAATCATTTCAGTTCATTCAGTTAATGGTCACCTTTAAAGACAGGATACAGATAACAGATTTCCTCTTAATATTTTAGTAAAGCAATCAATCAAAAATGACATGTAAAAAGAAGCATAATAGTTTGACTATATTAAGGTAATTTCCCACAATATTATCTCACTTAACAATAACTTTAGTGTTTTTATCCCATAAGTAAAAGGAACAATGTTTCATAAAATTCTCCGCAGTCATGTAAGATAACTGGTCTTTAATGCGTTTCAAGCCAGCATTGCCTTGTTCATTTACTTGACTATTTAATGTTGCCAAGTGAGGATATAGATCAAGACAATAACCACAGCTGCAACCTGAAAGAGAAAGATAAATGTTAAGAGGAAAGGAAAAAATCAAGCATTGTAGTGGAAATAAACCAACAAATGTACATGTGTCATAGCTGCAACCAGAGGACTTCTAGATATAACCAGATAAATATTGAGGAATTGATGAAACACAACCTTGAGTGTTTTTGTGATGACTTGATAAATCTCTTAATCATTATGACATATATTGCATAATATAGAAAAGGTTAATTTCTAGAAATAATTTTAGTAACAGTAACAAAAAACCTTGTATATCCTCTAGCTACCTGTATGGTTGTCCCAGTGCAATCGATCAATCAAAAACACTGTGTTTTTAAAGAAATCAGGATCTCTATTCAAACAGTACTCATGTAATGCACATGCATTATCATAAACAACTATCTTGGGTGCTGAAAATTAAGAAGAAAATATTTGATATAAAAGCAAGCAAAATTAACTAAAAGATTAATCTTTTGTGGCTTGGCATTTCATGTACTATGCATAACCAAGAATTCCACTGACTTGGTAGTATTTTAACAAGAAAATGAGGAAACATATTCTGTGAGTGTAAATTGTCAATACACTTAGTTTTAGATAAAGATAGAACCATTCAACTTACTGCATGATTAATTTTTGAAAGCTTATGGTTATATCAATACTTTGTCTATATATAGTTGACTATTTTCTTGTATATTCAAGCAAAGATATGATCACCATGGTTTTAATTTTTGTTGCTGTTTAAATTGTATTCTAGAAGAAAATTTAGACAATGTTTGGTCTTAACTTAAAAAAGGATGCATGTTAACAACATTGTAAGGAGAATCCTTATGTCACCTACAAAACAATGTAGGATGACAATATGGGTACCAGCTCAAGATTCAGAAATACAACAAAGCACTTGACAATGACACCAAAAGTAGATATACTCTTATTTAAAACTCTGTCAATAGCATCTATAATGTCCCTGTTCCTTGGGATATTTCTAGCGTAGTTCTTAGTAGTGGAGGTGTTTGTATGTGTGTTATGTAGATGCCACAATAAAATGCTATTTACTGTTTCTTACCTGTGGAAAACCTGGTTTTGAAAATGGTAAAGGGAATATTTGGAGATTCATTTGATGGCATCACTTGGAATCCATAACAGACACCTAAATATAAATTAAAAGATACATGTTCTTTCCATTTTTGTTTGTGTACATGTAATAACCATGCTGTTCAATTTATCTGCATAAAGATTCAAATGAAAAAAACTTTGTACCCACACTCTCAGAAAGACCTAAGTTAGCACATATATTTATAATTATGCATCATTCAAATTTGTTATCTTTAAACTAGTAACATTTTGTGACAAACAAACACGAACACAGAAAAACTAAATTTAAATTAAAAAAATAATGCAGCTTTATCATGTTTATATCCCCTTAACCTGGCATCCTGGTCAATATCCTAAGCGGCCTTGGCTTCATGGCAAATGAATAAGCAAGGAATTTTATGCTTATTGAAAGACAAGAAATAAAATAAGTTTTTTGATATTTTTATATTTCAAATACTCAAAGAAACATTAAAATATTCAGAAAGTAAAAAATAAATTCGAACATTAAAATTTAATCTATTAATGTTGACGTCATAATTATTAAAAACATTCTTTCATTCATAAAATGATGAAAACATGGGAACTTGTCATTCTGATATTCGTAGAACCAGAAAAAAGGTGTAGCATGACAACCAATCAGACGATAGTCAGTTTTTGCTATGACCTGGGGTTAAATATGAAGTCATTAAGATTGTTACCCTGGATCCCAGGTTATAAATCCCCTGCCCTCCATGCACACCAATGTTTAATAAAGGCAATGGGGGCAATAAAATCAGCTGTTGTCAAACCAATGAATTATAGTAAATGAGTGTATAAATGTCATAAAATTAAGTCATTACAGGACAAAAAGGACTGGTAAATCTTTGTTCATAGCAAAAAGTTGAAGATAATGCATATGTGTATGAACTTTCCTGTAGGGAACTAAAATACTCACCATGTGGACAATATATGGTAAAAATTCCTGGTAGGAGTGAAGGATGGCCCTTGAATGTCTTTTTGCAGGTTTTATCTGCTTTTCTTTTATCCATAGGATAATGTCCTCGACCTCTTAATTTGGGCAGTGATGGAAAGAAGGCCATTTCCTCATCGTGGGTATCAGGTGGAAATTCCTGTTGGTTTCCATAATGTTGAAAAGGAACAACTGCTAATTCCCATAGCTCTTCCAACAGTGGACGAATCTCAGGAGGAGCTGAAGATCCTGTTGATTCTTCGAACAAGTTAAAAAGAACTGGTACATATGTATGCAAGTTCTGCCACTTTATGGGATCTTTTTTTATATCCTCTCCATTCACTAAGTCCATAATAAGCAATTGTACCTCTTTACATGGGTGGATGTATCCACATACAGGAGATTTAGAAGACAATGAAGTTATGAACTCCATACAGTGCCTAGGCAACTTAAGAGTCCCATCATCAACTGACTTGAGAAATAAGCTGAGTGTTGGTGACTCAGCTGACAGTTTCTTTAACAACTCTTTTTTCTCATCAGATGTTAACTGTTTACTATGTTTCCCTCTAAAAACTGTTCCACCTGTAGCATATCTAAACAGCAACTTCCTCAGTTTAGCATCAGGAAGGAACACACGTTCTTTAAAACTAAAATTATAAAATGTATGAAATGATTTATTCTGAAATTAGAATACTAAGAGGAACAAACCTAATCACTATATCATTACAATTAGCATTTTGTTTTTAAACATGTATTATTATTATTGTGATAGAAATTTTTAGTCTTTGTGTAAGTGGGAGAAATGAAACAAAAAGACCCCAAAATATCTTATCAGGAGTTGAATAGATCCTGGTATTTCCTAATAACACCTATAAGCACTTATTTCTCCCACAAAAGTAAGATTTTGGGAGATAGCTTCATTATAACTCAACAACAAAATATTTTAATCGAGTTTTATGTCATTGGTCTATGTCAAAAATAAACATCAGTATTGATGGTTATCATTGGTTACTTAAACTGCCACTTGAAAAAGCTACAAACATGTATTCTAAATCATATGTTGTAAACAAAGACTGCATAATGACGGCAAAATTAAATGAATTCTCTATGTACACATTTCTGCCTGAAGCTAAATTTTATTTACCTGTAGAAACTATGACATAACTATTCTAACATTATATACATTAAACTCATAATTATTATTATTACCCTGATTTTTTATTGGGGCCATCATCTTTATGGCTTTCTTGATTTTTCCATGTCCACATTCTCCTCTGGAAAGACAGCGATGTACCATCACAAATAACTATATCTGGACCATTGTCACCAGGGCAATGTGGGCAAGAAAATCCTTGGGTATAGTCAATATCTAACAAACTTAGATAAGACAACCATGCAGCTCGCAACTTGTGATAGGAGAATTCTTCCATTATGTTAGTGTTTCCATAATCTTGGTGATCGTCTACAAATACTGAGTAGAATGTGTATAGAGGTCTTCTAAAATGATGAAGAAACGCACAAGTTAGTAATCTCTGAACACTATTTCAAGAGTAGGAGGCCCACGTGTGAATTTGATGGACGCAATACAATTTGACAGTCAATGCTTAGCAGGGACTGTAATAAAGATATTTTAAGACCATAAAATTTACCAAAAAATGTTTACTGATTTGTATGTTTAATTTATTTTTTCAACTGATTGAATTTTTGGACCTTGAAAATTTTCACTTATCTAGACTTCTAAAATTTTTGACGTCTTAGCATGTCTTACAAAGGTAAATCCAGAAAAGGGTTTCACATGTAGCAGTAAATTTTGATTCAATATTAGTGGTGTTAGCTGTGGATTGCTGTGTTCTCCGGATATAATCCATATTCTTTCTCTTAAACATGACATAAAAAATTCTTCAAATAATGTACAGGTACCACTTTCAAAATACATGTACAACTTGAGATTTTTAAAGACATTTTTACTGTTTTTGTGCGACCATTTGTGAATGTTATATGAACGAAACATAGAAAGGTCACTGTTAAGCAACTTACATCATACAGGAACAAGAAACCTTCCCAGACATTGCAATGGAACTAAATTGTTCAAAAAAGCACTTTGAAGTTTAATGTTCTGTATCTATTGTTGATTTTAAATATTTGTTACAAAACAGGGGATCTCTGTTTTCAACATGGCCACTGTACATATACATGTACAGGTAAATTGTGGAATTGACTACACTTGTTGACAAATAATTCATTAGAATAAAATTTTCTCATATACATTTATTCATTATAAGTGTTTTATCAATGATGTGCAACATGGTAATTCATTTAAAAAAAACTAGTATTGAGTAAATAACAGATTTATTAAGTTAGTTTTTGCTATGGAATCCAAATGACAGACGGTAAGAAGCCTTGCTACACCTCTTTGCCCACACTTCTGTCATTAATTATATTTAATTAGAAATATTACCTCCCATGCTGGAAACTGTGCATATATGATCTTAAGACATCATGTCCTACGAGGTAACTTCCCATATTCAACAAGCACTTGTCTTTACCATCAAAAAGTGTCACTGAATCACATTGAAGACAGGGACGGTAATAAACTGCAAATGATTTTTAAAATTCTGTTTAACACTATAAAATTAGAAGGACCTTTGAAACAACTTATAACGTTATGCAACCACATCATATACAAGTGTTTACTTTAGTGTATTTGCAAAATTTTACTTTTACCTATGTTCTTTTAAGATACCTTATTTTGTATTTTTAGTAGTAGCTGTCATCTTGTTTTGATGAAAGCCTTTAAAATCAGATCTGGCAGCAGGCTCTGAGAAGATGATCTTGGCAAAGGAGATATTAAGCACTTTAAAAAACTAATTGTTTGTATGTTATCCTAAATTTATCAAATAGTTTCTGCATTGAAAATAATTCAAAAGTACCAACATTACTAGCCCTGACAGACTACCACTTTTCAGCTTTTATAACTCCTCCTTGATTTTCTGGGCTAGTGGACTACTGGTTTGGTTGAACCCTGGTATAATTCAATCCCTTCATTGGTCTCAGAGGAGACGATTAGAATTGATATTATCCATAATTTCCAATTGACATGTGTTCCAGGTGAAGGCTGTTTCAGAATTAAATCTGTGGGAGGGTTGGGAGGCACCTTTTCCACTATTGTGCCAACCGTGAAATAATTATTGATTTTTCTTAATAAAATATTTTTAAATATTTAACCCATCCCCAAACACAATTAATTCTGGTGCAGCCCTGAGCTTATAAAGTGAACAGATATATTTATTTGTTGTTAAACAACAAAATATACTTGCCATTTCCTTTGCCAAGATATGTCTTTGTCACAATAGTTGCATTATTCCTGGCAGTCCATCCATGCATAATTGGACAACCTGCAGCCAGATCACCTCCACAATGACGACAGAGAACATCTTCTGGTAAGCAAACTATATTTTCATCATGTCTGTCAAGATTAGTTACAATTCCTGTGGTGAAACAACTTATTATTTGTTCAGTTGGTGGAACTGATAACCTTCTAAATGAATGGCAGGTGATCTTATTGTTTGCATTACTTGATGAAGAAGTATTATCAGATAGTATTAGTTCAAGAAGTTCATCAACAACAGGATTGTTCAATGACTCATTACTTAAAGATTTTAAGATTTTACAATGATCACAGTAATTTTTATGGCAGCATAAACAAAAAAGTTTTCCTTTAGAAACAGTTACAAGTCCATGACTCCTACATTTTTCACTCCAAACTCTCGCAACAGGAACAGACCCGATCCGTGATGCTTCAACTATCTAATAAAAAGAAGTTTCTTTAAATAAAATCTAAATAAATTATTTTAATATTATGATAACTAAATAACTCATTTAAGACTTAAAATTAGTAAAATTCAATGGGCTGCCTATATAACATCTTAACATGTATGTATGAGTATGAAAATGTAGGTTCTTCAGATATTGCGACTTTCAGCTTTCTGTGTTGATTTCACATGTAATAGATCCTTCACAAGCAATTAGATGTTGTTGAATTTTTTTGTCAGGAGGATTTGGGTCAGTGAACAATTTGAGTTGTTGTGACATACTTACATTTCTACTTTCTTTTTTCTTTATGTTTTCAGCAGTTTTATTTAAATTTAATAATTTGGAAATTGGAATTAATTGTGCTTTCTTGCAGAGATAAATGTGAAAAGATGCTAAAACCAATGTTGTGATTTTCTACAAAATCAAGAAACTAACAATTTGCTTGTTTTGTCAAGAATTTGCCAAAGAGAACTTCAAACAACTTTACCTCGAGCTCTGTTGAATGATATCCATGATCAATTTCTGAAAAAAATGTAAAGCCACAAAATTAATCTGGTAAACAAAACAAAGTAAAAAATACACACAGTTTATAAAGAAGATAATGTAAAGAACCAAACAGGTTACCATAAACATGCTAAAATGAAAATTAAAGTATAAAAACAAACAAAAAACTGTACATCGAAGTTAAGAGATGGTACATTTTTGTGTCATAAGACCTGTCAGAGAGGCACTTGAATAATGTACATATATACCAATCAATCTTTATGTCCTACTAGTTGTAAATTTACAATAATGTAACAAATTAACAATGTTCTTCAACATAAACACTTACCAACTCCAATCACATTAGTGGAAGAAAAATACCACTGAAGTTGTACTTAAATCTATATTTTACCTTCAGTGTTCATACTGAGAAAATCTGTTGGGTTGATGTCATGAACATTGTCATATTGCTCAAATATCATTGTCCCAGTTTTTCGATGTTAAACTAAATAACAAAAAAGGGTTTACCTGAATTCAAAAGGTTCATGTACAGTTCCTCTTCAGCCAAAAAAGGCTCTTCCATTAAAACCATCTAATACAAAAAAGAAGCAACTCATCATCTAACATCAGCTCAATGCAAATAGAATTTAAAGGAGTTAATAAGTTGGAAATACATGTATTCAAATATGAGGGTAACAATACTTTCATAGTGATCACACAGTGCAGTTTTTTAAAGACCTTAATTTTGTTTTATGAGCAACTTTGCAATTTGAAAAAAAAATATCCTGCATCATTTACGAACTCTATATAGCTTTATTTTGTGTATAAAATAGCAATGGGTGCATTAGTTTAATTGTTACTAATAACACACCTCATTCTGATTAGATGACAAAGAATCTCCTGGAATATCAGTGGACGAAGTAGAATTTTGTAAAAAATTGGTATGTAGACACCCCACTAGGCTGCTGGAATTTTCTCTAGTTTCTACTGTTTCAGATACCTCTGTCTGTGAAGAAAATCTTGTTTGTTCTCTTGTGTCTTGTCTGCCAATCGCTAAAAGAAATGTTTACAATAAACAATTATTCAAAGTAATAATGCAAGTGATGAAACCATAGCTCATATACATAAGATACAATAAATAAAACTACATGTTTAGCATTGTAAAGAGGGATAGAAAGTTGAATGACGCCATAGAAGAAATACAACAAATGAGACCATTGCATTGTATAGAGTGACAGAAGGTTGCATGGTCTCACAGAAAAAAAGAAAAGATGAGACCATAGTACTGTATAGAGAAATAGTAGGTCGTACAGGCTCATAGGAAAAATAGAAAAGATAGGACCATAGCACTGTATATAGGAATAGAAGGTTGCATGGTCTCATAGACAAAATACAATAGATGGGACCATACTACTGTATAGAGAAATAGAAGGTTACATGGTCTCATAGACAAAATACAATAGATGGGTACCATAGCCTATGAGCACAGTATGGAGCAACAGAGAAATAATAGGTCATACAGGCTCATAGGAAAAATAGAATAGATAGGCCAATAGCGCTGTATATAGGAATAGAAGGTTGCATGGTCTCATAGACAAAATACAATAGATGGGACCATACTACTGTATAGAGGAATAGAAGGTTACATGGTCTCATAGATGGGACCATAGCACTGTATGGAGCAACAGAAGGTTTAATGGTCTCATAAAAAAAATACAGGAGATGGGACCATAGTACTGTATGGAGGAATAGAATGGTGCATGGTCTCATAGACAAAATACAACAGATGGGAGGATAGCACTGTAAAGAGGAATAGAAGATTGAATGGTCCCATAGACAAAATACAATAGGTGGGACCATACTACTGTATAGAGGAATAGAAGGTTGCATGGTCTCATAGACAAAAATACAATAGATGGGACCATAGTACTGTATGGAGGAATAGAATGGTGCATGGTCTCATAGACAAAATACAATAGATGAGACCATAGTACTGTATAGAGGAATAGAAGGTTGCAAGGTCTCATAGACAAAATACAATAGATGGGAGGATAGCACTGTAAAGAGGAATAGAAGGTTGAATGGTCCCATAGACAAAATACAATAGATGGGACCATACTACTGTATAGAGGAATAGATTAGAAGTTGCATGGTCTCATAGACCAAAAACAATAGATGGGACCATAGCACTGTATGGAGCAACAAAAGGTTTCATGGTCTCATATATAAAATACAATAGATGGGACCATAGAACAGTGTAGGAGGAATACAAGGTTGCATGGTCTCAAAGACAAAATACAATAGATGGGACCATAGCACTGTATAGAGGAACAGAAGATTGCATGGTCTTCTAGGAAAAATATGATAGATGGGACCACAGTACTGTATAGAGGAATAGAAAAATGCATGGTCTCATAAACAAAATATAACAGATGGGACCGTAAAACTGTATTGAGGAATAGAAGTTTGCATGGTCTCTTAGGAAAAATGCTCTCCATAAGCAAAACAGCAGATTTTGCGAAACGAGTCTGAGTCCGCAAATTTCATCTTGTCCAGATGTTAAAAAACATTTTCGTCCAGTTAAACTATATATAAGTCGCTTCTTTAGATATATGCCAATGGCCAGTGAAAATCCTTTTCAGCAGCTGGAACTAATTATACAAATTATCATGTTTATATTCGATTAATATTACAAAAACTAAAAATACAGGATTCTGGCAATTGAATCACTAATCCTTATTGCAAACACTGTTGAAAAATAATTATTGGAACTATACTGTATGCTGTAGTAGAACTATCAGTTCAGTTGACCCATTTCCAGTTTTACATGATTTATCTCCCCTTTTACTTCCTGTTAAAGAAACTACGGCTATCATTACTAAAAGACTATGATATTGAAATAAAGATTTTTGATTGTTTTAATATTGTTTGTCTATGCCAATTAAATTTTTCATCTAATTAACCTTATAAGTAGATGTTACTATAGCCATAGGCAACAGGTGAGTTTGAATACAACACGGATGTCACTGATAACCTTGTTTATTTAAGCTATAAAACAGCTGGGGTTCTACCTCCAATTAACATCAGGTAAATAGGATAATGAACATAGATTAATTAATTAACGATCATGTTTACACAGCAGGCGGTTTTAATAACCTTCCTCACTCAGATATTGACACCTGTCATTCAACTGAAGCGTGAAAATTTATCAAAGACAATTGTCCATTTCAAAAGGTTTCAACAGGACAAACTGCGGCTAGTTTTTAGTACCGGAAATGGACACTAGGTGGCGTTTTTTAAATTGGAAAGTCGTCAGTTGAATACAATCCTTCCCAGCGTCGACTGATTTATAAACTATATTTAATAATAAAGCAACTTGAAAACTTACAATAAGCACATTTCACACGTTTCCTAGATGACAAGTCATAGTTTAATTCTCTGTGCTTTCTGAATTCTTTTTTGTAAGGAACGAGCGATTGTTTTCTCTTAATCTTCACTCTTTTTGTCAGAATGTTGTCAATGTCAGCCATATTTGAAGAGAGTAAAATCTAAATCAACATCGGATATTTCCGGTGACATCACACAAGACCATGGTCTTGTCCGTAGAATAGAAGGTTATAAATACCTCCTTCAACACAGAAGAGCAACTTCCGGTTTATGTTTTACATGTGACAGCCACTTATTACTATGTAAAATTATTGTATACGTATATTGGTTGAAAATGTGAAAGGGTTTAAGCATCGCTAAAGTAAAAGATATTTTATTTTATGAATATGTATGTTATCAGTCCTCCCCTACCTGGTCGGCTACACTACAGTTCACATGTCAATCTCAATGCCATACATGATACAATTGGGCATTCGTTGCCATTGTAACATTTGAACCTGCCTCCTTTCGTATAAAATTACACAAAATATTTTAATAGGGCTGAGAAAGAGAAATATAATAAATGACTTTACAATGCACATTTGAATGATGCTGTGTTTTAGTTATTGATTCCATTTTGCATGTAAACAGGTGTTAACCCTGTAAGTGTGGGCTAAGTTGTTTGGTAGCTGGTCAAATCGTCCCACGGAAAAAATCGCCCCTGTAAAAAACGCCTTCACATTTGCAAATTCTCCCCTGAAAAAATGACCCAACATGTAATTGCCCCCCCCCCCCCCCCTGTAAAAAATGCCCCACCAAAAGCAAAATCGACCCACTTAACACAATTGCTCCAAATGCCCCCAAGTGTAGGACAAAATCCCCCCCGGACAAAATCCCTTCCGTGTAATTTAGCATAGGCGGACAAAATCCCCCTAGTTAAATTTACAAGGCGGACAAAATCCCCCCTGTAAAATTTTCAAGGCGGACAAAATCCCTCCCGAATATGATTTTTTAAAATGCTTGTTTTTAAATGTTCACACCGTACCATCTTGTACATATATAGATAAACCTTAAAAAATGACCTTATATTTTACTCAAAAATACCCAAGATTTTTCATTGCTTAATAATAATAATTGTTTGTCTCATTTGCAGTGCTTAATTGGTGGCTTGTTAATTAATATGTTTATGATAAAACGAATATCGCTTACTTGAGCAAAACATTCTCTATATCTTATAGAAAATTGAAACGGGTATGGCTTTTACTAATAAGTTAAAATTTAGTAAAATAATGGTATAATTTAGTTCAACAACGCGAATTGTTTTTTCGGTAAATAATAATGAAAGGGATCAAATGGCACGGTTCCTTTATTAACACATGTCGTACAACACAAACCATATCGACTCGATGCGTTTCAGTGAAAAAAAAAAAAAACCATGTTTTAATCTTTTTCTCATTCATCATTTCAAGTACCGAGTAAAAAACTTTAAAACATGATGCACAATACTTATCGATATTACTAGAATCCGATTCGGGAGGGATTTTGTCCGCCTTGAAAAATTTTCAGGGGGCATTTTGTCCGCCTTGTAAATTTAATGAGGGGGATTTTGTCCGCCTATGCTAAATTACACGGAAGGGATTTTGTTGGGGGGGGGGATTTTGTCCGTCCCAATGGCCCCACCTTCAGCAAAATAGCCCCACTTACAACAATCACTATATAGTATAAAAATTGTCAAGTTTTACAAATATTTTCTACTTGTAGGAGTTTATTGTTGCTGATTACAAATTAGAAATGTTGTATTCATAATGATCAAATATGTCATAATTTTGCTTGAATTATTATGATTATCCTGAATGATTTTTCTTAGAACTATATCAGGATTGATTCTTTTGTAATTAAATGAAAGATTTGTAATTCTTAATAAAAACATCAAAAGAATATGCTGACAAATGAGTATTTATAATTATGGTTAAACATTCAGATAAAGCCATAGGAGTAAATTTGGCTTTTTTAATAAAACAAAAAAAAATAAATAATTTTGTACTACATGTAATTAGGGATTTTATAAATGGGGCAATTAACGACTTTCCAATTTAAAAAATGCCACTTAGTGTCCACTTCGATACTAAAAACTGCGGCTATAGTCGCAATTTCTCCTGTTGAAAACTTTTGAAATGGATAATTGTCTTTAATAAATTTTCACTGTTCAGGTGAATGCCAGTTGTCAATATCTGAGTGAGGATGTTATTATAGCTCACTGCTGTGTAAACATGATTGTTAATTAATTAACGGATGTTTATTTGGCCATTTACCTGATGCTAATAAAAGATAGAACCCCAGCTGTTTTATAGCTTTATTAAACAAATTTATTAGCGACATCTGTGTTCAAAGATTCAAACTCACCTGTTGCCTGTGGCTATAGTAACATTCTGCCATGATGTTTATTAGATGAAAATGGTCTAGACAAACAATAAGAAAATAATACAAAATCTTTATTTCAAATATCATAGTCCTTTAGTGATGACAGCCACAGTTTTTTTAACCGGCAGTAAAAAGGGAGATAAATCATGTAAAATCGGAAATGGGTCAATTTGTTTAAGGTATGGGGCATTTTTTGATGGGGGGGGGGGGGGATTTTGTTTTAGGTTGAGGTGTTTTTACAGTGAGGGCAATTTTTCCGTGGAGCTATTTGACTTGTATTCAGTTTTTTCATCTACTATTGGACATGTTGTTGATCACATTTCATCTTTGAGGTTTTAGATTTAAGCAATTCAGCACCTGTGGGCAGGGCATTCTTGCGTTGAATGTCATGGTTTTCCTTGTATATATGCTGAAATATGTATATTTTTTACTACCTCATAAACTTGGACTTATCAAGGTTTAACTGTATTATATTTTATAAATTTTGACAAGAAGTGCATTTTGGTAAATTTGTGTTTCCAAAAGCGGGTAGTGTCAGTTTGGGTTAAAAAGAAGGTAGATTGACCACCAGGACTGTAGAAATAAAAACTTTAAAATTTCTTGTGATATAAACTTTTGTTGTTTTATGCAAGGGGTTACAAACAAAGTTTATATCAGTGAAAAGGTAGAGGAAACGTGAACCAGTCCAGCAATAATGATTAAGTACAATATATTTATTATCAATATTGTCTATATTTGAAAAATTTGTATCTTCAAATAAGTCCATTAAATAAAAACTTTGAAATTTTGCTAACATAAATATTAATTGTTTTACAGTATTCCAATATTTACCTAAGAAAAAACTTACATGATAGGGATATGTTGTTAAAATAAGATTATATTGCAGACTGCACAAATAACTTCAGATTAACAAAATTCGTTTTTGCTATTAAAATTCCTACTTTTAAATGCAGCCGAACCTTGCTAAATGTTATTAAACCACACAAAAAATTGTTTAGGACACCTTTTTAAGCTATTGGAGGCAATTTGAAATTTGTTGTTTGTACCAACATCTGAACATGCTGTGTACATGTACTGTATGCAATATTTTTTCTTTTTATATTTACAAAATTAAAGGAGCTATTGTGTCATCAACATAACTGGAGATGAGTGACTCAGAGAATGAGGAAGAAGCCTTATCAAAAAGACATAAGAAGGAAAAAAAAGATCTGCAGGCTAAGATTCAACAATTAAAACATAGTGTGTCCAAGGGAGATAAGAAAAAGAAGAAAGAAATCACTGATCAGATTGCTAAATTAGAAAATGAACTACAGGAACGACAAGAAAAAGAAATGAAAGAACTACAAGAGAAATGCACAAAGGAGGTACTTGTAAATAGTTTAGATATTGTTTTATGTTTATTTTCAGTTTTATCAGTTTTTATAAAAATTGGCAATGACCATTAGAATGAATTATTGTACCCACCATTTTTTGAAGAGGTTATGAATTAAGTCCCATTACTGGTAATTTATCAGAGAGGGGCGAATCACTCGCAGAACATCGGTACATGTACAATCTTAATACCTTTGGAAAGTGTCACCATTTTTATCAGTTTCATGTTAAATTTATCATTATTGAATTTGATACTTGATGATAATTATTGCTTTATTTTATTACCTACTGTGCATTATGTATTAATTTTCATTCATGTCTCTGTTTAATTACATTTACTACATGAAAAACATTGGGAACCAGGAATGGTGTGTTGCATCTTGAGAAGGTGTTGTATATGTTAATTACATTCTGTGTTATATGGTACATTGTAACTCTTACTACAGAATGGTTGTTGTACTATATGCAAATTTGAAAGATTTTACTACAATAAAGTCTCTGTTATTCCTAAATGTGGAAAAATGATAAACAACTTGTCATATCACAGTATTTCGAAGATGACAAAGAAATTTCTCCAATAAGGTCGTTTCCTGTTAAGTTCACATTGTCCTAAGGTTTGATGCATATCATGTTGGAATTTTGTAAAAATAGATTGAAGTTTGAATTTATGATTTGTTTCATTGCCAATAATATGACTAAATTGACAAATAACAAAATTAAATCATATTATTATGGCATTAAAATTCTGTCTATTTAACATTAAATTTAAAAGACATGTACTTAACTGGCTGTAAGGTAGATGGATAAAAAGGAGTTTTAAATGTTGCAACAATTATTTATGCAATGTGATTGCAACATTTTAGAGAACTAAAATGAAGTAAAATACCAAAAATTTTTTAATGTGTATTGGAAAGAGACCACAGAAAAGACTAGAACAATGCCTTCAGTTAATAACAAATATGAGTGATTTGTTTGCAAATGACTAGGGAGACAAATTGATTTACAATGTGGTTAACCCATTTTAGATGGCACTGTGTGTGATCATCTGTGAATACTTAAGTTTTCTTGTAGGACATAACAACCTATAGATAGAAAAAAAACCACATCAAATAGCAATTGTTTTCTGCTTCGTTACATTCTGTCATGGCATAAAGCTATACTTGTGGAGTCAACACTAAAACAGAAAATATATTCTGTCTGTGACTTGTACATCATGTACATCTACATTTTGCTGATGCAAACACATTAATTTGAAAGATTATTTAAATATCTGAAATCTCTGCAGTTTTAGGAACTTGTATTTTACAGGTGACAGAGAAATTTGAATCCTTACAGACTGATGAAGTTAAGGAAGACAGCGAGGTAACAGAGGCAGATATTAATAATCAGGAGGTTCTGAAAGGAAAGAAAACCTCTAAAGCACAGAGACGACGTGAAAAACAAGCTGCCAAAGACAGAGACAGAGAAGAACGAATAAAAGAACAGGAAATATTAAACTTGACTGGATCAAGACATTTAGAATTTACCAAAATTAAGTCAATTTTAAAAAGTAAAAACTTACAAATATTTGAGATTCCCTCTGATGGAAACTGTTTGTATAATGCTGTCTGTCATCAAGTTGCTGGGGAAACATACAACACACTAAGACAAAAAACAGCACAGTTTATGAGAGGTAAGGCATTATTTTCATTATGTCCATAATTTGTGAACCAGTGAAAAAGTTCTTGGCAATTATATGCTACCACATCAGTCTAAATGGATTGTTGGATATGTGCTATCATGTTTGTTTGTTTTTAAAAATCTTTGTCCACAATATCTTGCATGGTTTTCACTGGGTACTCAGGCTTCCTCCCCCAGTAAAAGCTGGATTTTGTAATAATATAGCTGAACAAATGCTGAAATTAGTGTTAAGCTCCATTCAAACAAACAAACCTATACAAAGAATATACACTGTTGTAGAAGATTTTTATGTCAATGTGATGCATATTTTTACAGTTCTAATATTGCTACAATTTAATATTGATAATTTTGTAAAAGTTTTAATGAAGCATATTTCTGTGAATGTTATTACAAACATGTTATTTCAGATAATCCTGATGAATTTCTGCCATTTCTGAGCAAAGATAATGGAGATCCATTTAGTAGGGATGATTTTGAGACATTTTTAAAGAAAACTGCAGAAACAGCTGAGTGGGGAGGTCAGTTAGAGGTCATGGCTATGTCCAGTGCAATGAAACGTCCCATAGAAATTGTGCAAGGTGAAGGTCCCTCAATAAAAATAGGAGAAGAATTTGGTGGCGAACCACTGACTGTTTGTTATCACAGACATGCGTTTGGATTGGGAGAGCATTATAATTCAGTTGAACCTTATTGTTCTGAAGATGATGAATTTTCTTGATACGTTTTGTGATATATTAGTTTTATTATTTAATTGTTGGATTGTGAAATGGGTTATCATTATAGAAAAGTGCAATTGGATAAGTGTTCAACTATGTACTGAATATATGTAAGTGCACTGCATACCTACATGTACAAAGTATCACCAGTGCAAATTCTGCAAAAATTGTTCATGTCATTTTATTCACAGATAAATGTAAAAGATTGTATTAGACATGCTGTTAAATTATATCTTGTTTAATGGTACATGTATTTTGATAGACAAAAAAAAGTAATTTTGCAATAGATATAACAACTATTAAATGTAATATTGCTTAGTCTTATGTATTTTAATTAAATTTATACAGAAGCATGCAGTCTGATAACCTCTTATTCAAGCTTTTTTTAGCTCACATGAACCCAAGGGTTATTGTCATCACTTTGTATCTATCGTCAAAATTGTTACACTATAATCTTTTTCCATAAAACCACTTAGCCAGTTGAAACCAAATGTGGTCAGAATGTTCATTGGATGGACCTTTCCAAAGTTTGTGTTTTTTAGTCTGATTGGAAAACTAATTATAATATGACCCCCCCCCCCCCCCCCCCCCCCACCATGGCATGTAGTTTAACATAGGACACAATACTACCAGTATTGTAAGGGTGGTCTCCTATAAAGTTAACGTTTTCTATGCCAATCATAAATTCAAAATGGCTTCCACCGCAGGCCTTAGTTTAACATACAACCATAAAGGAAAAAGTGGAAAAGGCATTTTCTCTGAAACCAGTTAACGAACGGATTACAACGGTTACTAGAAATAGTGTTTGGATAGTCTTATATAAAGTTATAATTTTTTATACCAATCAAAAATTCAAAATGGCTGCCACTGCAGAACTTAGTGCCATGTAGGACTCTAAGAGAAAAAGTTTACAAAGGCACCTTCTCTAAAACTGGTTAAACAATTGAACCCAAACTCATAAATAGTATTCAGATGGTCCCATATAAGGTTTATGTTTTTTCTATCAATTGGAAATTTAAAATGGTCGCCACCACAGGACTATTGTATAGGCTGCTCCACTGAAACCTGTTAACCAACTTAAACAAAAGTTATTAGGAATATTTATCAGATGATTCTTGTTTTACAGTAAAAAGACAAAATAGAAAGCATGCCAAATTTAGGAGGCACTACCAGGGAAAAAGGAAGCAATTTTGTCTCTGCATGAATGCAAACAAAATATCAAGCATAGACAAAAATATAGGGTATTCAAGAATGAACGAACACCCAAACAAGACAAAGGGACACAAAACATCGAGCACAAACCCAATCAAGACAAGGGGACACAAAACCACAAGGATAAACACAAACAAGACAAGGAGAAACACAATGTTAAGGATAAACCCAAAACAAGACAAAGGAGAAGCAAAACATCAAGGATAAACGCGAAACGAGACAAGGGAGACGCAAAACATCAAGGATAAACACAAACAAGACAAGGGGACACAAACAAAAAAAATCAACCAATCAAGACAAGGGGACAAAAAACATTAAGGACAAACCCTATCAAGAAAGGAGAAGCAAAACATCAAGCCCCAACACAAATAAGACAAGGGGGACACAAAACATCAAGGATTACCGTAACCCAATCAAGGCAAGGGGGACAAAAAACATCAAGGATAAACCCACACAAGACAAGGAGACACAAAACATCAAGGATAAACCCAAACAAGACAAAGAAATCACAAACATAAGGACAAACCCAATCAAGACAAGAAGACACAAAACATAGAGGACAAACCCAAATAAGACAATGGGGACACAAAACATCAAGGATAAACCCAATCAGGACAAAGGGAAACATCAAGGATAAACTAAGCCAAGACAAGGTGGCACAAAACGTTAAGGATAAACCCAAACAAGACAAGGAGACACAAAACATAGAGGACAAACCCAAATAAGACAATGGGGACACAAAACATCAAGGATAAACCCAATCAAGACAAGGGGACACAAACATCAAGGATAAACCCAATCAAGACAAGGGGACACAAACATCAAGGATAAACCCAATCAGGACAAAGGGAAACATCAAGGATAAACTAAGCCAAGACAAGGTGACACAAAACGTTAAGGATAAACCCAAACAAGACAAGGAGACACAAAACATCGAGGACAAACCCAAATAAGACAAGAAGACACAAAACATAGAGGACAAACCCGAATAAGACAATGGGGACACAAAACATCAAGGATAAACCCAATCAGGACAAGGGACACAAAACATCAAGAATAAACCAATCAAGACAAAGGGAAACATCAAGGATAAACCAAAACAAGACAAGGTGACTCAAAACGTAAAGGATAAACCCAAACAAGACATATATATCGTGTATATGCTATGTTTGTGTGCCCCTTGTCTTGTCTGTGTTTAAAAGAAAATTAATCGTATTCTTGCGTATAAATAAGCAAATGGACTACTTTTACCTGTTTCACTTCTATGTTTACATTTGGACAAATTTTTGTATAAGGAAGGACAATCTGAGAAACTTTTCAGAGTAATATTTTGTTTTGTTATTTTTTGTTTATTGGTTTTTCCTTTTGTTAGCTCACCTGACCCAAAGGGTCATGTGAGCTATTGCCATCACTTGGCGTCCGTCGTCGTCCGTCGTCGTCGTCGTCGTCGTTAATTTTTCTTCAAAAATCTTCTCCTCCAAAACCACTGAAGGGATTGCTTTGAAACTTTGCATACATCATCAGTAAAATGCCCTCTACCAAGTTTGCCCAAATCATGGCCTCAGACCAACCAACATGACCGCCATGGCTAAAAATAGAACAGAGGGGTCAAAATACAGTTTTTTGCTTATAGTTCAGAAAGTATAACAGATACAGGAAAACCGAAGAGACTTTCCTTCTTCAGCATCTAAAGCTCTACAAAACATTCCATAGGGTCAAAGTTGTATGATGACTCCTTGTAGGAGTTATTGCCCTTTAATTGTCAAAATTGATGATTTTTGGCATTTTTGCATCAAAATCTTGAAAACTATTAGAACTAGAGAAAAAGTTAGCATTGCTTAATTGTTCTGCTCTATGAGGGCTACAAAAATGACTTGAGGGTCAAGATTGTCTGATTAACCGTTTAAGAGTTATTCCCCTTGAACTGTTTTTTTTAATCGGTTTTAATTGATTTTTTAAAATCTTCTCCTCTGAAACAACTGAAAGTACTGCTTTGAAACTTTGTACATGTCATCCGTCAAATGTCCTCAACCAAGTTTGCACCAACAATGGCTGCAGATTAACCAACATGGCCACCATGGCTAAAAATAGGATGGGGGGGGGGGGCGGTAAAATACAGTTTTTGGCTTATATTTAAAAAGGTGTAACAGTTACAGGTAAACCGAAGAGACATGCCTTCATCTGCATCAAAAGCTCTACGAAACACTCCATTGGGTTGAAGTTGTATGATGACTCCTTATAGGAGTTATTGCCCTTTAATTGTTGAAATTGATTATTTTTGACATTTTTGCCTCAAAATCTTGAAAATTATTAGAACTAGAGAAAAAGTTAGCATCACTTAATTGTTCTGCTCTATAAGGGCTACAAAAATGACTTTAGGGTCAAGATTGTCTGATGAACCGTTTAGGAATTATTCTCCTTGTACATTTTTTTAATCAATTTTACTTGATTTTAAAAAATCTTCTCCTCTTAAACTAATGAAAGGACTGCTTTGAAACATTGCACATCATCTTTAGGATGTCCTATACCAAAATTGTGCCAATCATGACACCTGACTACCAACATAGCTACATTGGATTACAATAGAAAAAAATTAAAAAAAAGGGGGGGGGGGTTGAGAGAGTTTTCGACTGATAGTTAAAAAAGTATAACAGGTACAGCAAATTTGAAGTGAACCTCCCTTCTCCCTCTAACCATCAAAAGATCCTTCTTATAGGAGTTATTTCCCTTAAAAGGTAAAAATTAATGATTTTTGCAGAAGTGTTGGGCAATTCCTTATAGCAAAGAAAATCTGGATAAAAAAGGGTTGTTTGGTTTCAGGTTCAGGTGAGCGATACAGGCTCCTGGGAGCCTCTAGTTTCATTTATATCATGGCGTCCATATGTATTGGTGAAAGAATCCGGGTCGAATTAATAATTAGTACCCTTGCTTTTTTGCGACAAATCACTAAACTAACATCGGATTATAACGTTAGTAAAATTCGACTTAGAATACTTGTTCCGTAAGGTTGGGGTCTAGTACACCCTGTCTGTAGCCAGGCTCAAACTCACATCCTCAGTTAAGACATGCCATTAATTAATGGTAGCTGAACAACTAATCCTTTTTTCTCCTGTTATGCCACATATACATATTATTCAGTTTTCGCAAGTAATGCATATTTAAAGGGGCAAGAATATGAAGTACTTCGTAAAAAAAACTCCGTCATTCTAAATTTTATTGTACTTTCAATCCAAAGCCGGAATTGGGTCCCGTATTTACATGCTTGTAATTAAATACCGTCATAAAAAACCATTTACACAGCAACATAAAAATGATACCTGAAAAACCATTACATAGCTTATAAAATCTTGACATTAAAACCAATAATATGCATATAACAAACAAGAACCGTCTAATAACTCATGTCAAACAATATAATAATGTAAGTTCATTTGTTACATTTAAATTAGATGGTATCTCTAGGATCTAGAACACACTTGATGACTGGATAACGTTACGATACAAATGTTAAACACTATACTTATAATTATACATGTAGCATTGGTTATAACATTTCCTATTAAGACTGTAGGTTTTAAGAGGACATTAACAAAATTAATGCGGCGAAAACGCAAAACAAGATTTTAGTACAAAAAAAAAACATAAAAAACTCACGCTAAACAAAAAGGACAATGAGAACTGGGCACGATACTTTCCCGAGTTAATGTGTCTACAAGTTTTAAAACTACCTTACAAAGGAGAATAACTGTCAACGATTTCTGTTGCTTGAAAGTATATATAGATGGTTTAAATAGTGCAAATCCAAAGTAAAACGACGTCATCAGCGGTCAAACAATTACTTGCGTCCGTATATACAAAAAGTACATTCACATTCTAAACTTGTTAAAATTAAATCATAATGGTTTAAACCTAATATAGGAAAGGTTCAGAATGAGTGAAATATTTCTATAATTTCAGAGCCCAAGGCAAATCCATGACCTAATTGTTATGCATATGTCAATTACGCTTTACGAAGAAGCGATGCTTTATAAACGCAGTTATCGTGGTTGGGGTGGGTTTAATACGACGGCTTATTCGTGCCAAACAACAAATAGAATAAAAAATTCTTATTTCGTTTGAACGGTTTATTAAATCGTTCCAACGGTTTAATAAATCGTTCCAACGGTTTAATAAATCGTTTCAACGATTTAATAAATCGTTACGATTTATTAAATCGTTTGAACAGTTTATTAAATCGTTACAACGATTTATTAAATCGTTTGAACAGTTTATTAAATCGCTACAACGATTTATTAAATCGTTACAACGATTTGTTAAATCGATACATCGTTTCAACGGTTTATTAAATCGTTTCAACGGTTTATTAAATGGTTACAACGATTTATTAAATCGTTTCAACGGTTTATTAAATAAATCGTTGTACATAACGATTTAATAAATCGTTGTAACGATTTAATAAACCGTTCAATACTCTAATAGATTTCTTAAAAATAGAAAAAAAACATCAACACATATATATCATTCTTATCTTATAATTTATAAAAATATTGTACATAAAAATACCTGGTTAGTGAAAACTATACACAAATGTAGTACAATTCCACATTGAAATGTATATAACTGAGTTACTTTTTTATTTTCAAATTCAAATTAATCATGTCAGGCCATAGTAATGTATATATATACATATATATATATTTTTTTTTCGTCTGTCAGATGAGACGTAAAACTGGTGCCTCGTGTACAGTATTCCATCAACTGGCACGTTAAAAACCCCGTTGGCAGTATTCGATAACATGCCAAAAAATAACCCCAAGTTTTTGATTCAAACTGTAGCAAGACTAGAAGGTGTTCGTTACGCCACGGGGCAATAAACTCTCTATCTGTCTTTTCCCTCCAATGTAATATTGTTTATGAGTAGTGAAAGTTTCAAGAAAGGAAAGGTCTTGTAAGAACACATTTAACACATAGCAGAGGGATTTATACGATAATGACTTACGTAATACGAAAACTAGGTTTTTGGACGGTTCTTTCTCGGCATGGAATACGCGCACGCGCCGCTGCCATGGCACGCCCCGTACTTGCTGCTAGCGTCTTTTAGTAATGGTTCTCTAGCTGGATGCAGCTTGATAGATTAATCTACTTCCACAGTCTTTTTGGTTGCAGCATTTCTGACTACTTTTATCATTTCACTTGTAGTATGTATTGCCTATAAATGCCCAAAAATACAAATAAATAGGTAAAGAAAAATTTTCAATATAAGCCATTAGGCAAAAATTCCGTGCGAGACCGTTGTATGGTAGTCAAGGACGTTAAAAACCCCCATAAGTAAAAAGTTGGGGTGGGATCTGGAGATGAATAGTCAAAATTATAACATCTGAAGTCGTAAAGAAAACAACAGTCAACGTTACTTCTATTTTTGCTTGGATTTATATTTCAGTCGGCGTTCAATTATTTTATTGCAAAGGATTTTTAGGCAATTTTTTAGGTTTGTGCGTAAGGGTTTCCATTCGGCTTCCGCATCCATTAGGTTCCTCCTTTTGTTTGAATGTGGTTTAACAACACCACTTTAAATATTTTTCTACTGTATCTGCAGTCGAAAACAAGATGATAATTTGTTGAATAAGCACTCTTATATTTCGGAATTTAAACGTTATTCCTAATCCGAACAGACTTTTACCACTCCAATTGATGTTTGCCTCTATCATCGTAATATTTAATGCATATTTTTCCATGAATGTTTTGAATGTGTGCATTTGGCAACACAAATAGGTAAAACGACATTCAAACAAACTGTAACACTAGAGTTGTTGTTGTTAAAATAAGCTGAAACGCAACTGATTAAAGTCATCACCGATTCAAACCAAATTTGGTATGCAGACATCAACATAATGAAATTATTGATTATATAAGAATTGTAAAATTCATGATAATTGTATGGATATTATTACCAGATTGAAACAAAAACTACTTTAAACCTTGTAGTTTTGTTATATTGAAAATAGTTTAGTGAAATCTGGAACCATTATAATAGTGTTTTCAAATGTACCATTCATTCAAACAATGCATTTTTATGAAGGGTATTTAATTGATACCATAATTGTGTAGGCAGTTGAGTTTAGAAATTTAATTTTGCAACCAAGACCCATAATTTTTCTTAAAATCTAGAATATTTTAAGTATTTTATTTGACACATAAATAAAAATAAGAAAATAATTCTCTTTTAGAACACAATGGTTCAGTATCAAGATGTTCCACAGTTTGACCTTTCCTTGATTTTCTTTATCTAAATGGGTTTTCTTTCAAATGATGTGATTTCTCAATAGAGTGTAAAGTCAAAGGTCATTCAAAACATGTATGTTCTGTTTATTTATGAAAAGCTACTGTCCCTTTCTAGAAAGGTATTCTTTCTTTATTCCTGACCACTTTTTACTTACTAGTGAGCCATAATTTTGACAAAAGTTGACAGTATGGATCCATATAATGTGTACAGGTAGAATTAAGTTTAGTTGTTGCCATAGTAACAAACAGAAATGGCAAAGTTTTAACATACAAAATTTTGTGTTTTTGCTTGAAGCCATGTTTTAATCTCATTATTAAGGTAACCCTTCCTAATTGTTTTTTCAAGGGTGTGTACATAAAAAGGATCCATACAATATTTTTAAATTTTAATGAAATTTTTTTATGGTGTTTAACGCCATTTTCAGCAATTTTCCTTTATATCAGGACATCCAGTTTTATAAGGGGAGGAAGCAAAAGTACTCTTCAAACTTTACAATCCTTGTAAACTGGCAATCCTTGTAAATTAAGAGTGGAATCGACAGAAGACTTTTGTAACACTGCACAAGTTACAGTGACCATTAATTTTATTTTAATATGTCCAATCACTGAAACAGATATTTAAACACTATGCTTGCATGAATACACACATACCAAAAACCCTTAATTAAATAGAGATGGATAATTTTGTTTATTGTTGTAGTTACTCTTATTTTCTCTGTGCTTTAACTCTTTTGAGTAAAGTGGCATTTTCCATTCACATATATTTGATGAGTTCAAACTGCTAAAAGTGCCAGTTGTTAAACTGCATTCAAACAAACTAGTGATTAATTAATTGTTATAAAAGATTGACAACCCTTACATCTAAAGAATCCTTGCACAGTGACTCTCCATGTCACTGACTATCACTTGTTTTCTTGTCCCCCTGCTTGCATAAATATAGCTTTTTTCATTTTAATTTACTGCAAAACTATTTAATATAGATAGTTAAAGCAAATATTCTGTGTTTTTATGTTTTGTATTATTTGGAAAATTTATAGCATAACTTGAATATGAATTTCTATTTATGACAGGAGGGTACCTAGATAAATCAACAATGATGGATTACTGCCCAAAAGTCGTGGAAATAAAACAAGAGCCAGAAGATTTACCTTGTGATTTAATGAAGTATGGAGAGCTAAATGAACTATCAAAATCTATTTATAACAAACTGAATGAAGTGTTTGCCAAAAAAACCCCTAGCCTTTGCTGTAAAGAGACAGAAAATTCAGATTTTATATCTGTAAGGAAAAAAACTGGAGATTGCCAGCAAGAAATTAATTCAGAGGAAGATATTGGGGATATGTATGTTGTGAAAAACGTTAATGTTTCTAATAGAGAATTACCACACTTATCTATTGATTGCCTCCCCTTCCAGAATAAGCTGATTGATGAAAAATCAAGTATGCATGACAAAACAGTATCTTCTGATTTTAACTTGGAAGGTTTAAGAACAGAGCTAAATTCAAAACCTTTATCTGAAAATATAATTGAAGGTACCACTTCTTTGGAAAACGGTGAAGAAAATTTTGAGCTAGAATCTGAAGATTATTCTGCTCTTAAAGTAAACAAATCACAAACTCAGTGTTTGAAAATTAAGGCAAAGAATGTGGCTATTAATAGAAATAGAAGGCAATGCCAAAAAAGTAAAAAAAAATCTTCAAGCTTTAACAATGAACATTTATTGAATAAATATATAACTAAAAAAGAACCTATGAATTTGAATGAAGGTACAGACCACAAAAAAGAAAATGTTATTAAAAGTTTAATAAAAGAAGAAATTGTAGGAATAATGAAAGCAGATGTTGAATTTGACATGTCACAAGTTAAAGATTTACCAAAGATTGCAACAACTCAATCTGAGGCTAATTTGTATTTGAAAAGCTACATGCACAACACAACTTTTGCTTCTGGTTTGATAGAAGAAGATAAACCCAGTTGCTGTCAGTATTGTGGAAAAGTGTTCGTTACTGGCCAAAATCTACTTAAACATTTAGAGCAGCATGTTGGAGACAGGCCTTATGTTTGTGACGTTTGTGGTAAAACTTTCAAAATTAGCCAGAATTTGCGGCGCCATTATGTCATACATACTGGAGAAAAGCCATACAAATGTGAAGTATGTGAGAAGGCCTTTGCTACGTATACAACATTTAGTAAGCATAAGATTGTTCATACAGGCGAGAAAAATCACGAGTGTGATCTTTGTGGCAAAAAGTTTGCACATAAAACGAACATGAAAAGTCATAGACTTCTTCACTTGGAAGATCGTCCATTCAAATGTCATATATGTCATAAAGGTTTCAATAAGAATGCAAATTTGAGATCTCACATGAAAGTTCATCTCGGTGTTAAACCTCATAAATGTGAACATTGTGGTAAAGGATTTCCTGAGAAATATCAACTTACAATGCATGTCAGATCTCACACAAATGAAAGACCTTATCAATGCAATGTCTGTGATCGACGATTTAACCAAGTTTCTAACTTGTACACTCATATGAGATTTCACAGTGAAGATGTTCCATTTGTTTGTGAAATTTGTGGTAAAGGTTATCGCATTAAAATCCACTTAGAACATCACGTAATGAAACACAATGGAGACAGACAATATAAATGTAATTTGTGTCAAAAAGAATTTTGGTTTCGAGGTGAATTAAATCGGCACATGAGAAAACATACCGGAGAAAAAACTCACAAATGTGAATTGTGTGATGCTAAATTTTTCACTCTTGGCGAAGTTCGAGTTCATCTTAGAGGAGGACATGGAGGTCAGATGTACTCATGTGAGCATTGTGGACAAGAATTTCTTAGATTGAGTAATAAGTTGAGGCATGAAAGAATTCACATTGGTGTCAAACCTCATGAATGTAATATTTGTGGTGCCAAATTCTTTCAGAAGACAGAATTGCGTGACCACCGTTACAGGCATGATGGAATATTTCCTTTTCCCTGTGAGTTGTGTGAGAAGCAGTTCAGAAAGAGGTCACAATATAATGAGCACAGAAAAATACACACAGGTACACATTTATTTATTACAGCTTTAATGGACAATATTTTTTTGCAGGTTTAAAAATAAATGATGGTACTGTACAGTCAGTGACCATATACATCTTTAGTACAGAAAAATGACCCAAGGCTCAATTGCCAGGAGGTAGAAACTCAAATGAGTCCATGGCTTTGTGAGATGTGCAAACAGGTAACCAGCACCTTCATCAGTGTGGTGCCCAGACACATCAGGTAACCAGCACCTTCATCAGTGTGGTGCTCGGACACATCAGGTAACCAGAACTTACATCAGTGTGGTGCCCAGACATATTTTGTTGTTCAGCATGTAAACAATCCCTTGTTAGCTCATGAAGTGTCGACTGCAATGCTAAATTTTCGGACCCTTTAAAACCCATCTCGTTCTATGGCAATCAAATAGCATGCTCATAGACCTATCCCAATTCCATATTCTGTATTATATATAATTGCTGGCAGGTCACTTTCAAAATACTTAAAAGATTGAATGGTTATAGTTTGAAAGGATTCAGGATATAAGCTGTTGAAAATTTGGTGGGAAACAGTAATTTTTCTTTTTTTTTCATACATGTACATGTAGGTTTTAAAGGACCTTTTGTCTCTGAAAGTGTTGAAGAAATATCAAGGATTTTATTATTAGAGACACGCCACTTTGATGCGGATGCCTTTTATTGATCAGTCTGTCAGTGCATCTGTCCATCCAAAACTGATCGTGTCCAAGCTGTAACTTCACTAGATATTTAAAGGTGATGTGTCCCATACCATGGTTGATGACCTTTGATCATGAACTTTGACCTGTAGGTTGGTGGGGCCCACAGAGATTTATATCAACTCAATGATATCTAGTTATATTTTGCCAGTTGACTTATAATTAGCTCAACACTGAGATTGCGAGTTCGATTCTCACTGCAGGCAGGGTGTACTCGACTCCAATCTTAATTGACAAGGATTGCCAGTTTTCCTACCGCAGGTCCGGGGTTCTCTCCGGGTACTCCGGCTTCCTCCCCCAATAAAAACTGGACGCCATGAAATAGCTAAAAAATTGCTGAAAGTGGCGTTAAAACACCATTCAAACAAACAATATAATTAGATTGTTAAGATGTATATATATATATATATATATATATATTTGTCGGAAAAATTACACTTGTATACAGTTTGTATATATGTGTCCAATAAAAGTAAAACATAACCAGAGTCTTTGTTCTGTATTTACACTAGCGCTTTCATGTTTACAAACAATCTTCAGGTGTGTACAAACAAAAGTATAGTAACAGTGACTAAGTAACGTCAGAGCGCTCTGAATCAACGCATGACTGTCCACCCTCAACAAATCAGAGTACCGAAATATAGAAATATACCACTTAGTAGACACTTAGATGAGTGCAGTGGCGGTGTTTTTAAAATATTTCCTTTTTATAAAATGCACAGTACGGATGAATTGTTGAGAGAAATTAAGGAAAAAAACTTCATAAAAAAGTTTAAACCTTTGTTAAACAAACGTTAATGTATTTCCGTTACATGCCTTTTGAGTGAACATTTTATTGAGTTATCTCCCTTACCTATACGTAACGCAATTATGACGTTACTTAGTCACTGTTACTATACTTTTGTTTGTACACACCTGAAGATTGTTTGTAAACATGAAAGCGCTAGTGTAAATACAGAACAAAGACTCTGGTTATGTTTTACTTTTATTGGACACATATAAAAAAAAAAGTACAGAATCATGTATTTGGTTATATATATAATTCCAATAGACAGCAACATTCTTCAAGGCGGTAAATTGAAACCATGTTACTGCTATCACAGACATATAAATTTCTGCTGCTACATACATGTACATGGCATCTTCAATAATGTTCTCATTAACAAGTGATGATTTGTTTCTATTTTATGTTGTTTTTTGTTTTTTTTCTTACTTTTCAACAATATTTTTTTTGATTCCACAACATATGCTGTTAAAGTTCAGTCATAGTCATGTCTTCTTTGTGTTACATAACAATGCCCATACATGTATTACTGGTATATAAATAGTAACATTATTTTCACTTTACAGGTGAAGGGATTGTTGAATGTTTACCATGTAACAAAAAATTTAATTATAAAAGTTCTTACAAAAAACATTGTGAATCTGTGCGTCATTTAAAAAAGGAAGCCATTTATAATGGAACAGACTTACGGGTAGACAAATCTAAAAAAGTTACCACTGAGCCAAATATAAAGAAGAAAGAAGTTCGAAAAAGAGATAATTTTGATGTCACAGAAAATATGAGTAGCAAAGAATCATTGGACACAGTACATGATAATTACACCTCATCTCTGAAAGAAAGTTCAGAAGACTCTGGCAATATAAGTATGAAACTTGTAATAAGGAGAGATGTTAGCGTTTCTGAAATGATTGGAAGGAAGGAAGAGGAGAAATACAATTCTAAGATTAACTGAAAAAAAATGTATATTTAGAGTGCCTTCAACCTCTGGCAAATAGTATTTTTTATTAAAACAGACATTAGACATGTGCAATACTTGATCCTGTAAAAGCAGGGAATTGTAGAGAGGAATCAGTTTGTCATTTTTTTGTGGTTTTTGAATTTTATGTCTTGTCAAGTTGTCTGCAAATAATGTATATATGTAAATCATTGATTTCTACAATAATAATGGAATGATATCTTGATTCAAATTCCCCAAGTTTCCTGATTAGATTTTTA
This sequence comes from Limnoperna fortunei, assembly GCA_944474755.1. Classification (NCBI taxonomy): domain Eukaryota; kingdom Metazoa; phylum Mollusca; class Bivalvia; order Mytilida; family Modiolidae; genus Limnoperna; species Limnoperna fortunei. The sequence goes on along the minus strand of OX104112.1, from coordinate 94,643,851 downwards.
ATGTATTAATCGCAATTTGAAATACATATAACCATGCATATGATGCTTAGACATCCCCAGAGTCACTTGTTAATTACAGCCCTTTCCCACACTGAAAGAGAATGTTAAATTTTAATCTTCTTATTAATTTTTCTGTGTATGTGTATGTGTCATAATGTTTTCATTGTTTTCTCACTTCACTTACTGTTATATTGTTGTGCATTGTTGTTTTAGGTGAGTAATTTGTGCTATTGTTTGTTTGTTGTCCATTTTTGGGGCTGAGTTATTGGTGCTACTGTTTGTTTGTTGTCCATTTTTGGGGCTGAGTTATTGGTGCTACTGTTTGTTTGTTGTGCATTGTTTTGGGTGAGTTATTGGTGCTGTCTGTTGTGCATTGCCTGTCAGTAATCTTTTCATATTTTAATTTTCAACTACTAAAACTATACAATGTACATGTAAATCTCAATTTGACAAAATTTCACAGGACTGATGTTTATGAAGTTTAGTAAAAAGATTTCTCATTACATCATGTTTTGGTTACAATTATGGCCCTGATGTCAACTCTAGCTTCTGGTTGGCTGTAAATTAAAAAAACTTATCATATAAAATTATAAAATGTTTAGTAACTTGCTAAAAAGATTTCTGCCTGAAATTTTATACACATTTCCTCATTTTGTCTTGATTGTGGAAAACATGGTTACATTTAAAACTATAAGTCCAAATGGATTGAAAATTTGTTGAAGAATGTGTGGTCCTTTACAAATATTAAGTCAGTTTGTGCTGATCATACTTTTTAGATTGCCCACATGAGGAACCTATGTTTCCTATTCTCTGAAAAAAGAAGCCCAATCGGATCATGTTTTTTATGGAATAATGACTTGTCTTTTTTTATACTATCCTTATTTCACATTGATTGAACATTCAAGAGTACCAGCATGGATTCTTTTTTTGCGGTAAGTAATCTGTGCTTTCTGTCTACTGTGGTCATTGCAACTGTGAAAATAACAATTCCAATACAATAATTTTTTTTACATTTCTCTCAGATAATTAGTGCTGATTCAAACGTTTTATAAAACCTCACATTCACAGTCATACCCCTTAGTTATGCCTAGTTGTGAAATAGGGTTCTAATTTATAAATAATGTCCCCAGCCATAAATAGGATGAAGGTAACATATTGTGTTGTTAGGAAGGGTTCTTGTTTATTGATATCCTTCGACAGTTGTTAGTGACTTCTTTATTAGGTTATTCTTTGTTTGGGGATAAATACATTTATTCAATAATATATAAAACATTTTGTATAAAAATAATGTGACTGAAAAATTTGAATAAAAAAGGATATTCACTAAAAATAAAATGGTTATTCACCGCGGGAAAATGCATGCGATTGTTATTTATAGAATCCCGGTTATTCCCTTTTTTAAATAACAATCGCATGCATTTTCCCACAGTGAATAACCATTTTATTTTTAGTGAATATCCTTTTTTATTGAATAAAACAATAATTGTCTTTTGATTCGGTAAATGTGTGGAGTTATTGACTTTTGAAAAAACTCTTTGTTATTCACCTCGACCGCTGGGCTCGGTGAATAACAGTTTTTTCAAAAGTCAATAACTCCATACATTTACCTCATCAAACGACAGTAATTGTATAGTATCTTTTGTCACCTTTAATTTTAACACATTAATATCATGCTGGGACCTACTGGGAAGGTTCCCAGTAAGCAGCCCAGCACGTCCCTGGGTGGCAGATAGGGGAGACCTTCTCGTTGCGGGGTTGTCGGGTCATAATATGGAAAGCCATGCTCCTTGAATGATACAGACCTCTTTTGTAGATTTTAAAAAAGGTAGGCTCATTGCAGCGGCTACAAAAGGCTTGATTCTCCGCCCCTACCCAATACACCATACTTGTACAGTGGCGTTCCCTGTGTCCCTCCCCACCCAATACACCATACTTGTACAGTGGTGTTCCCTGTGTCCCTCCCCACCCAATGCACCATACTTGTACAGTGGCGTTCCCTGTGTCCCTCCCCACCCATTACACCATACTTGTACAGTGGCGTTCCCTGTGTCCCTCCCCACCCATTACACCATACTTGTACAGTGGCGTTCCCTGTGTCCCTCCCCACCCATTATTTGGTTGATTTATTGTTTTTTAGCTTGTTCTCGTCCTGAATATAGCTGAAATACTGAATCCTGGACGTAACACCAACATCCAAACAATCAATTAATATCATGTTTATAAGGACAGGCATGTGCCAAAATTATTTTATTGTAGTTACTGTAGCTATTTATGTATTAGGTTGGTTAGGTTTGGATTCAGTAAGTTGTGCAATTCAAATCTACCTTATTTCCAGTTGTAAAATATAGGCAAATATACATCAGCATCATCATTCTTGGAGGAATCCACACAAACTGACAGCCAGCTAATTTTCAGTTTTTATTTTACTATGTTTTGTTTACTTTTATTTTTGTTGTTGTTGTACCAGAAAAAATAAATAAACAAAAAATATATGGAGAGTTTTATTTATTGTATTATTTATCCCAGATTTATATGTATGATATCAGTCATAAATGTAACATCAAATTTGATGCAGATTTTTGGACAAAGAAGTGAGGTGATGTTATTTTTTCCTATCAACAACTTGGACTATAAGGCAGTAGTGACTATTTGTTATTGAATGGTTGGGGCTGGGAGAAAATAGGGTTGTAGTGAGGGTATGAATATTTGTTGGAAGTCTAGAGAAGGAACTTATCAATGATGGTGATTAGAAGTTCATATAAAAATGTGACTTAATTTTACATATTTTGTATGTGAATGAGAAGGGATCTGTACTTTAGTTTTTTAAGGGATTGTCTTTAATTGATTTTAGTTTCTTAGCAACCGGTCTCAACAAATAATGTGCACATTTCAAGTATTTCTACAAAAAGACAATTCCCTAGCTTCCTAATAATTGTATTTATTGGGCATTAATGATCCTTATGTGCCCTTTTATTTATGATCCTGATGTTTAAATAATTTAGAGTGGATATCTTCAAAGGAGATAAGTAGAAAACAACTAGTTGGAACAAAAGGCTAAACTGTCCGTCCTTACCCAACAATCCATAATTTTCCAGTGGAACTTAACATTTTTGTCATTTCTTAAACTGATTTGCTGTTTGTTTCATTGGTTCTTGTCTTGGATATAGCTGAAATATTGCTCGCTGAATTGCATGTATTCAATTTGAATAGTTCGAGTGTGTCCCCCTAATTTTTCAGGCTTGAGTTTTTGCTTGAAAACAGCACAGAGGAATGATTATACATATGGAACAGATTACTAACCAAGCCATGTATCTCTGCTTGTTTGGAAACTTGTGTCTTTTTGGTATCAAATACAGTAGTGCAAAATTCATTTCGTCTACTTTGGTGGCAGTGTTGTCAACCTTATTTATACTTTTCAGGTTTGGCAGTTTTTTTAGGAGTGAAGGTAGGACATAGTTTATTATAGAAGCCAAAGGGAAATGTAAATAATGTTTCGAAAAATTTATGTAAAAAAATTAAATGACGCTCCAAATAAAGAGCGGGAAAGATCTTTTCTGTTAATGTGTTTCGGGCATTTTTACAGGATGTGTTAACTATCTTTTTAAACAATGCAACTGTTAACTCTTTTTTTAACCATAAGCTGTTATGTTTTCTTAAAAATTGAATTTGTTGTTAATTGTTATAGTGAAAATAAAAACCCTGTTTGCTGTTAATTTAATTGCTCTTCGAAGAGATTCTGATGGTATCTGTTTTGTAGATTTTTTAACTCATTGTTTTCTGTTTTCTCGTGTAAATTATACTGTTATCATTGTCTAAAATTTACTGTTATCTGTTTTGGGAAAAATTAAAACTTGTTAACCTGTTAATGGACCCCGCTCTAGCCCCACCCCACACCCCTCAATAAACATACAGTTGAAATCGTTAAGCTATAAAGTTAAACACTGGTAATCTTTCTGTTGTGTCCCAATAGTTTTCAGGCTACTTAAGGCATGTTTCCTTCTGGTAATAACGTCTGTTTTCATTTTGGTTTTCTGACAATTCTGCAGCCATAAGGCTGCCCACGGTAAGCTGAACTCATCAATATTCACCATCAATAAAACAAACAATTCCATTACGCTGTGTACTGAGTAGGAATCTATTGTTCGAAAGCATTGTGTCCGAGTAACATGACTCGTGCATTACTGGCAATTAGTTGCATGTAAACTCAATGCAAACGTATGCCTTGTGGTGATCTCATGGTAACAGCTAATTGTTTGTTTTAACATTTTTATTAATTGCAAATCTTGAATGCATTTATTATACTGTATTGTTGACTGATCTGTCGATTGTTTGAAAGCTATGCGTTTAACGCAACAGCTGCATCTGCCTTCATAACGACTGTGACGATGGTTAAATGCCCGTATTGTCTTAGATTATACTTATGTTAGGTATACAAGTCATTGAACATTGTGTCATGGTTATACTTGTAGTCGTGTCCTTATTTAAGGCGTCACTGTGAGGGTGTACGAGGCCTTATAAATCTGACGGTTTTATATTCGCTGTGTTTGCCATATGTGATATGTCTAACACCACTCTTATCCATATTGTGAGCAGGTAAATCATCTGTCATATTATTTCCAACTCTTTCGACTGTGAAATGTTCATAGCTTGTCAAGAAGTCTATTGCCTTTATCTTCTTAACTGGTGTTCTCGATTTTGCAGATCTGACATAAGAACTGTAAATTATTTGATCTGGAGTAAGACGTGGTTTATGAAAAGACCACTCCTTTTGCAAATTAATTTGTTCCCGCTTTGTAAGTCGAATGTGAGGACGCACCATGCTCTGAAATTTTCTGGTTTCAACATCATCCTGTCCCTCTTCCCAAATATTCTTTTTCTTTTTGGACTTGATTGTAATAGCATCCGTTGTAGTGAGATACGATGCAGGTCTCACTCTTGACTCGATTTGACTCGTGTAATGTGGAGGATTTTCTTGTTGACCTTGAGTGTTTTGACACTTTGAAGTATTTGCATGGTTGTTAATATCAGTGTCCCACGATGCCGGTCTTTCTACTAGCATAACTGGATCATAATTCAAAACCTTGCAGTTCTTTACAAAATACTTTTTCTTCTGTCTCATTTCTGTTTCAATTCTTTTCACCTGACAATCTATTACGTCTAGCCGTTTTGATAAATCTCGATTCTTTTTTAAACCAAGGTGCATTAAAGTGGCGCCATATTTGCTCACAGCTGGATTTCGGGCACTGTAAACTGCCTTTTCGCGATCTAGTATTGCTTGTCTGGGCGTCACTTTATCATGCAAACTGAAATCCATCTACCTGCAAGAAGAAATGACCGTTTCTTAAATAGACGCAACACACTTCAGACAAGCTAGTTATCTTCATGGCTACCAAATTTATGGCCGAAGGCCAGCAGAGAATCTCTTATTTTAGACCGCATTTAGGCTGAGAGTAAAAAAAAGACACTCTCTGTGTAATGGTAAATAATTGTTAGTATTATACTTAAAATAAAATCTTTTACGTACTCGCCGTGGCCAGAATGAAACAAGGTGGGAGCAAGTGTAAGATTTAATTTGAATTATAGGTTGTCGAGTAGATTTAACAGTACAACATTTGAGACCAAAATGCCTAATAAACTCGGCTACCAGCATCCTCTTTAAACAATAACCTACTTTTAAATGTAAGTTTATCACAGAATTTTTATTTTGGAAACACAAACTTTGCACATTATCCTTAATGATGTACATATTCAGTTTGCATAAACGCTTATATCTTTTCCTAAATGAATATTGATCACATATGAAAATAACTGTTAACATATGTTTCTTCAATATGCACCTATAGCAGTTAACATAATTAATGTATCAACATAAATTAAATATACATACAATTGTTGTGGCTTTAAATTCAGCATCCACCCGTCGTCATAAAATATAGCTCAGATAGATAAATAGATGGATTGATAGATTGATGGGTAGATAGATGGATTAATAGATGAATGGACGGACGAACAGATAGATAAATGTGCGACCAGTTTTATAACTTGTAATGATCCTTTTTATGTATTATGCATTCAAAAAGAAGACACAAATGAGTTGTAACTTTCTATCGTCATAGAAACCGGATACTATCAACATTTAGCGGGCTATTGCAGACAAAATCTGTATTTTTGCAGACGTCTCTATTTAATACCCACTTGTTTGCGTTAAAAATACATTAATCCGTATTCTTAAATGAGATATATGTATGTAGTTATTATAATTAGAGATATTTTCATTTGAAATATAAAGATCTGCATTTAAAATACATACATCTGTATTTTAAAACCAAGGCAGACACCATTAAATTCATAGAAATTGAGAGATCTGAATTTATAAAACAAATACAGACATGTGCAATTAAAAATTTAAAATACAGATTTCTTTCTTCATTTTGCATATTTTATCATTAATGCAGACGGGGAACATAAACTGGGAGGGTTTCCAGTGATCGACCGACAGAGCAGCCCAGTGCGTCACCGGATGGCTGATAGGGAAGACCTTTTGTTGGGTGGTAGTCAGGTCATGATACGGAAAACCTGCGGACTGTAGTGGGTAACGTGTTTGGAGAGTGCCACGCTCCTTGCAAGATGAAGACCTCTTGTCAAAAAAGAGTAAGCTCACTGTAGCCGCTACAAAAGGCTAAATTCTCCGCCCTTCGCGAAATTCTATACTTTTCCAGTGGCAGTCTACAATTATGTTCAGTATTAAAACCTATATTTTAAATTCATCTATGTTTTTGTGTTACAAAATTCGATTGACACCCTTTCTAGTATTGGGGTAAACAAGCTCTTTTTCTACGTAGATAGATAGATAAGACATATGCATTATATAGTAAAAAGAAAAAATCAAATATGTGTGGCATTTTTAGGAGGCATCACTTATTTTCAATATTGTCTAATTTTTATATGGACTTTTGGTACCTTTTTTGTTCTTCGTAAAATTTTATAAAGTGTTTTTAAGTCCATATTTACTGTATATTTACTGCATGCTGTAAACAGACGTGACAACAACAACAATTCATATAAAATTATATTATTTCAATGCTAGTGAATTTAAAATGTAATAATGAAATTGCAAAATAATAATTACTCGGACACTTGTCATTATGCAGTTATTTCAACGACCGTATGCCCCGTGGCTTTTGTCCTCTTTTTCCTAACAGGGGTATTAGTTGCAGATCGAGTAAATCGAACTGATTTTTGGTCCTTAACGTTTTCTGCTTTGTCCGATACATTCTGCTTTACCCCACTCTGACTTCTAACTTTAACCATTTGTGTTATGAATGGCGTAAATGAATCTTCGTCGTCGCTATCACCCAGCTTTTCTATAGTAACATGTTCGTCTGAAGTTTCGTATTCTTTCGCTTTTGTTTTTACTGGTGTTCTAGATTTGGCAGATCCGGGTTTCATATTAGCACTGTCAATATTTTGTTCTGGAGTTAGGTGTGGCTTGTGGAATGACCAACCCACTTGCAAATCACTTTGTTCTCGTTTTGTCAGTCTTACATACGGTCGAACAGTACTTTGAAATTTCATAGGTTCCTTGTCGTCCGTTACTCCCTCCCAAACATTTTTTTTCTTACTAGATTTTATCGTAAAAGCGTCAATGGTTGTTAACAAAGATGGAGTTCTCATTTTAGAGCGTAACTGTTTCATGTAATGTGGCGAATTTTCTGGTTCAAGGAAAGAGTCATCTTCGTCATCGCTATATGCTAATTTGACGACTTTCTTTATAATTTCTGGCGATGGAGGCCGTTCAACTAAAATAATTGGGTCATAGTTCAGAACTTGACACTTTTTCACAAAATATTTCTTTTTCTGTTTCATTTCAATTTCCATTCGTTTAATTTGCGAATTAATATAATTTATCTGTTTTGATAAATCTCTGTCTTGTTTCGAGTTAACATCAACTAGTGTAGTTCCATATTTGCTAAAACCAGGATTTCTAGCTCCTTCCATTGCCTTTTCTCGCTCCAACATTGCTCGTCTGCTTTTAAAATTTGCAAACTTTAGGCTTCGTTCCATTGATCTGAAAGTATAATGCCATAAATTTAAATGTAAGCAATATTTGTTTAATGACTTAGTCCAATACCCTGGTTTATTTGGAAGTAGTAATTTCTCGCCTAACAATTTGCTGAATTAGTACAACATTTTCGTGTTCCATATAAATTACATAACTGACTGTAAACTTATCAGCATTGAAGTACTTTATTAAATTAAAGTCTTTTTCATATGTGTGTAAACAAAGTTTAAATTTCATTTTAAAATTAAATTGTTTAAATCAATATATTATATTTGGGTATACACCTTAAAGATATTGATCATAAATCTATGATATTGATCAGGAATAAACAGCTGGCAACAAATGTCAACAGAAGTCTGTAAATACTTCACGTGAAGAGAAGAAACAAACAACTTCCTTAGAAATCTTATGTTGACATTGTAGAAAATCTGAACTTTTTATTTGGTTTTTCTGGTCGCTGTAGGAAAGTAGATTTTGAACAAATATATGTATATGATCAACAATAGAAACGTGTATGGTTACCATTAGAAACACGCATGACAAATGATTTGAAATGCGAAAACACATATTTATTTATTATAAATATTTATATGTCATTTTTTTGCATATTAAACCTTACCTGCTTTGTTTCTTTGGCTGTTGTCTTGCAATCTACAAAAAGCAATTGGAATAACATGTCTTGTAATATATATTTTCACAGTAAGAACAATATTATATTTTTTTACATATAGACCTTAACTTCTGTTTGAAGTCCGTTTTATGTTTTCTCAGTGACTTATTGTGAAGGTGTCAAAAGCTAGATTTTAATCTATATAACTGTTAACAGTAACGCAATAACTATTAGTTCTAGGATTATTTTTCATGTGTACAACAGCTGTATATTACCTGTTTTACGAAAATGTAACAGGAAAAGTATTTGGAATATGCAACACCAGCATTACAGAACAACACACACAAAAAGAACGAAAAAGGGGGGGACTTAAAGAAATCCAGACATATCACCAGAAGGCTCCTTCTTCTAAGTTTTATATTTTGCACATATATAGCCTATGCTTCTCCTATGCCAGTTTTCCTACCGAAGGCCGGGGTTTTTCTCGGGGTACTCCGGCTTCCTCCCCCAATAAAAACTGGACGCCATGATATAGCTGTAAAATTGCTGAAAGTGGCGTTAAACAATATTCAAACAAACAAACAAAAAATCTCCTATGAAATCTGGTTACTTTCTTTATTGCGTGGTCACACACTGTTTTTACGGGTTTGATTATTTTATTTTATGATCTCAATTGTCTGGGACTGTGCGTTTGAAAGTTCTATTTCTATTTCTAGATTCTCGACTTTTTAATTGATATCGTTTTACGCCTAATAATGCGTGAGCTCAATTTCACTCTTTATGACTCTCAGCACGCAAGATGGCGATCAATATTTTTCATTTCAGTAGCATTAGCCTAATGTACATATATTCCCTTAAATCAATATTTTGTCATTAGTAGACATTAAGATTTACTCTCCTATTTACAGTTCTTAGTATGTAAAATTCATATCCTTGAATTACAAATTTTCGGTTTAATTAAAATTGAAATCGATTAAATTTAAATCATGCGACTTGAAAAAAGCATACAATTAAGATATGTTGTCGGTATGAGTAGGTAAATCTAAATAATGTACAGTTACGAATCAGTGCTATTTAAAATTGTTTAAGGCTGTTCATACGAATACAATAACAGTCAAAATCAAAAAGCAAACATTTTAATAATGAATTTCATCTAAGGTTTTTTTAAATAGGTATTCAAAGAAGACATATTCAATAAACAATTAAGCTAACGACAGACCGGGACAGAAAAAAACTTACATATAACAAGATTACGACTACTTATGTAAGCGAGTTCTTTGCATAGTATCTTTTATAAGCAAGGTATCATGGATGAAATTTTCAACGGCTACATTGTACGAGATCTATTGTAAAACTAAATTGAAGTACATTCCTGGTCATTGCATTGATAAACTCGAGGGGTGTCTAATCAGAAGCAGGTAACGGATTACTCGTCCGGGGCACCTAGCTCCAGTTTCATAAAACATTTCAAAATGAGAAGACAAATTCAAAATTTCCAGCAATCTGATTGGTCAATATTTGAGTTGAGGATAGGCAAATTTGAGATGTTTTATGTAACCGCTCACTCATGACTTTAAAGGGTTAGGGTTACTCTCTTATTGCCTTTACTTTGTTTTGTTTCCTGTTGTGTGTATCCGAATCCAGATTAGTAAACACATAAAGACTTTAAACGCCAGTTAAAGCTTTTTTTCAAATTAACATGAGATCTCGCTACTAATTTCTGCAGTTTAGTGCTAAATAGACAACGTATGAGCAGTCAATACAAAAACCAAACTCACTTTTAACATAATATTAACTGACAAACGGCCAATAAGAAAAACATAACGTCTAATGATAACAAGGCAAAAAAAAGGATAAACAATCACGCCTCATACCGTCCAGTCACCAGCCATGTACCAGATCTACAAACCCTAGCCAAGCCCAGAACACACAAACCAAAATAACCTAATCATGTCCTTTTAATAAAACGAAACAAATATAAATTATAGAGGATTCTGCTGGTTCTGTATTCTTCTGTTATAGTTTATAATTTTTGTAAGTATGATATATTTAGTCATGTCGGTGTTATTTGTATATTGTCATAAAATGGGGGAGTCCAATTAGTTTGTTTAACCTCCGACGCTTTATGTGACTGCCACTTGCCTGTACATTTATAGGTGCTAGCAGTTGTCCATTCTGTTGTGTCACGTTAGTTTTTAGTGATTTGTTGTTCTCTCTTTTAGTGATGAATTGTCAGGTTTGTTATTTTTTATATGAAAGTTAATTAAATTGTTTTCCTTAAGGACAAAATGGACTCATTGGAAAAAACCAGCTGTTTCCGCTCACAATCAGAAATGTAGTATTTGAAATCTGTATTCAAGCACTCGATTCAAGAATTTTAGAGGTCGTTAAAAAATGAATATTGATCGTGGTCAACATATGTAAACAATGTAAATTTACTTACCTTTATTTTTCTTAGACTTGACATTTTCCCTTCTAGTCTTTCATGTGAATAACTGAATTTGTTTCCTTGAGTTTGTTTTGTACTTTGACACTTCTATGACGTCCCTGCTGGTATTTACTGACACACAAAGCGTTTATATCCATTGCAATATCCCATGTTCATGTCTAATTTTATTTCTTCCGGATGAAACAATATCTTTATCTAACACATATTTAGATAATTTAATCTAAATAATGTGTCATTTTTTAATCGATCACTGAGGACACAAGAGTTGTTAGCAACCACGACAGCCATTGACTGAAGAGCTATGTAGGATGTTTTAAATCATAGATCTATCTCACCGGGACAGTTCAACCGTCACCATTCAGAATACCTCGGTATTAAATTGATCCATTATAGCTTCATACATACACGTCATTTTAAATTTAAAGTTATTGAAAGGTCGCAGTTGTTATTTATTAAATTTAAAATACTTTACGCTAATTTTAACATGATTTTACATATTTAAGAACGTTTGAAATGGATTGAAATGTTTGCAGATTTGGTGAAATTACTCTAATCAACTGGAAACATTCACACAGATCTGTAATGTGCCTTACATGTATTTAATGAATTCTACTGGAAAAATTTAACGTTAAATTATCGGCCTCGCTAAACAAAAGAATGAGGTTCTTAGTTTATTTAGTTTCTGAAACAGATATAATCATATAAAGGTACATGTATATTATTAATCAAAAATTCATTATCATTAAAGACAAATAAAAAATGAGTTATCCCTTGTTTATATATAGGAAACGGATGGCAAAATATGAAACAATCATTAACTGGCGTTATATAATGCAATTGGAGGTAACGGCGATGTTTTCAAACAGGTTACGTTAATATAAAACACGGGCCGGGGGGGGGGGGTTACTTTGTATATGTAGGGTAATACGGATGTGCAGCCCGAAAGGGTCACCTTTTTACCTTTTTAGCTCTTCAAAGTATATGAAAAGGTATTTTTTCATTGAAATCTATATCATTGGGTAGTTGTAAATTATCTAAATATATCCATGCCTCAATTCTCATCTTAATCCCAGGTATACCACGGTGGTTTTTTAAACAAAGTATTCCATTAACATCACTTGATCATTTTTGTAGTGAATGGACTATTTTGTCAATGGGGATGTGCAATAATAAGATATTTGAATAGGTCTGATTTAGTAATTCAATATATGATTTGGCCCCTTTTCTAAACGTCCAAAAATAAATGTTTGTTTGTTTCTTTGTTTGTTTGATGGTGTTTAGCGCCACTTTCAGCAATTTTTTTAGCTATATCATGGCGTCCATTTTTTTATTGGGGGAGGAAGCCGGAGACCCCGGAGAAAACCCTCGACCTGCGGTAGGAAAACTGGCAATCCTTGTAAATTAAGATTGGAGTCGAGTACACCCTGCCTGCAGTGAAAATCGAACTCGCAATCACAGTGTTGACAGACCCACGTGATTAATAGTAGACGAACAACCTGAACCACTCGGCCACCGAGTCCCCGAAAATATATGAATATGGTTTGTTTTCAATTCTCCGTCCGCAGACCTGTACCTAAAAGTATCACTAGTTACCCCCCCCCCCCCCTTTTCCACCCCGTGGTACACAATAGACTACATTGGAAGAGATCTCTGTGATCGAGTTATGTAGGCGCTATCTACTAATGATCATTGGGGTTGTAAGGTTCGAGTGTGACTTCTTGGTCCTCGATTCCAACTTAAACTGACAGATTTCCTGCCTTTTCTTACCAGTACTTTGACCCCCTTCGCCAATAAGGGATAAACGTCATCATATTATTTTTTAAATAATGGTCTTAACAAACAGGTTTTTGCATAATTAATGTGATACTGGAAAGGGAGGTAGGGGAGGGATATTAGATTGAATACTTATGTCTTCAGCCTGGCAAAAAAGACGATGTGGTTCTTGGTCCCTTGTACGTGTTTAATGGGCAAGTCTAACTTCTCTTTGTAAACAATTCCTGATTAACTTCCTTTGTGAATTTAGATATATCATCGATACATAATAGCACCAATAAATAAATAACAAAATTAAACAAATATAAGGCGTGCATGACTTGACATTTATGGTGACGATTATATTTCCTATAACAATTAATTTTTTATTTGAGAAAATAAGGAACTTTGTAAATCGGATGTATTGATTTAACAATTTTACCAGTTATCGAAAACGATATTACACAGATAAAACACAGCTACAATCACGTCCTTCGATTTTATAACTAAAATAGTCACGTTAAGTAGTATCGAGTGAAGGGAATAAGATTTAAAATATAATACGAACATGTCAAGTCTTTAGAGGTTTCAAAAATTACAAAGATATGACGCTATTCTACTGATAATTGTAATTGGAGATATTTTGATTTAAAAAATCCACGTAAGTAAATTCCAGCGTTTTGTCTATTCTGATAATGATTATGGCTAGATATCGTTATGTTCGATTCCGTTTCGCCTTGTCTTAATTGCAGAAAACTTTCAGGTACTGGCTGCGTAATGTGTTCCTTGATGGAGGTTGTTGGGAAAAAAAAGGGAAAAGTAATACAAAAGAGTAGGCACATTTTAACAGCCACAAAAGGCTACATTTTTTGTTCCTGCCTTAATACTGCAACCTGTTCCAGTTTCAGTCAAAATTGTATGTCGGAGTTAATTCATTGTTTGTTAACTTGCCATAAATATAGCTAAATTACTGCTCGATGGGTGTCAATCAATCAATCAATCAATCAATCAATCAAGGATCTGTTCATCATTAGTGTTAGTTAGCTTGAACTTTAAACCGAAGCTAATTCCGATCTAGCTTTCTGGTTTCCCGAAACCAATAGGTATGTTTTGAGCAAGGTATAGCAGAAAAAAAAAATAATTCAGAGATTCCTCTGCCCTTATGGATGCTTCCATCAACTTGTAAACATGCGTTGGACGGCTGAGGATTATATCTTTTAATGACAAACATAATTTATTATTACAAAAACAAACAACCAAATAACTATGGTATAAAACAAAACAAAAAACAAAACAAAAACAAAACAAAAAAAAACAAAACAAAACACAAACACAAAAACACCAAAAAAAAAACAACAAAAGAGAAGAAATAATAAAAATAAAAATAAGAAAAGGTATATTTAACTTACATTTGAGCTCTTTAGTCGCAATGAAGAATTTTCATTACCTATTGGTTCAAAAAATAGTTGCTGATATCCGAAAACTTGTGGGAAGTCAAAGACGTTATATGGTTCTCTTGCTAAATTTATAGATTTACAAATAAATAAATAATTGTCATCGACAGTTATATTTCTTTATTAGGTGATGTCATGCTATGATCTGCCTTTTGAACTTTCTAAAAAATCTTTAATATTTATGAAAACAGTTATACGCTCCACACGAATCAAATAGTTAATAAATGCAATAACGATCCTTTCCCTCTGAGACCAACTACAATATAAAGTGTTACAAAGAGCAATGCAATTAACAAAAAATTAAAAACTGTTTGGTTAATCAAAGCGGTTGATAATAATATACATTTTTAATTACTATTAAGTTATTATATGACAAGTTTTCTTATGTAATAAATCAACATTATTATCAAAGCACCAAAACAGCACAATTTCATTTTTTTGCAACAAATAGTGGACATTTTAAAAATTGTTTGTTATCAGCGAACCAAAGGGCCGTGGTACTAGGTACAATAAAAGTTACTAACCCATCAACAATCTTACACTGCGACAGGCAAAAAGGTACAAGAACAATCCGACTATCGGGTGTTATATACATCCCTTAACACAATATGAAATACGTAAAAACCGACATCAGTTCACTTTGGAATCATGTTTAGAATGATTAAACATCTAACATCTCATAGAAATAAACAATCATAGAAATAAACAAACACCAACGTCATTCTATAAAAGTTATTCGGAAATCCGATTACATAATTCAACCCATATCCGACCAATTAAATAAACTGCCGCATTTGTATGTGAGAAGGAAGCCGATGTGCGCCATCCAAAATGGCAGTTTAAAAACTTAAAAACCGGTATACACCGGATAATTACTAGATTGATTGACTGATGAATTGATTGCACTGTTGTTTAACGTTCCTTTAGAAGATTTTAGGAATACCGGTATTTCAGGAAGGGGAAACGGTAAAAACAATAAATCGATTAGGAAAACGGGATGGACCACCGGACAGGACAGTTTGACTACCCTGGAAGAGTAAAGAGAATTCAGTAAAAACGGAAAAAAGACAACACCTAACTCTTTTTCGAAATCTTCGAAAGAGGTCCTTAATGTAGAAAAAGCGTGACACGTCATCCAATAATGTTCACACTTATTCTGGAAACTAGACAACTCCATCCCAACGTAAAGATGTGGGTTGAGCCCAGAAGAAAACTAGAGCAGAAAGATGGATAGTATTGTTTGTGTGTATAGCGTTTTAAAAGTCACTTACAGCAATGTTCATCTATATCATGGCGTCAAATTATTATTGGAGGAGGAAGCCGGAGTACCCTGTGAACTCCCTCCCAAGGTAATACCTATTTAGACAGCTGTTAATAATAATAGAAATATGGACAAATATCTGTGAAACGCCTTACCAACTATATATTGTATTAGGTTCTCACAAGGAGTACAATGTCATATAAATCCTTGCTTCTAACAATCGGGTTTTATTGTATACAGATGTTTTTCAGATACTTGACAGATTGTGTTGTCTTGACAGCTTTTACTGATCTTTAATATCTTCAGTCGTTGATGAAATTAACCTATGGATACTTTCTGTTCCTACGGGTACTTTCTGTTAACCTGTAAGTATTGAAAATTGTGTAGAAGTACTTTATGTAAGTGAAATTTTACATTAAGTTTACATGTAATTACAGGTTGGTGCATAATCAGAACACGGATTATAGAACGCGAAAGTTAAATGTATCAATAATCTAGGATTATTACACGTAATCTACGATTATCTTCATCTGACCTTAAGGTCGCTGACCCTATCTGTAATAACGACGATTGAATTTTACCCAGATCATACAGTTCAATATCTTTTACAAATTCGGCTCTAATTTGTCGTCCGAGATAACTATACATAAAGGGCAACAAATTTAAACACTACTCGGTTCTCCGAAAATATCTGTTATTTCACCATGTACATAAACCCTTTGATCCAACGAAGACTGAAGTTGTTTTAATTAACTATCTTAATAAAAATAGACAAAAAATTTTAGATTTCAATTGTGCCTGTCCATCCTTGAACCCTATTCTAGTGTTCTCGACACACGTGTCTCACGATATCCATAACCACAGATAGCGTCCGTACATACCAACAATATCGTATTATAGTATACTGACTTACTGAAAAAAAGACTTATAATGAAACTAAACACAAATGAAAGAAATACATGTCGGAAGAACTAGAAACATATTTCGTAAAATGTGTCTTGGCGACACTAATGTCCTGCTTGGCTTTTATAGGTAAACACTTCCTGTTATTCTAATCTCAGTAAAGCGCGAAAAGTTTGGCATTGTCGTCCGGAATTTTGCAAGTGAGGCGAACTCATCATGTAACTGTGTAAGTTTCATGAAGATGTGCAATCATCTTCAAAGGTACACCTGAGTTGGGATGGACAACGAATGAGCGAGCCGAATCTGTAAGTCTCCTTAATTTCTTTGGGGAGAAATAATAAAGTGCTTATTGTAAAGTTACTTCCTAATTTAACGCGTTTTCAGATAATTCATCTCTTACAATGGGAGATTGCGGGGGGGGGGGGTCTACAACCTGTAATAATTTATTTAAATACAAGAATCACACGCATTAAGTTAACACCAGGAAATTATAAATCATCTTTAGTCATCATAGTCTCAACTAAGACGTATAACTCTAGAAAAGCTAATACTTCACTGTACAACTAAATTGTTCAGCGGATGTTTTGTTTGACAACATAGAGTTATCTCTCTTTTAATTAACGCGGCATATTTTATAATTAGTCATCTCTGTAAAGAACGATTTTATATGTGGATGTTGGTGAAATTTAAACTTTTTAGATTGATTGGTTGATTAATTGAATCGATGTTTAACATTTTGGGAATAGTAGTATGAGAATTTAACAAATTACTATGTGTCATTAAATAGGAGAATGAACATGAAATTAGCATGGACACAAGGTACATTAAATAGGGTAAACTTGTAAAGGACTGTTGTATGTACAGGGTCTGAAGAAAAGCAGGGCACAATGAATAGAGTCCACGGTTAAATGATATTTCAATGTACAGGGTCCACAGAACAGCAAGATATACAACGGCTAGTGTGACAAGGAAGGAGGTAAAACAGATATGGTCCAGAAAAAAACAGGGTAAAATAAAGTTTATAAAAAGTGGGTACAATAAAACGGGTCTTCAGGAGAATAAGGCAACATATTGACAGGGTCATCAAAAAGCAGGGTACAATGAAAATGATCCACAAAAGAGCAAGATACAATGGATCGAGTCCATGGAAAGAGAAAGCTTCAATGTACAGGGTCCACAGCAAATCGGGATGCAATGTTTAGAGTGACAGTGAAGGGATAAAAAATGAATTTGGTTTAGAAAAAAGGTACAATGATTAGAATAAGTAGAAAGCAGAATTCAATATACACAGATAAGAAGGTTACAATGGTTAGGGTCCACAAGAGAAGATTAAAATAGATAGGGTCCACATGAAAAATATGGTACAATGTAGTCAACCGGTGAAGGTTCTATCACCAGGGTGCACGGGTAAAGAAATGAGGAATAATGCTCATAAAATTTGATATACATATGATTTGAAAATAGAGATAAACAGAATTTCAAGAAAGAAACTTATAACTAAAAATAATAATTACGTTTTGGATAGACCGGGTTATCTTATCCGAGTGATAGAAATTTTATGTCTTTTGCAAGTAGAGCGCAGAGAAACAGAAAAGACATTAAAAAAATATAACACGAGTTTAAGATTAACCGGGCTTTCACAGAAAAGCATAAAAGTACCTATTTCTTTCGTAATCCAAAAGCTGACCAATAAACTTTGAATTGTTTAATATACATAAATCCGACATCCAATCGAACGCCTGGGACCATACTGTGACCCACTTGTGTGTTAACTTCTTGTGTGTTCTAGACCTGAATATAGCTGAAATACTGCTCGCTGAACGTTAAGCAAACAACCAATCAGTCCATCAATCAATCAAACGCCCTGTTCAAGAACGTTTAACACAAACGTACGTTCTTGTTTCAGTTGTTTTGATTGGATAACGCAGCGAGTACAGATGAGTGCGCGTTAGCTCATCTGTACTAGGTCATCTCTTCCAAAAATCGACAATTAACAGAAGATTACAAGGATGTATACGTATTAATGTTGTAAGTCGTTTACTTTATCCAGGTAGCCATGTTAGTTTTGAAAGATAAATTGTTTAAATTTTCATCTAATTAAGAAGTACCAAGACAGTGATGCTCTAAGGATTTGATTGCGCATGAGACTAAACTTCGTACAAAATAATAAAAAGTGTAAGGTATCGCAATAAAAGTGAGGGAAGTCATTCAGATTTAAGGAATTATAAGACTAGACAAAAACACTTGACCTTTACCTATTTAGTAATAGTAATATCTTGGAATGTCATGTATTCACATGTTTAGAATCACGATGTTGTCATGTGTTCTCCTGTTTGTGACGACGATTTTGTCATATATTCTCCTGTTTGTAACGACGATTTGTCGTGCACGCTCATATTTGTACCCACGATATTGTCATGCATTCTCCTGTTTGTGACGACGATTTTGTCGTGCACTCTCATGTTTGCACCAACGATATTGTCGTGCATTCTCATGTTTATAACCACGATGTTCTTCTACTTGTTACCACAACCTTATTATGTATTCTCCTGTTTGTAGCGCACTTCAAATTGAACTTAAATTGTTTTAAAGAAACCTGCTACATTTAATTGGTTGATTATGAGCGAGTTGCTATGGAACAAAATAAAACAGGGACGGGTTGATTCCCCAGTTAATTCATAATTTATAAACGGATAAACTCGTCAAGGTAAGATTTTAGATAAAATTAAGTTTAAACGTAAGTTGGAGGTCATTAGATCATTAGCAAAAATTCACACATTAGCAGATACAAAGATAATTTAGGATTCATACTCGTGTCTGAATTGGAACTTCAAAAGAAACTAAATCAGTTAAACTTGAAAATGGACCATCGATTTTTTGTATTTAGTAAAATATTATAAACTATTGAAACGGTTTAAATACAGATAATTATGTTAATAGGTTAACGGCGATTAACATTTTTAATTGCATATATTTATGTTAAAAGGGTTTGCCTACAATTTAAATCATATTTTCATCATATAATACTGATGACAAAGTATACAAAGGCGATCGTAGTGGGGCATTTTAATATAATGGAAGTTTAGCTTAAATAAGATAATTTAAAAAACAACAACATTTTTTTGTAACGGAACAAAACAACTTTGATAAACAGCAATTGGATTATACGGATGCAATTTAATTGTGACTAAGTTTTTGTTCTATACCGAGGGGCCTCGACAATCGAGGGGTTAGGGAAAGCTATCTCATCTACTCAGTAGATAGAACATTTATATAATTTTCCGTTTCCTAAACACTATTGCACTATTGATCACTGTCAACACTGATGTTGCTGGTTCGAGTCTTATTGCAGACAGGGTGTGCTCGACTTCCATCTTACTTGACAAAAATTGCCAGTTTTCCTGCCAAAGGTCTGGGGTTTTCTCTGAGTACTCCAGCTTCCCATCCCCTCCCAATAAAAACTAGATGTCATGATATACTAATAGCTGGACAAATCCCTAAACGTCGACCAAATATTGTAAAACTATATGCGTTTATAAAATTGGTTAAAATATCCTGAAATCTCATTGGCTTCAGGAACTTCGCGAGCCTGAACCCCAACCCTGACTTGCTAGATCCCTGGCACCCCTTACACTAATTCATGGATCAACGCCTGTATACTAAGTGCAATTATAAACAAAGTCTGGCAAGCTAACATAAAGACTGTATAATACAAAGGTAGAATTAGTCCGCTTAACTACAGGTATTGATTCACTTAATCCTCCCAGGGCCCCGGATGAAGGGTGTTATTTATCTACCCAGGGACCCTGATGAGGGGTGCTGTTTATCACGTATATTATATTCATTTCCACTAACTTATCTGAATATACAATTTTATAAGCGTAAAACGTAATTAAATGTCAAATAAAAGAAAAATGAATATTTTAATATTCGTGAATAAAACATTTCTGCATTTAAATTGGTGACCATTAATCTCAAGAAAAAGTAATAGAATTATTTATTCATAAATTCACACATTCTCAGTTTGAACCCGATATCTTTTAAATGAGATTGAATATTTTAAAAATTCGAAGGTGTAAAATTCATAAAACCGTTTTGTAAAGAAATTTTTGTTAATGAGTAGCAAGGTTAAAAAGCAAATCCGTTTCGTACTTTTTCTCTATGTATCGTTAGTTTTATATCAAACACTGAGAGTATTCAATAAAGCCAATCAACCCTGCATAAGAATATGTAATGAAATGAAAACATGTGATCAACATAAGCGATCAAACTTTCCCGCACCTCAAGTGCGATTCCTGTCATATTTTTAAAAGTCAAGATTATTGTCTGTACATGTTTGTTTATATTCAGTTCAACCTGAATGCGCCAGGTAATATAGGCCTGGTTGATCGATTGATCGCTGATCATTTTAAGTCTTTGTCGTTGTTTACGGATCACTCAGCTTTTATCAACAGTTTTAGATTATTTATATAATAATTCATTCCATATTTAATGTTTAGGAAAGAAAACTTTATAAATGTACTGTGTATATTCTGAGTAAACACAACGTTGGATACATGTATTTCATTTGATGCTGACTGGAATATTACAGGTAAGTGTATAATCTATTAGCATATACTAATGTAGATTTCGTTGTCTTATCGAAGGTAGATCGTGTGGTTTATATAGGCTGCACCAAATCTAGAAAATTGTTCCTGTTCATAGCCAAAAGTCCAAACCTTTCCATAAATTCGACTTACGTGTGCGTTGTTTTGCAGATCTCATTCATTTAATGTCATATCACGTGGATGTTATGAAAAATGGGTTCTGTGATTTTATTACATGTATTTTGACATGCTCCCATAACAAGCAAAATAAGACACGAATGATATCTTCTATTGATTTCCACTAGGTATATATAATAGATTGCAGTAAATCGTTAATCCTTTTGTGTCTGGACTTAACACTAAAAATTATATCGTGTAACGCCCAAACTCCTAATCTCGAATCTAAATCTAATCCTAACACAACCTTGTATGAAATGTCGTCAGAGACAGAGCACGGCTTATATGTTAATATGTTGACTGGTCTCAGTGCTGTTCAAACTGAACTTCAGCTACTTATTCTGTTTTTACAAAAAATCTGTTAGACAGATACACGTGCATTGGTGTTTTCAAGTATAAAAATAATACATATAGTGAAATATAACTGGACCACAGAATGTCTTAGGCCTCGTAATCTTGAAACAAGCACATAAAGCAATTTTATTTTTGTTGTATAATTGTTTAATGTTGGCTTATTGACAATTTAGGTTCTATCAGTAACTCTGAAACATGACCTTTGTTTGTACAAAGCAACGCTTCAGTCCAATGCAAGAAATTGTTCAATTTTATTTTTAAAAAGATAACATATTATCATTTTATTTGCACAGTAATTTATAGAAGCTTTAATATTGCAGTGATCTAAGGTTCTGGACAACTACTATTGATAACCTCTTTTCCTTATCCAACTTCAAACTAATCTAGTCCGCATGATATAGCTGAAAATTGCTTAAAGTGGCGTTATGTCAGTTAAACACAACAGTATTTCACAAACCAACTGTACATATGGTGTCAACTAGTCAGAATATATGTATTTCATGCAAGTTCCAAATAAGTAAAAACTACTCTTAGAATACTTAGAAATCAGCTATCGGTCTTTGATTTCACACATTTTAAATAGCAATGTCTACCAAAAAGAATGTCAACACAATTTTAGCTTGGGTTTATACACAACCGACTTTTAAATCGTTTGATCCTTTTGTCAGAACGTTAAATTTGGAAAACAATTAAGGGAAAATAATACTTATCAATAATATTAACATGACAATGATTGCTATGTAGTAGTTATAAACGTATTAACCATATAAATATTTGATTTATTGTTCGTGCCCCGACAAGGCACAGGATCACGGATCAATTATTTAATGGCGCGGTCCCATGTCCTGACAACAATATCTCTGTTGTCAGTTAGAAATCTTTTAATGTATATCGAAGAAATGTGTAGGATTTATATGACATTTGAAAGATATCACATAGTTTCAAACATTCGCTTGTCTCTTCTTAAGTCTACCTAGGTAATTCCCTGTAATTTATTTCTTTGGTTATAACAGTGTACTTACAGAGGTCTTTGCTAACAAACACGAACAAAGTTTGCTTTACCTGTATGAGGTAACTTACACTTCATAAAAACAATAATAAATGCAGCCTAAAGTGGTTTGTTTTATTATGACTGTAAAAGATTGCATAACAATCCCTAATGCATACAAAATTTCAATATTTTATTACACCAGAGATAAATGCCTGATCCGGTCCCTGTTTTACAAGAAGTCGTACGACTTACGATCTTAACTTAACGGTCTAATGTTCTGTCACTGCTGTCGTGTATGTTTACATGGTCAAAGACAAATTTTCATGTTTTATATACAGGCAAACACATTGATATATACGGACTGCAATAAGATAAAAAAAGTGCTCTCTAATTTAAAGTAAAAATAATAAAGATATGCTTAGGTTAATGGCGGATGATCAAGTTAAAGTTGTGAACAGATCTAAACATTGTTGCAAGAGTACTCTTTGTCACGTGCATCATTTGAGAACCGTTTGCCTTGCATGTAACAATTTTGATACATGTATGCTGATTACATAGCATTATTTAGCACCATTTTCTGCAATAAAGTTGACCAGTTCCTTCTGTTGTATTAGACGTATGTCTTACTGGATTGCTCTTTAATATTTGGCGCCAAAGTTTAGTGTCATATTTTCATTCATCTATTTAACACTCTCGCGAGAAATCAGTACGGTAAAAACAATGTATATACATTGATGATTACGATCTATGAATCTTTTATCATATACCTATTGATTGTGTCAACCTGTTGACAGGTGCTTCCTAATTACCTTCATTGATCTTACCGTTTACGTAAAATTTGTCAAAACCAAACGAGTTTCTTAATATACTTTATTCTAAAAATATTTGCAATAAATATTTACACAAAAATCAATACAGATACATGTATCCGAATAGAAAATATTATACATATCATACAAATTTTCTATAATTAGACGCATGATTTCAGGTGTATTCATCGAAATGTTAACTAGTTGATCGGTGTCTTCTATAATATTACTGCGCAGTCTTCTTTGTATGATAATCACGTATATAATTTTGGTTTTACAGACTGCATCTATTAGATTAAATTTTGAATTGTGAGTTTTTGTAGCATAAATACACAAGGTTTCATTGCATATTGACATCTTTTATTTGGAAAGCAGTTTCTGTATTTAATCGTTGCATGTACTCGTCTTACATCTTTAATAATTTACTTCTAAGTCTTAAACAGTTATACGTGTTGAGACATGTCGAAAACATAATCATTTAAGGAAGCAATCTCAATTGAGCTCTAGGGATGGGTATATATAATGAAATTTAACGATGTGGATACATTATTTATCCGCGAACAGGAACAATAAGTACTTGGGTTAATTGTTTTTATTCACACGAGTGGTGTGCTATTCATCTTGGCTTAAACATATGTTGTGTTCACAATTAAAATAACTCGATAAATAGACACATTATACCGTGTCAGTAGCTATAATGAAATAAATTGTGCTGTTGTGCGTAGGAAATAAAGCAAATTTGCGCATTATGTAGAATTTTAGAAAAATCTCTATGACGTTTTTACTATACGCGACAAATACAATGTATATTATAATGATGTTAATAGATCTAGCAATCGCTCCCGGCTCTCCCTTTTTTTGTGGCGGGTTATGGAACTGCTTCCATCGAGTGAAATCAGTGTGTGAAATAAAAAAGGGGAAAACATTTGTGTACTTTGATTAAAATATATGATGTTAAATTTTGTCGTTTCAAAATTCCAAACAAGCAAACGTCAAATGACGTAAAAATAATTCCACTTGACAAAAAGTATCGCACATATATTGACATTATAAAAATTCTTTTATTAATTGGAACTAAAATGTCAAACCATATCAATACATCTGCAAACCAAATTTTTTCAAATTTTAACTAAGATTAATGCCCAAAATACATTTTCGACAATTCAACAAAATTAACAGAAATTAAACGACTTTTAAGAAAGTCTGACATTATATTAAGCGTCACAAATTTAACAGGAATGTTATTGTTTTCTACGTAAGTATATCGTATAATTGTGTGAAAAACGAAATTTAATATTCCCATATAATTGTATCATAGATCAATCTGTTTGATTTTAGTAATTTAATCCATTACTTTGTGAAGTATTGATTTCACTTTCTGTATATATTTGATAATTGTTCTTTCTATTATAACAAAATGTTTGTTTTCTATACTATATATGCTTGTCACGTGTCATTTATATAATATCTTTGGGGAAGGAGCGGGGGTTTTCTGGTTCTAACAAAATAGTTTTTCTTAAGGAATAGGTACAGTTGTTTTTCTAACAAGACAATATGGGGAAAAGGGGGATATTTAAGATAAAAAAATGCTGGCCCTCTTTTTACATGGACACAAACAAGTGGTCCGTAAGTTTTTGATCGTTTTATAATGCTTTTCACTTGTAAAGATAAAACGTGAAGTTGATATCTACCTGATATGTATGGATTCCATAATTTAAGTTGCATTCCCTATCCCGTAGCTGGGACCATACTGGAAGGGCTCCTTTGGGAGACACCGAGAGTTGTCCAGCGAGTCCATACATGACAAAAGATGACGCCCTCTCGTTTGGTAAGATGGATTTTTAGGTTAGAGTACCGTAGGCCATAGTGAGTGACAGATTTGAAACGTGCCAAGCTCCGTCAACAGCCAACTCTCCATACCTGTCTATAGACATTCATAATTGTCTGCCAATTTACCTATCCTATTACGTCATGAAAATATTGCTTTTTAACATGTTCATGTTCGGGATGTTTGGGATATAGCTAAAAATATTAGAGCCATATCAATATCCCGGAGAGTACCGGTATATAGTGTATTACCAACTGAAAGTACCAAAATTGAGCTAACACAAGTTGGGATTGGAACTTAAACGAAGACTTGCAACAAGGCCGTTTGCGAATGACCCGTTTGCAGCGCAATTTAAGGCTACATTTCTTGACACATCTGTTCTTGCAACAAAGAAAAATGGCACATTCAATTAACCCATTCGATTATTTTTGTTTTACTGTTTACTCTTTGCAATGCTCAATTTTTGTCCAAAATATAATTAAAATAATGAATCATTGTGACTCAAACTAAAGTTTTTTTATTCCAATTAGTCACCAAAGCTGAAATATCAGCACAACATTTAAAAGTATTCAATGGTGACCAACAAACAGGCTAGCTACAATAATGTAGCTCCTTTTTTTTATTATGGACGGAGCTACAAAGAGGTCCCATTACTCGTAATGGAGCAAAAACACTTTTGGGATTTACACATATTTTCCGCTATTTAACCTTTGTCTTTATTAAATAAATATGTTTTCTTTCCTCCGCCGTTCATCTGATATGTCTACAATGTCTAATTAAATAATTTTAACACTTTTATGTATTCGTGTCATTGTTGACAATAATTAAAATTGTGGAGTGTAGAATTTCGGAATCGTATCGGTAAAATTTGTAATAAGGGGACATAATCATAATGCAAATGAATGCAGCTGAAATCATCCGGAATTTCATTTTTTACCAAATCGATTCTGATATTATCGAAATTATGCACTTCCGGAATTCATATTTTGTCAACAATGCCATGATTATGAATAAAGTGATAAAACTAACGAATACGGTGTTGTGGAAATATCAGTTAAACTGCAAATACATAAAAAAGTATGTAGCAAACCAGGGAAACAGTTAAATTGCTTATAAAATGCATAAAACCCCCGGGTGTGAATCACTCCCGGGCTGCTCCATTACGAGTAATGGGACCGCTTTGTAGCTCCGTCCATTAAAAAAAAAAAAAAGGAGCTACATTATTGTAGCTACAAACAGGCCAGTGTACCGAATAAACCCCCAAATGTCGTAAGCCATTCTTTCTTTTATTAAATTCTATTACTTATGCATTGAAAAATTGAATCATTGTTTGAACCCAAAATTTAATTTCCAGATACTTGATACGACGTTGGATTGGTTTGTTTACAAATGAAATATACTGTGTATAACTAACTGAAATATCAAATCAAGAGCATGTTAATTTCGATTTAGAAATTTGATACTTTACATTAAATCTTTTTTTTAATTTAACAAAAACACTGCACGTGGACAAAGACACTAAACAAACAGCGAACCTGTGTTCACCGAACAATCGGTTTATGTTAACAAAAACGAAAAACACAGTTCAAATTTTGATCCATTAAATATATCACATAGGAAAATATTGAAATATTATGGTATTGTAACGGTTTATAGAGTTTTCTGTTGTGGGGATTTTGTTTGTCAAATTTGTCAGTCACATTTCAAAAGAATGTTATCGCAAATATTTGTAAATTAAATTAATAACATTGAGCAAAGCAAAAGTAATCAAATTGTCGCTTCCTATGTATTTTAAGAGTAAATCGATACATGTAGACACAGGGCGGAGAACCAGTGTCAGAAACAATTCGTAATAAGCTTAATATTTCGTTAACTTATTGTATCTTAAATTTGATAAAAATTAAGTGTAACAACTAGCTACAATAATGAAGCTCCTTTACGATTTTGGATCTCGGCAGAGGTATATTATATATATAGGTAATAATAACTTCACTGCTTTCAGCACATGTAATAGATTTTGTAATTTGGATAATACATGGATATGGAATTGACTGCATTGTATATAGAATTTAGTCCACTCCTTTGTTTGAACGTGTTTCGGTTTCTTTCAATACAGGTGTGGCATTACGTACAAGATAGAAAAGTATTTATCCCAGTGTAAACAAAAAAATATTGTTTGACAGACACACCCTGTCTAGGACAACCAAGAAAAATCTTATGTTATTGTGATATTTAAGTTGTCAGAATTTGTCAAACAAATTACCCTTTAACGAGGTCATGCTGTGATCGATACATACTGTATATGTAAAGTTTGATTTGAATTGTTAAACTGTATTTACATTGTATTTATCTGACTATTGCATGAATACAATGTGTTATCCTAATGGTTTGGTTTTTCTTGTAGATTCAACTCATACCTTGCCAAATATTCCATCAACCACTTTATTTCAAGTTTTGTTTTCGTCTCGCCGACTATTTGCACAATTCCATGGCAGTAATGTTTTCGTCTCGCCGACTATTTGCACAATTCCATGACAGTAATGTTTTCGTCTCGCCGACTATTTGCACAATTCCATGACAGTAATGTTTTCGTCTCGCCGACTATTTGCACAATTCCATGGCAGTAATGTTTTCGTCTCGCCGACTATTTGCACAATTCCATGACAGTAATGTTTTCGTCTCGCCGACTATTTGCACAATTCCATGACAGTAATGTTTTCGTCTCGCCGACTATTTGCACAATTCCATGGCAGTAATGCAGTTAATCATTACGGTTCTAATAACTCTATTGCTCTTAACTTACTGGTTTGTGTTTGAGCACTTTAAAAGGCTACTTCGTCTTTTAAGCCATGGCTTTAGTCCGATTGTAATTAAGCGTTTTGAATACTTGTTGCCTCTATGTTTGTAGAACGATGTTGTTTGATTGTTATGAAGTCTGCGTACTAAATCTTGCTTACAGTTTTAGAACGTTTTAAAATTGTTGTCTTTATATAATGATATAATGTTGATGCTATTCAAAATTGAAAGCTACAAAGTAATATGAGTTGTTAAATATATTGAGATAGAGGAGGGTCGGCCAACCGCTCGAGTGAGTAGATTTATAGGTTGATCGAATGGTGGCTCCATTTCAGATATATTGAGATAGAGGAGGGTCGGCCAACCGCTCGAGTGAGTAGATTTATAGGTTGATTGAATGGTGGCTCCATTTCAGATATATTGAGATAGAGGAGGGTCGGCCAACCGCTCGAGTGAGTAGATTTATAGGTTGATTGAGTGGTGGCTCCATTTCAGATATATTGAGATAGAGGAGGGTCAGCCAACCGCTCGAGTGAGTAGATTTATAGGTTGATTGAATGGTGGCTCCATTTCAGATATATTGAGATAGAGGAGGGTCGGCCAACCGCTCGAGTGAGTAGATTTATAGGTTGATTGAATGGTGGCTCCATTTCAGATATATTGAGATAGAGGAGGGTCGGCCAACCGCTCGAGTGAGTAAATTTATAGGTTGATTGAATGGTGGCTCCATTTCAGATATATTGAGATAGAGGAGGGTCGGCCAACCGCTCGAGTGAGTAGATTTATAGGTTGATTGAATGGTGGCTCCATTTCAGATATATTGAGATAGAGGAGGGTCAGCCAACCGCTCGAGTGAGTAGATTCATAGGTTGATTGAATGGTGGCTCCATTTCAGATATATTGAGATAGAGGAGGGTCAGCCAACCGCTCGAGTGAGTAGATTTATAGGTTGATTGAATGGTGGCTCCATTTCAGATATATTGAGATAGAGGAGGGTCGGCCAACCGCTCGAGTGAGTAAATTTATAGGTTGATTGAATGGTGGCTCCATTTCAGATATATTGAGATAGAGGAGGGTCGGCCAACCGCTCGAGTGAGTAGATTTATAGGTTGATTGAATGGTGGCTCCATTTCAGATATATTGAGATAGAGGAGGGTCGGCCAACCGCTCGAGTGAGTAGATTTATAGGTTGATTGAATGGTGGCTCCATTTCAGATATATTGAGGACGAGAACTCAACATAATTAATCAATTGTGGCAAGGGGTGGATCATTAGACAAGGGGTGGATCATTAGACAAGAAATAATGACTTCCACTGGATAAGTATGAACAGTTGGGTAGAAACGGCGGATTAATGAAGCGCAAGGCATCTTGAGCCAAACAACCGTTATCACTACAGCCGTCAGATTGGGGTCACTTATCTTATTACAGAGAGAACCCCGTGGCTAAGGGATTATAGTAGTTAGCCCCCTACTATCGAACACGCGGTCTGTCAAACTGAGGTTTCGGTTTTGAGCCTAACTGCAAGCAGGTTTGCTCGACTCCTACTTTATTTGCCAGTTTTCCTACTGAAGGTCATTGTTTTTTTTACCGGGTACTCCAGCTTCCTCCGCCGAGTAAAACTTAACGGCAATATATAGCTAAAAATTTCTGAAAGTGGCGTTAAACTCTATTCAAACCTGGGACTACTATAACTAACTATGATTTATAGGTTCCTGATTCAAACACATGAACATAATATCTTACTCCAGACAAGTCCAGTGTTTATTATAAAACGCCTCGGATGAGAACATGTTTGTATAGCATACAAGCATTGTTGTTATAGCGGTTACTTAGCCTGAAATTGAACTCATCCCATCCTTTTTGTTACTTTATTATTAATTTATTAATTTACCCTTTAAATGTCTCGTTAATACTATATCTACTTATACTACAAAAGGCCAACTGTCAACAAGAACACTTAAGTCTCTGTTTTTCGTGCGTGCTTGATTTAATTGTCGAACTAAACAACTTATGATTGTTTGAGATATATAAACCTAACTGAATGATTCAACTTTAAATTTTTACAGAATTTAACATTTACCTATCTTGTAATTAATGTAATTAGACAATTGGACATTTTAAAGGTAATGTGACATTATACAATTTATACCAGAATTCTTATTGTTATTTTAGTTTAAATGATTGCACAATTAACATATTTCGTTTTTAACACTTATCTTTCTAACGATTACTTTAGTGTTCGGTTTTTTGTTTGATTGACATTTCTATTCATAAAGCATGTAGATCTGTAAAGCGCATAAATGAACCCGACATACACTTTCTTTTTCGGGTTGTTCTAGGGTGGTTTAACGTTGACTCAATTTTATTATTCTTCTTCTGTATGCACCTCGCGTTGTATTAATTATTTGACAATTTAATCAGACCTATAATTTTATATAACAGTGAGATCTGGTATATGGATGATTATTTGTCAATGTATAAAGCACTTCAAAGATCTAATGTAAGTGGAAAAAATGTCGATATTCTATCATTTTCTGATAAGCCTGCTTTTGAAAAAGTACACAATAAATTTTTTAAAATGTTTTGGGTGTAAGAAAAACTTCATGTAATATTGCTGCAAAATCTGAACTTGGTAGATTACCACTAGATTCTTTTATTAAAACACAAGTTATTTGCTATTTTTCTAGACTAAACTGTATAGATATTAACCCTCTCGTAAAAGAAGCATTCTATTTGAATAAAAATCTCCACACAGACTTGGTATAGCTTTGCTAGATCTGTAATGACGGAATTTGAAATAGATTATGAAAATTTTGAAAATGATAATAAAAGTTTTAAGGAAATTAAGTTACACATAAAAAGAGAAATCAAAAAGACTATTAAAGAGCAATATGATGAACTTGTAATACATAAAATATCTAGCTTTGACGCTTCTTCGAAATTATACCTTTACAACAAGCTAAAGTCTGATGTTAATGTTTCAGACTATTTAAATCTTCAAAACTTTAACAGTAGAAGAATACTTACCAAACTACGTATTAGTGACCATAACTTAGAGATTGAACTTGGTAGATACAAGAATATACCAAGAGAACAAAGACTCTGTAAATCATGTAAAATAATTGATGATGAAGCTCATTTCTTTTTTCATTGTCAAATTAATAATAATATAAGAAGAACATTTATTGATTTTATACAAACAAAATATGTTAATTTTAACCAGCTTGATGCCATTGATAAATTAATTTTTTGTTCTTAACCCAAATATGGATGTTTTACCCATGGTTGTTGATTTTGTAAAGCAATCATTTGAGTTGCGACAATGAGATCCACATTGGTCAAATTCATACATATTTGTAAATACTATATTATCTTTGGTTGTATATGTACAGTAACATGTTCATTGTTTTTGTATGTTTATGTATGCTTAACCTCTTGGGGTTTATTATGCAATTAATAAAGTTCTTTAACCGCATTAATCCTTAGGGTTACATATACATCACCTTTTTATATTGTCTTCAAAAGGAATATCATTATTTATATCAAATATAATTGCTACGTCTTAAAACAATTTTGAACGAGTGAGTAACTCTGACCGAGTATTAAACAATAGAAATCAATAACAATTAATTTTTTTTCATGATCTCCTTTGACATTTTTTAATTCATAATAGTTCTTCTGCCACACAGAGAGATTTTTTTGTCACATACATTGTACAATATCTATCAATGGATTCAATCTTTGCCAACAAATGAAATATGTAGCATTCATTATTTAAATAAACGCCCCTTTTAAGTTGTTTAATCGAGAAAATAGTCTTATTATTAGCTGCAACAATTTAAAATGTGTTCATTTTATCATGTAAAAAGTTTAATTTATTTATTTCTAACCAAGTATAATTTATTACTGAATGTCATTCGAAACAGTGTTACAATTTTTGGCATATAAAGTTATATTAATTCAGAACATGTTAAATGGGTCAAATCGTACATTGGTTATGTGCCAAGGATTGAACTGTAGGCTTTCTTTAAATGTATATACGCAGAGCAAGTCTGCGCATTTGTTTCTTCCTTTTATGTTTTTTGTAAATTTATTCTTTATATAACAATGTAGATCTGTATCGTTACTTTTTATTTATATGAAAGTTATTGTACATACATTACAAATAATGGTTAAATACATGTTCCTACTTGTTCACTACATCAGGCATAAAAATAACATCCTTTAAAGAAATGGAGCGTCGATTCTGCATTAGATTTAATTGAACATCGTTACGACCATTTTAAAGATAAAACGAAGGTTTTAATATATAAGGTTCAACGTCATGCTGTGTAAATTCGTGGTAGAAAATAATGTCGCAAGGTATACATTAGTAAGATTATTCATTTCAATAGATTATGTTCTAGAAGTTTATACTTTTTCTGCCTGGAGGTGATATACGTACAGCTAAAAACTTCAATTATTTTGTGTTTTCGTTACAGAAATGGCAAGCGAAGAGAAACCCTTGGAAAACGGACATTCATTTTCAGAAGATGATATATGCTTGTGTGGAGAATGCAAGAAAACATTTGAATTACCAAGATCGTTACCATGTTTACATACGTTCTGCAGCACGTGCTTGGAAACATACATAAAAAAGTCCATCGGTAATAATGGCCAACGATTTTTCAGTTGTCCCACTTGTGATATGGAAATTGATGTTCCGACAGATGCTTTGCCAGGCCAGTATGCCATGGCTTTTCCGATGGATAGTTTCATGGGAAAATTAGTAGAACTTGTTGCCGCCAGAAGTTTTGGCAAGAAATGTGATATTTGTGAGCGAAGGGAGGAAAACATTTTAGCGCAGCATTGGTGTATGGATTGTTTTGATGCTCTTTGTGAACAGTGTTTGAATGTTCACATACATGGTAAAACAACATCAAATCACGTGGTTTTCCGATCTGAAGAACTGAGACAAATTCCACTGGAAAATCTAATGAAGAAGAAAAACAAAGTACCTTGTGGTAAACACAACGAAACAATAACACTATTCTGTGTCGACTGCAGAGAACCCCTTTGTGTTCAGTGTATGGCTGTATCACACAGAAGATGCGAACACGTCATCACTGTAGCAGACGCAATGACATCCCGAACTGACGTCAAGGATATTATGGATCGTCTTGAAGCATTAAAAGACACAATTCACGGAACCAACGGATTAGGAGAAACGGCGAAGGTACTGGAATCCAGCATAGACAGTGCCCGTATAAAGATAGTTTCAGTTTGTAATTCTTTAGTCGAAAAAGTCCGAGAAGAACAAGAGAAGTTGCTGAGGCAGTTAGATGATTCTGCTTACAAAGCACATAAGATCCTCAAAGGCAGAATAGAACCACGAAAAAGTGGCTCTAAAACAATTCAAGCCGCTAATGAGAGAATGAAAATCTTAATGAAATATGGTAGTGATGTTGACATTCTATTGGCTTATAACCAAGTTAAGAAACAATTGGATTCTTGCCAAGGGTCAGTGGCAGAACTTGATCCAAAGAGCATGATAGTCAAAGTTAACTTTGACATTGCAGAGAATGTTGATAGATTTATTCAGGAGTTTAAAGAGGTCGGTAGCCTAAGTATTGATGACAGCAGTGACCACTACGGATTATCGTCATGGGGAGTTACCTGCACTAGTACAGATGATATTATCGTGACAGATTGCAAAAATAGGCGGATTCAAAAATTTAGCAAGGTATAGTGGTGTTTATTGCCAAGTAAACATTTTTTGCTGCTTCATTGTAAAAACAAAGTTTGTGTGTAATGACTGCTTTCAATGTTATGTACCATAAATACTACCATTGGACTCCACTGGCAGAAACCATTCAGTAAAATATATACTGCTAGTTAATGTTGTTGATTAAGTCAATCATTTAAAATTATTTATTTATATACTTTGATCACTTAATTTCAAATAAAAATAAATGACTTTGAAATATTGTTGTGCAAATTGTACTAATTTATCAAAACGTCTGAAATTGACAAAAGTAGGGTATAAACCTTAATAGTTGAAAAATGTCTCGTTATTGTTTTTGTTTTACATATTTTTTTCAGTTTGGGGATTTGGTTGACTATGTGCAATTAGAAGATGAACCACGTGATATTACGACTATCGGTAGAAATGATGACGTTGCAATCACACTGGTAGGGAAATTGGTTATATTCCTGTCGACCAAAAAATCAATGCAGCTGTTAAAACGCGCCAAAACTGAGCGACAGTATGACGGAATTGCCTTTTCTGCCAAAGACTCTTTTCTTGTGGTCAGTTCAATCAGAGACTGCCTTGTGGACATTATACAACTTGGAGGGGAGGTAATTCGATCCATTCATTCCGATACCCTTGGTGCACCATTGTTTCGAGAACCTCGGTATGTGGCAGTTTCCCCAGAAGGTGCCATTGTGGTATCTGATGTTGAGCAAAATACCATTATATCTTTTGATAGCTATGGTAGAATTTTGTTCCAGTATAAATCAGAAAGTGGTAAAGGATTGAAAAAACCACAAGGAGTAAGCGTTGATAAAATTGGCAACATTTTTGTTGCAGATAACGGAAACAACAGAGTTCAGTTGTGTACGAATGATGGCGTCTTCCAGCGAAATGTTTTAGGAAACGACAGTGGATTGGATAAACCGGTGGCCATTGAAGTGAGCAGCAGTAACAGAATGATCATCGTACAGAACGACGGAATGGTCAAAGTCTTTAGTTACTCATGAAAATAAGAAATGTACATGTAACTTCAGTATAAAATTTAGGAATCGTATTGTGCAGATCAAATTTTGATGACAAATTTAGTATATTTTGCCAAGGTATTTTAAAGTACTGAAACACAAGCATGCACATTATACCTAACATTGTAACAGTAAATAGGTTATGTAAAAAGGATATATACCATGAGTAATTTGTAAAGTGGGGTAAGTAGGGAAACCCACATTTTATTTTCTTCCCTTTACTGCCTAATACTGAGAAAGTGTTAGCCGGATTTCATGATACACTGGAAAAGTTCGGAGCATTATGTAGAAATCCATCTTCATATCTAGTAACGTAAAAAATTTGCAAATGTGATAAAAGCATATTGGACAACAATGTTAGGTGGCTTGATACCACTGATAGCAGGCATCGGACTAAAGTCTTCTGGCTGATATTAGGGTTTTGGAATAATAACACACCCAATTAGTACATTGTTATATAATTTATCAAATTGACATATATATATCAAAAGTTAACCAGTTATTTATATTGTCTCATACCATTCGTCTTTTGTTCATTGTTATTGTATACATATAGAATGAAATTCGTGTTATCAGTGGCAATGTTTTCTTAACCTATTTTACGTAAATTTATTCAATTACTGCTAATAAATTTAACATAATATCAGTATATTTTTAGGCATAGTGTACAATATGGACGGCGAATTATTTATACAACGTCTTAATCTTATCCAAGTATGCTAGAATTTGTTATGTTAATATTTGTTTAGCTAACACTTGGACAGATTTATGGGTTTAATTAAATAATATAGTTCTGAAATAATTGCCACTATGTCAATCAAAATAAAAGGCAGACGACATGTTAATTGTTTAAAAACAAACGACCTTTGC
The DNA here is from genome assembly GCA_944474755.1 of Limnoperna fortunei. Classification (NCBI taxonomy): domain Eukaryota; kingdom Metazoa; phylum Mollusca; class Bivalvia; order Mytilida; family Modiolidae; genus Limnoperna; species Limnoperna fortunei. Next base: position 94,608,191 of record OX104112.1, on the reverse strand, counting down.
TGTCGTTCTGCCACTGAAATGAGGTTAGACAAGACAGGGTAATTTTGTTTCGTTATAGAATACGTTAAAGTATCCTTTTTTTTTATCAATTGTATCAAAATTTACAATGTTGACAAATGTTGCTAGACGACACTCTTGAGAAGTTCTGGATTAATTGTTTAGCACCCATGTTGTGATCTTTTGTACCTAAAATGTAATCCAATCGAAATAAGTTAATGTTACAAAAAAAAACTTATTGAATTTGTAATACTCATAACTTGATTTTGTATCATTGGTTGCTATTAATTTAAGGGATAAAAATAAAAAAGAACATCAAAAATTTTGCAGCCGCAGCGAATCCATCTTTAACGTCGGATGAAAATCACAAGCACAAACTCCAACAAGACGAACGGGAACGGCCATGGCTGGCAAGAAGTAGCAATTAAAACGAAAAATATGTTCGAAATAATTGCACGCGTAGCGATTATATAGGTCACGAATAATTCAGCATGAACAAATACACCTGTTACTGTTATATTTTACTCGTTTTAAGTATACTTCTTAGAAAAGAATTATTATGTACGCATTCAACATTAATAAGTTTTGTTTCAGACGTATTTAATGACATTTACCTGTAATTATTTTACCTATATCTATTTTGTAATTCAGTAATTTATATGTATGTTGATAAGATGTGTGGTTTTTATGCATGTCAGCAGAATACGGGTGGTTGTTAAGTGTTTAGAGGTGAAGTTTTACACGAAGGTCATTTTAATACAATAGTAATTGATATAGATAATGATGGATTTTAAATCAGTATATGGGAACTTTAATTCACATAAGATAGCAGTGTTATACTCTAGTTTAATTTTTTTTATGTAATTTGGTGCGATCTAGGTTTGAATGGGAATATTTCCCTCCAACTGTATCATGTAGATATTTAAGCATATTTAATTACGCAAGTGTCAACGATTTGTTCCCCTTTATTTATATCTATTTGCCACATTCATTCATAATATAGAACTATATTTTTTCATATCCTAATGAGTACCACAGTTATAAAAATCAAATCAAATTTCTTATTAAATATCGTTTAGACTTGTGTAATAGTAACACAAACATGTGTAACCAGTCCTTACTATGTTTTAGATCCCCATTTAACAATAAGGAGTCCTATCAGTTTGTTTTTAAGAGTTTGGTTTTCATCTTCTTAACTTTATTCATCATTTCAAAAATATTATCGACGTGCAATTATCTTGTCTTTTATCATGCTAGTTTTATTTGTATTATATATTCCATCCTTTTGGTATTCAATCCACACATCGTTTTCTTATATCGAGTGAAATAAGGTTAGAACACATTATAGTATACATTGATATTATGTGATATTTTCATTCCGTCCAATAAAATTATAACAATAGTCTTTGTTTATTTTATAGTTAATTTTTCATGGCATAAGTGTTTATCATTTGATTTTAACAAGTTTTAAGTTTATTTAGAAATAGTTACACGTAAAACACATAACATGTAATCTTTAAAATTACTAACTTCCAGTACATAATGGTTGCTTTATTCTGTCTGCAGCAATAATAAGCTAATGTTGCTAGTTCGAGTCTCACTGCGGGCAGGGTGCACTCGACTCAAGTCTTAATTGACAAGGATTGCCAGTTTCTCTACCGAAGGTCTGGCGTTTTCTTCGGGCATTGTTTTGTCCATTTCCGGCATAGTTCTCTACCGAGTCCATTAATATTTTAAAGATGTAGTTCAAATTCATGGATTTCGGTTCACTGTATTTCAACCCTTGCGACAGAATCTCATGGAGACTTTTTATTATCTATTATGTTTAAATCTCCAGTTGTAACGTGAGATGAAGGACTATATATACTCACTCAAAACAAAACGCAACATCGGATAAATTTTTTCAAATCATTTTTTTTTGCGGACAAATAACCTATAAATATTCAAATATATATATACACAACATCATAATTACACATTAATTAAAGGTTTCCAGGTAAAAGCATTTTAGTTCACCACCCGTGAACGACTGTGGTCGGAATCTGAACACACTGTGAATTACGCATTGCTAAAAACAGGGTCGACTTCCACGTGCAAATCACGGGTATTTTTTTTTTAATTCGGACAATCGGTATAAAACCCCGCTATTTCTTTTCTTGACTGCATTAGTAAAATAAATTTCTGATGAGGCGATGATGCTACACCAAGGATAGATGCTGCTACCCGGAATATCGCTATCGATCGAGTCGAGGCCGGGGAATCACAGAATGTTGTTTCCAGAACGTACAATGTTCATCGTAGCACAATTTTACGCCTTTGGAGACGCTACCAGCAATTTGGTACTACGACAGACCGCATACGTTCAGGGCGTCCGCCTTTTACAACTCGGGCGCAGGATCATTACATTAGATTATTCCAACTACGGAACAGGACTATTGCTGCAACAAAAACAGCTGTAAACGTTCCTGGGTTGCGACGTATATCACCACCGACAGTACGCAATCGATTACGCTCTCATGGAATGCGGGCAAAAAGACCTTAAGTCGGATCAACACTGAGATGCCAACACCGCCGAGCAAGGGTTCGATGGTGCACTACGTTCGTGTATGGAATTTAAGAACTGGAGAAGAGTGCGGTTCAGCGATGAATCAAGGTTTCATCTTGAATAGCGAGATGGTCGCATACGAGTATACAGGCGCCGAAATGAACGTTTTGCGCAAAACTGTGTTGTAGAAACAGACAATTTTGGCGGAGGCAGTGTTATGATGTGGGCCGCTATCTCTTACGCCAGGAACACTCAACTGATACATATCCAAGGCAATCTTAACGCTGTTAGGTATAGAGACGAAATTATACGGCCGCATTATTGCCCGTAATTGACATTTAATGAGAAATTTTTCAACACGACAATGCCCGACAACATATAGCACATGTAACAGTAGATTTTTTAGAGCAAAAGAATGTCAATGTGATCCGTTGACAATCACGATCCCCAGATCTTAACTCAATTTAACATCTGTGGGATGAACGACAATTAGAGCAGACACTTCAGTATGAGTGGCAAAGGATACCGCGTGGTCGTACTCAACGTTTAAGTTAATCCGTGCCAAGCAGAGTAAGAGCTGTGTTACAAGCAAATAGTGGACACAACAGATACTGACATTTTTGCGTGATTTATTGACGATATGCGACACAATGATTGAGTATATGAAAGAAAAATTGCATTGAGAAAAATCAATGGGTTTGGCTTTGTAGTTATCGGTCAAAAGGCAGATCATTACATATCAAAAGACCATGTGACAGACGTAGCATATGTCATCGAAATATTCGGAAGTGATTTGTTTTGGACACATTATGAAATTTTGCATTTGAAAGATTTATGACGACAGGTATTTTTCGAGATGTTGGCGTATACGACTTCGTTGGCATAAGGAAAGAGAAGGAAAGACTAATTCTCCTATACATCTTTGTGCATACCTACTAGTTTGAACAGTCTGTGATTTCCACTTATCACAATAATTCATGCAAATCTGTACAGAATGCTGGCAATACTATAACTAATTATTGAGTATATTCTTCATAAAGGGAAGAAAGAGTGTCAAGCGGTAAACAATACAGCGATGCATACCTAGTGGTTTCTGGGTAAACCGAAGTAGGGAGTTTATTCATATATTATTAAGGCGAGGAGATATGACGATGGCACGTTTTCATCTAAAATTAAAATTGAATCATTACATTCATGATACTACATCTAAGACTCGAGAGATTACCTATTATATATTTAGCAAGTTTAATTATTTTAATATTCATTATGAAGTTAATGAAGAAAAAAACAGCACGCCACAAGCGAGATAGCGTAATCTAAACACAATCACAAACCTATTAAATATAAGTTAACTCCCATATTTCAATGATGAATGACTTGACAACAACAACTTGTACCGTAAATAAAGTAGTAAGATTTTACCATTATTACAAAACATACAAATGGCCCATGATTTTTTATCTACAGCAATTCTGAATCATGATTATAGATTTGGCGGCAATTTGGATGCTCATTAACAGCCGCGTGTCTTTAAAATATATAAGAATGTAACACCGGTAACTGTACAACTTAGAAATGTGAGAGACACAAGAGTGAGATTGGACCAAATATCACACTTACTTCCTTCTAGCTGATACAGAATCGTTTTTATGAGACGGCATAAAATCGGTTTAGTATTTATATCTTTATCTAGGAGTCGACAATTATGATCGCTTAAGCTGAACTGTAAGCGACAACTTTTATTTTGCAATCACAAATTTCCTCTTTCAGTGTCGTAATAAAATTGCAAAACCCGTTTTCTGAACAGAAGTTGAAATACTCTTTATAATTCAGTTTTAATAATAACATATGTTTTTTACAATTTTAACGATAAAAACAGCGAGGACGTTAAAATAAGCCTTTTGACCAACTGAAGTTCCGGGTTCTCATTTTGAATTGGTAAGGTTTAGGACGTCTCTACGTACATTTAGGGCGTTCATCATACATTACTCGATAGTTATGGGATTCTGTCACTTAGATGTGGAAGAAATTAAGAAAGTAACCTCTTGGTATAATTTCGTTGCTCGGCTCACAAAGAATTTTATAATCAGTACAGATCGAATACTTCTGCTATGGTGACGCTCCTGCGATACATTTTGTTCTGGTTTAAGGAAATAAAATCAGGGATGTATTACTACGAGCTAGAAGAAATGCTTAATCGTTCCCATATACAAAGTAAGTGATAAAGGTAGAACGTCTAGAAAGATATAGATCTGTCAGCCTTAATTGAGACATTGTAAAGTCGCGTCTGCAATTACAAACACGCAGTAACATTCAGTTTCTTGGTTCCCAGCAAAAAGGAGTTCTAAAGGTCCATAAGTAGTATTACAGCTTCCTTTAACTTACACGAAAACATTTATCAATGTTTATATAAGGGGAATAATGAATGTGCTGCGATGATCATTAGAAACACCAATTACGTACTAGTGGGGGTTAGGGGCTCGGTGGCCGAGTGGTTAAGGTAGTTCGTCTACTGTTGATAACGCCGTTTCAGCACTGTGATTGTGGGTTTGAGTCTCACTGCGCTCAGGTGGGTTCGATGCCAGTTGTAATTTGACAAGGATTACCAGTTTTCCTACCGAAGGTTCGGGGGTTTTCTCCTGGTATACTTTGGCGTCCTCCTCCAAAAGAAAAACATTTACGCCATGATAAAGCTGAAAAAATGATGAAAGTGACGTTAAACAACTTTCAAAGAAACAAACATACTAGTAATGTGTGATACTCAATCTTTTTCAACAACACACTAACTCACACTCTGCTGTAATGAAAGCGAGAGGTTCGGCATGTTAACCCTTGGTTAAACCCACCATTTCTTTTTAAATGCCTGTGTACCAAATCAAGAAATTACTGTTGTTGATTTAATTTTAGTTGTTGGTTCAAGAGTTTCATGGGCTTTGAATTGTGGATTATGGTTCCTTGGTTGTTCTTAATCAAATTTATCTTTGTTTTTCCTGTAAGTTAATGGGTGCGACAGGAAGATATCATATCCCTACTTTTTTTAGTTAATGCTACATGAATATATCCTATTCGGACTTTTGTTTATTGTTTACTTAAAAGATCGTTTATCATCGATAGACAGAAAACGGTAAAACTGTGGTATAATATTATTTGTCCAACACTTCTAATCACGTTTCGTGTGTCAGGAACTCGCCAACACTTACTGAATATATGCTTTCAAGTAGCGATTTCAATCAGCTGTTATACAATTCTGTTTTAAAAGCAAAGCAACAAGCGTTGATTTACAGTGGAAGATAAATAATGAAGTTATTCCGCTTAAGCATGATTATGTTCACTAAGGTATTCTGTTGAAATGTAAATTTAATTTGATCAAACAAACAATGAAGGCGTGCAGAATAGGTCACATTGTTTATTTTGCGCCTGGAGTGATTGGCAATTCGACTATTAATCCATGTGTTCTTATACTATTGTATAAATCCTTAGTATAATTATCTACTCGGTACGGATGCGAGTTATTTACCAGCATTTAGCTTGCAGATAAAAGCTCATTTAAACTAGTCACACCACTTTAAAGTCAAACGTAAAGTCGACGATGAGAGACTACTCTAAATACTGATTGAAAACAATTGTAACACCCAATATAGAAATTTACGGGTTTCAAAAGTCTGCCACATTAATGCTCATTTAATTGACATTTACATGTACCCCTGTTTTGTGAAATTATGCTTTGTGCTTAAAGGTATCGTGTTTATTGTATCTCTATTATAAATAAAGATAATAACAAAATGCAGAACACAAATAGAACTGTCTAAAACACAATCCATAAACAAATTCCAAGAAACCAGCAAACTAGAGAAAAAACAACAAAAAATGAAGCAACTACAGTAGTGGTCTTGACTCGGTACAGGCATTTCAATAGAAATGGTGGGTAAAACCAGGTTTTAAGGCATGCCAAACCTCCCGCTTTCTTAACTGTAATGTGTGAATTGGCGTTTTGATAAACAATGTTCTGTATCACAGAACTAGTTAGTAATAGGTGTGTCTAATGATCATCGCATCACTGTTTTTTTATGTACTTAAAAATGGGATAAACTTTCTGCAATCATATATAGAAACAAGAGATGGAATATTTATCAACAATCATATATAGAAACAAGAGATGGAATATTTATCAACAAAGAAATTGTATCAATAGTAAAACGTATTTTAAAAAGTGGTGGAGACATTCCTAAATCTATCCCAACGAAATTAGTGATGTTTGCGAAAAAACAGTATACTGACTGCAAGCTCGTGTATACCTGATCAATTGAGAAATATGAATGAATAAATAAAGTTGTATGTAAGTTAAGCTTTCATCCTTGAGTTTTGTACTTACAGTTATGTATCGATATCGTCTGATTTACGTTGCCACAGTATCTTTTATTATTTCTGTTTAAATTATTATGAATATGAACAATGAATTAATGCTATTGTTTTATTTTAAAAAGTTACAAACATGTAACAACTAACATAACTATTATCATTTACAATTTCAATGCTGTTCGGGGATTACAAAGGACGGATTAACAATGAAATTTCCCATTTGTGTTTCAAATCAATAAGAAGTGAACAGATATAAAAAGGTATATGCACAAAGGCATTTCTAAGGATGTTCAAACAAGCACTAAATTATCGTAACACACTATAATATTGAATAGTGGGTCATCTTGTATAGTTCGGGTTAAACCGAAGCATAAATATTTGCGTGTTTGTTACGTTAATGTAACCACAAGCGACGATTAAAAACGAAAATGTATAAATCAGATGTCATGGCGCATTTGTTCATCTTTAAATAGATGAGAACGAACGATTAACATGATTTAAAGAAGCAAAAACTTTAGTTTAATAACATTTTTCCCTTAAATTTTTTTAAAAGCTAGTTTGTTATTTTTGGAGTTATTACAGTGATTTTTATTTAAGCATACATAATTCTAATTGGTAATCAAATTTAAACGTTTGTTGCTAAGAAGCTGTTATAATTAGAAACCTTACTGGTTGCTTGGATTGTGATCTTAAGATCGTGTACAAAAATTAGTTCAAATGATATTTTAATCGAGTAGACATACTTTATGGGTTGTGTTGTTTACATAAGGTATTATTTATAGTAACCAATCATAGCGAATGAAAATTAGCAAACTCTCTTCAATTTGAAAACATGCTTAGAGCGACAATAGTTAAGTTTGAATATATCCCCATAACCTACGTAACTCAAATTCATAGCAGATAAGCACTATTATCGTTATATTGCAGTATATTCGTGGAATCTTAATTTGCGTTGCATCCCATCTTAAAAGGGCCAACTTGTTTAAGTCAACTAAGTGATGTTACAACGTTACCCAACAACGATAAACATATTATTTACAATGTTTGAAACTCGATGCATTTTCATGCACCTCTTCTCCGGATGAGATAGTAACGATTAAAGGCATCGCGTTTCACAAAACGTAAATAATATGAAATTATCAGTTTAACATTTGTTTCGAGTTCACAAAACGAGACCCAATCAAATATTATGATCTTAAAAGTAAAAACGATTTGTTTTACGCTTGTAGGGTTTAACATTCTTTTGTTATACAATATTTAAGAAATGTATGCTCTGCATCTTTGTGGGAATTTTCGTAGATGAGTTTTTTGCGTTTATTCAACCAAAATTTGGATCAAACAACTACATAAAATATTGGTGGTTCATAATAATAATCAATCAGTTAATGGTATGAAAATCGTAAAATATGCAATGCGCAATTATTTTATGGTTCAAATGACTTTTAGAAACATTTAGTCAAAGCATTCTTAAGTGTGTTTCCAACCCTGAGTATAAATGTAGCAAGCATACGAAAAAATGCTAAATTTCAATATCTATAGGGGATTTATGAGATTAACGATCAATACAATCTATCAAGTTAACAAGGATAACATATGTACAAAAATGTATACAAATGTATGCAATACACATCACAGGATTTTCACTTATTCTGTTGGAAATATCTTAACTTTGTATGTATGCAATACACATCACAGGATTTTCATTTATTCTTTTGGAAATATCGTAGCTTTGTTTGAAAGGCTTTTTTCCTTAAAACACGCCATTTGTGTTTAAAAAAATATACGTTTAAATATTTTTTACAATTAAATTTACAATTGAAAAATTCTGTTTTGGCAAAAACATGCAATGAAATGTACAATCGTTAATTGACACTGACATTGTTATAACACTTTTGTCATCCATTTTACAGATATCACCATTCTTTGATGAGCTTCAACCATAATGTCACTGTTGAAATATACCACTTCAGCGTATAGGAGTATATTCTATTATCGTTTTTATTTCTTGTCTTTTTCATCCTGACCAACCTGAATTCAAAAATTCACTCTGAGAATTCTTGGTAAAAAACTGTGAGATTTGAAATATGATGTGGAATAAGGCAGTGTATTTAAAAAACAAATTGGATACAAATCTACAATGTTTAACAAATTCTAATGCTTAAACAATATAAAATAATAATACAAATATTGATTATAATATTCTCCAACCTGTTAAAATGTTAAAAAGAGGCTTATATGACAAATCATGCAACAAACTGTGAAAAAAGTGAAAAATATCGCTAAAATCATGCATAATAAAAATGCAATAAATATGTATACTGAATTCGTCACAGCAAAGCAACAGAAAGTAGAAAGATTTATTCCCAAAGGACGAAATAAAACAGAACAATCAAATTCATGGGATCGCACAAAACAAAAATCTTAAATAAAACATACATATATAAAAATATCAAGATTGTTTTCCAGATTTACAAAACTGTAACACTAAAAATAAGACACTTTTTCAATCCATTCTCTTAACCACTCTTGGAAGAGACGCTAGTTTTCATGGACACACGCTGAGTGTTTACCTGTTCTTTCATGCTCTCATATCGATCTCGCGCTGTTCTTAAGGGTTCCACCATAGTTTCATCTAAAACTGGAAATAGCTAAAGAGAGAGAGAGAAATAATACACACGATTAATCGTACAGGCTTTAATATAAATAACACAATAGCAATGAATGTCATTATACACGTTTAAGTAATGACCATCAATCAACCTTTAAGATAAGCAAGGATGGTGAAGAAATTTTTTTAGAAATCTTTTAGGTTTTATATCCTTAAAGGGAAACTTTGCGAAAAAATGAAAATTTGATGTTATTCTTCAACTAAATATAAACACATTTGCCTCTTGATGTTTTATTATATTTTCAGTGGTTAAGTTTCAGCATGGAATATTCCGTGTAAAAAATGCACTTATGGAGGTCCGCCATCTTGTCACCATCTCGTCACTAGATGGCGATACTATACATCCAAGTACCTTAAAAGTCGTCGTATGTTAATAACGCGAAACGGTCAACACCGTCAACAACAGAAGGTTGTACTATAAGACAAGGTTGTGGAAAGATTACGTTTCGTATTCCTGATCTATATATAAGCAAAAAACCGATTTGTGTAACAAGTAGTTAACCAATTTAAAGACTTCTACTAAAGACTATTTCCACAGCAGCAACAACGGCAAACGGAAAGAAAGTCACAGAAAAAAGTCACAGTTTTGATAGGAAAAAAGTCCATAAATATTAATTAAATTGAAAATTATTTGAAAATTATTAGTATTATTATTTTCAACTTATCAGACTAAGCAACTTATTGAACTAAACTTTTTTATACAAAATATTTGCGAAGTTGACTATTTAAGAAATAACGGTCATTAAATGAAATATTTTTAAATACTCTGGTTTCGCGCATCAAAATTTCCCTTCACGTTTAGTACATTTATATTTATTATTATTGTTATAATTATAATTATTATTACTGGTAACATTTATTGTGCGTGTGCGTAACACAGTTTCCAAACTTTTACATGTTGTGTATATTTGAGTTTACGTGTAAGTTTTACGTTTCCTTTGACTTGGCATCTAAAGGTATTCGAAATCTTATATGCATCCTGTGTTCTGACACTTCGGTGTGTTCAAATCATACCTGTCTTGACAGTAGGGACACGCCTTTCTAATTTTGAATTACATGATTAACCTTTAATCTGGTTAGCTTTTGAAAAAGTCCGAATATTCATATTTCAAAGTCGGCGTCAAATGATCTAGTAATTGCAATAAACATCCTGTTTGTTTACCTGCTAATTCTGTTAATTACCCTTCATAAACGAGTAATGATTTACCTGTAACATTTTCACGTCCAGGTACAACTGCCGTTTCAAGACGTGCAAAATTATCCACGGAATTGTATTTTATATATAAAAATAATCATATAAATATATCTTTTATTACAATTACTATTTAGGTAAATTATATCTGAGTTAAATAAGGACGGGTTAAAATTTGTGTCTACAAATACTTCTATTCAAACAAAGATCATTAAAACATTAAGACATATTTGGTAATCTTATGTTGTCAGCCGGTCATTAGTCATCACCACAGTTTATATATTCTTCAAAGAGCTAAGGCAGAAAAAGCATATTTTTAAACTGGATTATTTATCATATTTACTGGATAATTACATTTATGACGTCACAAACGCAGTAACGTGATAAAATACTGTCAATATGGCTGCCTCCATACTCAAGATTTTACCACCTTTAATCCACTCTAGAAGCGTAACGGTAAAGAATACAATAAAACATCAAAAGGCAATTATATTTCATTTTATTTGAAGAATAACATATCAAATTTTCATTTTTTCGCGAAGTATCAGTAGTCTGCCTATAATGTACATGTCACCAACATATTAAATTTTATGATTGTTTTCGGGAAATGCGTCTCGTACTTAATTATAGAAAGGTATAAAAAGCTTCCTATCGTTCACTTCCATCTATCGAGTGTGTTGTTGTAAGGACATTGGATTTTATTGATTAACATATTTATTGCTTACCTTTGATAATGTTTCAAACATTGGAATCAGGACAAATTTAATGAAACCAATTTGTGCAGTCGGCTTAGTTACTTTATCTCTGTCCATAAAAGGTGCCACTGGTAATCCTTCACTTTTTTCTCGATCCGACTGAAATACAGGCGTCAAAGCAAGTTAAAACGTAAAAATACATCAGCGATTCATTTTAATATCATTTCCCTTTTTAAAAATTAAGGTAGTAACAAAATACCGAACACGGATGAAACTTTCAAAACAGACACTCCACAAATCGAAGTCCGAGAAACCGGCAACTCCAGAACCCACAACCAAAAAGAACAACAATGGTCCTGACTTGTTACAGGCATTTAAACAAAAATGAGGGGCCAAACCTCCCGCTTCCATTACTGTTTCTATAGTTTTTTAATATCTAGTTCTAAAGGCTATATAACGGAAGCCATTAAGCACATTGAGGTTTGTTAATTTAAAGAAAACCATTAATGTATCTGTATATAAAATTAAAGGACCTAACGTCTGCTATATTATAGTTTTTCATAAGACGTTGAAAAATTCTGTTTCATCAGAATACAAGAACAAATCGGTAAAGAGTGGGGCACAGTTGGTACAGGATTAATTGCTGAAGAACACATCCTCCAAAAGTTACAAATATGTTATCGAGCAGAAAATCTAACATACTATAAACCTGTTCTTAAATTTACGATTAAAAAATTACTTTTCTAATTAACATCGATGCTACAATTACCTGATTAAAGTATTCTTCCAATAGACAATCTACCCATGGCTCAGAAACCTCCATAGGCCTGACCTCATTTGAAATATCACAAGCTTTAATCAGTACCATCTTCAACTGCAAGATTAGTTAAACTTAAAATTATATATATATGCAAAGTATTTGATAATGTAACGTCATATTTTTAAAATCTTTTACATGATGTAAAACTGTTTATTAATAAATGTACATTAAGTTCTTGAAAACATCTGAATATGTAATTTTTCTTCAAGTCTGTAAGCAGCATATGTACATAAAAGATAATATTTTGCTGAAACAGAAATACTTTTTATGATTAACTAATACAATATGAAAATATTGACTTGAAGATGAACATTATTAAACCAATCATTTAGGTAGGTAAGGCATAAATACACAATATTTATACACAATAGTAAGTTTGGAACACGAATTGAAGAAAACTACAGGGAATTTCTAAAAGCAATATTACTTGAAATCATTAATTCTAACTTTTATAATCACAACAAAGCTACTTAATCAGATAAAGGTTTGCTCACAAACAACTTGATTAACATTAAATAATCATAGTCAACCGACTTATAGTATGTAGCCTCTAATAATTTTATTATAACATAAATTCACTACTTACAATTTTTATGGATTTTTACTTAAAAACACCGTACTTGTTTGAAAATACAAAATTTACATGCAATGCGGCCATGCAAAACAGACTACGCAAAACGTATAACATGTTTAAAAATAAATATGCAAACGTAACAAAAAAAACTTTATAAAAAAATAGTACAAGTGTACAAGACTATCAATAAAACAAAAGAAATACTATTATGATAATAAAGAAAGAAAAAATTGTTTTACTATGTAGGTGTAAAGCAAATGTAAACTAAAAAAAACAAGAAGCAATTATAAAACTAAGCCACAGCATTCATATAATAAATAAGAAATCAATAAATAAGAATATAAATGAAATATCTAAAAAGTGTGTTAATAATCAAACTACACTCGTGATTTAAGCATCTGCTTAACAAGAATTACCGCCAGGCAATGGTCCGTTATGTTGAAATCAAAATTTTCAAGTTTACTTTTAAATTCCTCTAATATGTCTTTATGGCGTGCCATATCTGTGGCCAGTATCAGACTAGTTATTTCCTGAAGACAAGACATATAAGTAACATACACAAGACATAGAGGATGAGGATGAGGTTCGTTGTTGGACAGATGAGAAAATGACAAGGATGACGCTTGCAATAGTTATATCTGTTTCGTAAGTAATAATATGAAGTCACGAGTCACGTGATCTTTTTATTAGTACAGTTTTATTTATTGTTTTGCTGATGTATGATGAAACCAAAATAACAGATAAAACTATTGAAATGTCATCGTAAAGCCAATTTAAACATTGTATAATAAGCAAAGCACTGTATGCAGTAGCATTACCGAATCGCTATGGTCTTTCTTGCTGTAGTCGAAGCCAAGTTCTAATTTTTCCTTAAAACCGTCCATAATTTCACCGTGGCGCGCCATGTCAGTTGCTAATACCAACATAGTCATACCCTATATAGTAACAATCATCATATGATTACCATTATTAAATCCAAAATCGTCATTATTGTAGCCATTATGAAAAATTAATAGAACATTCTTAATCATCTCTTAAACACATTTCTAACAGATAATGAAAATAAATATTTATGTATTTAGCACCTTATTTGTTTACCAAAATAGACTCTTCAGCTAAAACCAATCAAAACTGATCGAAAATGGGAGTAAATTAAATATTATTAGTACATATGAAGTTTCAATCAGATTATTGGTGATAAATGTTAATTAATTACTCACATTCATTGGAACATATGTCTCTTACTTTCACGTAATAAATAATATAATACCTACCTCATCCAACCAACGTGACTTCACTATTATAATATTTTATCCAATGGAGTGTTAATTAGATTCGGTCGTATACTGATAATAATGAAACAATTCTCCATAAAACTATGAACTATTTTTTTAAAGCAATCATTCTAAAAATAACTTTTCATGTATGATTGTTCGACTTGTTCTCATGCGCTTAAACCTGCATAATCTTTTTTATTTGCTTGAATGATATTAAACGCATTTTTAGCTATATAGTGGCTTCCATTTTTTATTGGGGAAAAACCGAAGTACACAGAGAAAACAGAAACAAAATTTTGTCGGAAACAGGAAATACTGTTCAAGATTGGAGAAAAGCACATCCTGCCCGGATTGAGACTCAAACTTGCAAGCCCAGTATTGATAGAAACGTGATTAATAGAAGATGGCAAACTGCCTTAAACCCCCTGTCTAACAAGGCCTCTCAACGCGCATTACATATGGATGATTCAATCAAATGCATTGTGTTTACCCGTTCTTAAGTAGACTTATACATGGTAAAATGTTTCCACAGCATTGTTTTCTGTGCCATCTCAGTGCTCCCATTCTTTTCCATCAAACATCTATCTACGAATTGATCTTTGGTTAATTTTAGTTAAATTCAGCTAAATTATTGTTTTGAAGACGTTAACATCAAACCATTGTTTTAATCCAATTAAACAAGCACGGACCTAAACCCATTAACAAACCTCAAACTATGTATACTTACAGATCGTATTCGTTTGAAGGTATCTTTATCGACATTGGAAAATATGTTGCATTCTGGATTTGATAGTATTTTGAAAGCTACTGCGCAATGATGATTTTCTAAAGGTGAAATGTCGTTATATCGAATAGCAAGTTCAGTTCTTGCATTGATTTGATACCTATAATATAGAAAGAAATCGTTATAAATACATAATATGCAAAACTGTTGATTAAAATTATAAAAAAAATGTTTTGATCGTTTTAAATATTCGTGTATTAGTTTTCAGGTGTGGGATTCAGCAAATTTAGAAAAAAATAATTTAGTTTTAATAATTTAGTTCGTAATAAAACTTGTTACGACAGTTTACAAAAACGACATCGTTATGAATGCATAATATGCAAAATCGATATATAGCTATTACGATCAATTCTATTAATAATTTTTAGTAATTTTTATTTGTGGCAATTTGCAAATGGAGAACGATGTAATGAACTAAATACAATTTAAATAATAGAAATATTTGTTACAAAAGTAATTAGGTTACAAAAGTTTTGAACGTGTACACTGATATTTTTAAGTATCAGATTTAAACGTACGTATTGTTGTATCCAGGATGGTCCAGATCGTGGCATACACACGCCGTCATTAGTATTCCCAGACTTTCGCGAGACATGTGATCCCACAAGCGACAAAGATTGATCATCCCATACATCATTTGCGTCACACAAAATGAATGCCGAAAATTGTGAAATGGATTATTTCTGTAATTTTCTTGAACACACAGCTGTAAAAATATATAAACACAATGCAGTTTTCTTAATATTAGATACATGTACACTTAGCGAACCAAAACAGTTAAAAACAGAAAACAGGACACACTCTTCAATTGAAACGAAAACAGGTACAAAGTAGAAAATTATAACATAGGTAGTAAATTCCAGTAAAAAGCGCAATTAAAATAACATAGTTCCAAAAATACTAAAGTTATTAACATTAACTACCAAAAACGATCGTTATGTCCTATTAAGACTACTTATGTGTCTTAAACTGTAACATGCTAGCGAGCATTTAACGTCATGTTAGGATAAGCACGGCAACAACACCACCTTGAACAAAATATTACACAAGGATACTTGTGTTTTGAAGCATGTACTTATTACAATTCGTATCGGACAATTAATATACGTACAATCCACCTCTTTAGAGTTATTGGATTAATGTTAAACTCTGCTACCAGTCCAAGTTCATGATACATGTGTTCCATCAGACTAAGCATCTGTTGAATAAATAACACAAATATTTCAGCTTATTTGTTGAACAATCTTGTTACACTCATTCCCCACAAAAATACAATAGTGAATACAAACACCTATATCAGTAAATGCTATAATAAAAACAAAAGCAAAGACCAAACAGTTAATTGAACTAATTATTATTTGCTTGAAAATAGTGAATCTAAAATTTAGTTTTGAGTATTTTTATGTCTGATATGCGAAACTTCAGTAATACTCGACTCGAAAGTCTTTGTGTAAAATGTAATGATTCTAACACTGTAGAGTATTATTATATATTACCTCGTTTGGTTCCCAGTGCCAGATATCAAATGTTGGCTGTTTTAAATAATCTATAGTTTCTTGAGACAAAGTGTACTGCAAAATATACCAAACAGCTTAAATATATATTCAATTGTAAAAATGTCAGTTTGATGTCAGGAGCAAACCTTATCTCTGAGAAAAAATAACCGGGAATTAAATTAGGCAAATTGTAATTGAGAAACAAATTATTTAAATGAATTTGTTGTTTGTATGATTGATAGCATTTAGAGAATTTTATTTAACTTGAACTTATTTTACTATGCAATGTCAGAAGACTACCGTTGCTCTCGTTAAGTAGCACAAATTTTGCATTTCGGGCAGTTTGATTTCAACTTCTATCTAATACGTAAAACTACTTTGGAGAGTGAAATGTCAGAGGACTACATTTGCTCTCGTTTAAATTTTGTATTTCTGGCAGTTAGTTTTCTTACTATTCTCAAGCTTTATATTTAAAAAGAAAGGATTATGTGAAATTGCTCAGGACACATATATGTTAAAATTTATTTTCAGATTCCAGAAATAATCGAAATACATGTAGCATCGTTTTATACGACTGTATTTGTTTCCTTACGCAACAGTAATTTTACATTATCTGTAGAGCCGAAAAGTGTTTAGAATAATAACATATCTTGATATTTCAAAGATTATTATTCAATAACTCCTAGAAAAAGTATAAAGGGTAGTAAGAATTTTAGTTCTATTGATACAAAGCAGAATCATTACATAATGATATATGATCAAGCACGATTGTTAATTGGTACAATTATACACGTATACAATATGAAGAGGCGTAATTTTGAGAAGTCGTATGTATGATTTTGAATATAATATTTAATAATTGCCACAAACGAACGTTAGTGTGGTAAGGTTTAATAAAATCAATAAAAATAATGTAGTAATAGCAAGGTATAATATGTGTATTTTAGAGAGAATGCAACTCAAGCTTTTGTTAACTAAATTCAAAAATATATATTATATTGACTTTATTAAATAATTATCTCTGTAAATACACGAGTTGTGGTAAGATTTACCAAACTTTACCATGTAGCTTACCAAACAAAACTTTTTAAGGTTTAGAAATTGCATGAACAAGAATGAACTACTCACAGCTAAAACTATAACAAAAGTCTTAAGTTTATATGGACAAAAAACTCGTATTGTAAAAAGGTAATTCAAAACACAAAACAAAAGGACGAATCATATGGAGTATGTAAGTCTAAATGGTAAGTAAACATTTGTGAATATCATGTTATTAAAATTATTACTATCAGCAATGGGTACAAGTATTGCTGTGGGTAGATGTACTTTAATCGCGACAATTTTTATAGTACTAACTGACAAGCAAAACATTTATAGATATTTATCATACTTATAACCTGAGAATCTGGACCATCTCGATTAGTTCTGTGGAATTTAAAAATTATGATACGGAAAACGCGTTTTCAGACCAAAGTGGTGCCGAAAAGGCGAAGTGTAGACAAAAGAAATTATTTTTGTCGCTATACTTTTATGGTGGCATTATAATTCCTCGTGTACTTGTGGTCATCCCATTTCTCGAGTTGATTTGTTGTTTATTAACTTGTTCCACTGTTTGCTGTAATTAACTAAATAAATAAAAACGTAAACGTTTAGTAAACAAGAAACCAAACTAAGCTGTTAAAGTTACCTTTGGGTAAGCTGGTACGTCCCGTTTAAGACTTATTTTGGTTTCATCACTCATGGAACTGTAAAAAGGATCAAATCCATATCCATATACAAGCGGTCTGCAAGGTCAACATGATGAACGGAATGAATAACAAAATAAAAGAAAAAATAATAACAACAATATCGAAACATAAAACTTGAAATAAAGAACGAGGACACTACACACATTTGGGACATGCACAACAGTTAAACATGACAAAGATGACACAAACGTACATCCCGACCTACACTATTATAGAACGGTCTAACAGATTACATTGATATACTTTTGATAAACCTATGAAACATAAAAATGAAATGAATGTGGAGTTTCAATAAATTATAACATGATTATAACTAAAGCAGATCTCTTTAAAAACTATAGTTAAAATTACAACAAAACTATTATTGCGTTAACACATTCCTTACTAGGTTGTCAAAGGTCAAAAAACAATTTTGCGCATGTTCTTTAATGTTTGAAGATGGTCTGAGTTATGTACGCCTAACAGGAATATATTTTACTTTAGTCAGAAATAATGCAACACCACAAATAACATGCAACGAGTACCAAAAAAATCAAAGAAAAAAAAAATTGAAGTGATGAATGATATAATGAAATAATGTAAGTATTTTGCTGAAATTTAACTCTGTGGTCGAAGTTTACACGTTCTGACAGTAGAAAAACATACATCGACACACGACAAGAAACATGTATTGACAAAACATATGTTGATAAGCTATTGCCGTATTGCTGTCTATAATATTATGGAAAAAACTATTTCAGGTATATGTACCATAAATCGTTGTCTCATTTTTGTGCGAATTCGATGATTATGTTAAAATATTGCTTTATAATTATTTAATATTGGTACCCACAAAACCTATCAAACTCGCCTACATAAATAGTTCATGTATAAGTATAAGCTGTTCTATAGGAGTAGAATTATGAGTATGAAATGCTTTACTAAAGCTCTTCAGAAATATTTAAAAAAATGTTAATGTACTTAAATAATGGACACTTAATATTATCTAAACAATTCAGCCGCTATATTCAGTGTTTCCTCGGCCTTTGTATGAACTACGTTGCAAAGATTTGTTGAGTTATTGGAATTACATCATACCTTATTCTGTTGAAATCCACAAATTTCTTCTGTGCAGTCCAGATCTGATCTTTAATTTCAGATATATCTCTTTTACACTTTTCAATTTCTACCGATTTAAGTCCTTCAACTGTTAAACAAGTAACATGATACGACCAACCTTGTGTTTTTAAATATCATACAAATCAGACCCGACTCACATTAAAATGAATCGCATTTTTCTTAATAATGATGCACCGCAAGGACAAAATGTCATTTGAATGGAAAATTGCTTTCAGAATCTCCTATCTTGTACTACTTTAGTATACAAATGCACGTTGTCTCATAGGTTGTAAGTGAAAAATATTTAAACATATATAATTTATACCATATTACTTACTTTCCATTTTGCGTTCCAAAGCTGTCAGTCGTGATGCCAAGTCCGATTTAAGATCTTCCAATTTAAATACCCTATGTAATAAATTATCAAATTTGAGGCAAATTAATCTAGAGAAATAACAATTTTTGAAGGCTAAAAACATGTATTGCAAATTGAATATTTATTACGTTCGTTGCAAATAATTGAAGTATTCGTACCAAAAAATACTTTATTTGTTGTATTTTACATGTCTATTTTCGCGGTGTTATGGAATTATCAGGCTTAAATATAATTAGCGATTTAGTTTAAATGTGTCGTTTCTTTATATTGTATTTTATTTTACTGTTTATCTAATCTAAAAATGCATATTGTATTTATACATATATCATTTGTATTCGATAACAAATGATCGAATCAGTAATGTAATATATATATAAAGCCAAAGGAAACGTCTTTCCAAAAAAGAGTATGAATTTTGTAAATCTTCGAAAGCTTTTGACTTCTTAAGTGAATACATCTGCTTTTTGCAGGTTTGATCAACACTTTTACAACAAAAACCAGTCATTATTAAGGTTTATACAATTATTAATGTCACATTTATTTGTTAAATGATTATGACTTATTCTATATTTGTTTAATCAACACTGAAACACTATCTAAAATATTCCATATCTGATCATGCAGGAAAAAGCAGACACTGCAATCCAAAAATAATTACCACTAAAAAGACTGTTCACTTGAGCGATGAGATAGTTCTGAGGCACTACAATTATTTCCCGGTGAAAAATTTAAAAGGTCACAATCTTTGTCACAATTGTAGATTGTAAAAAATATCACTTCTTGTTTTTAGTGTTTTTACAAAATGCTATATTTTCATTCAGTTGATCTAAAATACAGTTGTTTTTGTATCGGGATTTAATGTTAAACATGTTCCACAACAATCTATCAGCTCAAGAAAAATCAAACAAACAAAAAACAAAGTCACTATAACACACACCTATATCCTGACTACTTTGTGTTTTTATATTAATTTTACACTTTTAGGCAAAAGCCTACAGAAATATACATTTTATTAAGATTAACACAATGCTGTGAAATAAACATGAATGCAATCATGTAATACGTGAGGTCATGTCGGTAAATAGAACAACACTCAAACATGGAATATCTTGGATATTACATGTTTTATTTGAAAACTAAAACCACAATATGATAAGTGTACATAGAACTCACGTTCCCCGTTCTGCCTCAACTTGGGAACGAGAAGGTTGAAATCGTAAACTAATAAAAAGACAGAAAATTACTGTTTTACTGAGAACCTACAACCTTTGCTTATTTTGAAGATGCCATAACGCAATACAACATGATGTGCTAACGCAATACAACATGATGTGCTAAGGTTGACGCCGCTTAAACGCTACAAGTGACTTTCAACCAGTCTAGTGTTAATATAGTGATTTTGATTGTGACCCTTTTATTAAGTAGATTGATCGAACTGATCATAACAAATACATGGGTCTATACTATATAAATAAAGTAATGTTTAAATTTGCACAACATAAACAAACATACTTTAAACATAGCATTTGCAAAATAGTGTCTAAATTATTCATTGTTTTCATAAACCTAGTTTTTATTAACTAAAACGTACACATTATTTTGGTAAATAATCGTATAAACTTAACCTCATTAAACAAACACTAATTCCTACAAATTACCAAATACTTTTCTTTTTTAATAACACACGCCATAACTTATAATTCAATGAAATAATTTCAACCAGAATTAACAACGCGTCCCAACGGTTTTTTTTCTCTAAAGTATAATATTCTATTTTACGTACTAAGTCACATGCAACATACAATGCAAACAACCGTTAATGCAGCAGACTGCTTATACAACTAAAACCAAAGGTAAAATAAAATATAGGAATCGCTGCTTTCAACGAACACAGTAATGTAATTTATGATAAAGTAAGGCACAATGTATGTTAAAAGAATTGCAGAGAACCGCGTGTTACATAATAGCAGAACAAGCAGTTTACTTAAGTAATATAGAAATTGATCGCAAATGCAATGAATGACTTTGATTAAGACTTAAAGGGAAACACGTCAATAATCAGGCAACGGTAAATATCTATACTGCGTTCTAAAAGTCCATTAAGCCATCAACAAATTATTGATTCCTTTTAAATTTAACAAAATTACCAATTTATCTTATATACGCTTGGTAGTTTTTCAATATATATGTACATAGTTAACTGCAAAGATTATAAATATTCTTGCCTGTTATTGGCGTAAACTAAGCTTTTAATTTTTTGCCTTTTTCAGTTAAAAAAGACATTTCACATTTACATGCCAATATTTATACTTGTAGCATAGACTAAGGCCTTTTTTGTTTAATATTCGATACAGCTTTAATCAACTCACAATACGTTTGCACTATATTATAATACACATAACGAACGGTTTTAAAAAGATTTTGAGAAGCACCATCCAATGTTAAACTCTATGCAATACACATATTGGTATGTAATAGACAACATAATAGAATGCTTTGATATACAGTCGAATTTTGCTACCTTAATAATCCGATTTTAGTTTTGTGATTTCTAAGATTAACGACAGAATTTAGTCCCATTTCTCCTAATATAGCAATTCAAATTTTAAATTCTATCTTCAATGTTGTATTTATACAAAATTCAAACATGAGGTACATCTCTTTTACAGTATTTAGAAATGAAGCACTGACTGTGTAAACTTCACAAGAAGAGACTCACCGTTTGAGATTTCCAATATTTTTCAGGTACTAAACGTAACTAAACACAGACATGAATGTCCACAAAGACATAATGAACAGCTGGTAATTAGAAAAAAGCGATAATTATATTTTCGTATCAATAATGAGCGATCTTAAACACGAAGCCGACAAAAAGGGTGAGAGTGTCGAATAATAACAATGTTCTACATGGCTTATTAAATATGATACTGCTTTTTGACATCAAAGTGGCGGGAGTGATTAACTCCCGTTCTGCTACTTTTCGAGAAATGGGACTAAAATTTTATTCTCGCCATACAGCTTGGGAACAATTATTCGTTCTAGTGACAATAAACCTAGAAATCGATAAAACAAATACCTGTTGAATTGTTCAGCCACACTGGACAGGACTTGAGCAATTACTTCGTTGTCACCTTTAATCATACAAACAATAAATAGGTAAATACGTATAAAGTATATAAACTGACGAAAGTATTTAACGACTTTTGCGACAAAATTCAGAATCAAATGACAGTGTTACGTGTAAAAACAATACGAACATGACAAAAAACTCTTACAATAATCACAACAGCAAAACATAAAAACAACAAACAAATCAGTAAGGCAAACCTCTAGGAAGTGCGTGTATAATACTATGCTTTATATTAACAGTGTTGCCCGTTTTTTCCATACCCAGATAGTATGATAGAATATTACACGAGCAGTATTTACTGTTTTAAATAACCAGAGAGAATGATGTTACCACAATTAATCATAATTTGCAAAACATTCATTGATTGAATTTTCTGACGAGACAAATATGATACAACAATAAATATGTCTAAAATTAATAGGATTGCCATTTGATTGCTCAATGAGATTGATTCTCGGTTTAGCATTTTGCTTTTATTGCAACCATAACAATCACATCAATTCAAGTGAATCATAAAAGCACATTATGTTACTTTCAGACGATGATTTATCGACAGCCCAATAGTATAACAATAAGCATCCATGGTTTGCATTACATAAACTGTTAGAAACTAAACTTGTCGCACTAAATTTGTTTATATTTATAACATAATCATTCTTTGTTCGTCGGTATTGCAGTCGATACATTTTTTTTGGGTGATAGAACAGTTTTCTGCAACATTTTTATAAAAAAACTATATTCACTTGTAAATTGATATATTGTCAGTATTCCACGGCTGATTCCATCAGGTTTCTTAGCCAATCAGCAGTAACTTCATCTATTTTATGAATACTGAACAGTTCCGAGTAGAACACTAACTTTTTTGGAGGTTAGAGTTATATTGGCGCCCATACCAACACGTTTACATACACATTAGTTTGCCAAACAGTTGATAAAGAAGCGCTCTGATTGGTTAAAACATATGCAGCTTTGCAATTTTTCTGAGATTACAAACAATTGTTCATATAATGACAGAATACCGTAGAAAATGTATTATACACTTTTTCGTGAACCTGAATATAAAACACAGATCAAATTTACAGAACCGACGTTTGCAGTATACAAACAGTTAATTTGAGATCTTTTATTGTTTCTTATAGATAGCAATATATCTCCATAACGTTATTTTAAGAGCACGTAAGTTGCAAAGAGTATGAGACGAGAAGACTAAGCTTTATACAATGCGATGACAAACATTGTACTGTGTAGGCAAAGTTAATTAGAAAAATAATACTTCCCCATGTATGTACTATAACAATGATAAAACTGTACATTTGACTATACAATGACATCCGGTAGGCAACATTATGTATTGGCCTATGCCCTGACATTATGTTGACATACCTGCAGCAGGTGTTGTTTCTTTAATAGCCACTTTGTAAGGCAATCTGGAAATACAATTATTTTGATTTGATAGCAGACGCAATTGTCGAACTTTACAATTTATTGTAGTGTTATTTGCATTGTAATTTCCAAAGTATCTAACACTTAAAATATATAGAACAATGAAAATAACCGTATACATGATAGTAGCATGTCGAATTTTATTAATATTAATTCTACAAACTGTATGGAAATAAACAGAGATAATTTATTCCCAGTCCTTGTACAACTAAACAATTTCCTTAAACCTTTTTGTATTGAAAGTAACAATGAGCTGTTCGATGTGCCATTCGATGTTAATTTGATCTCATTGCGGCTGTCAATACACAGGGTTTTTACTTATGACGTGTTGACAAAATTCACCCACTTTTTTACAAGTCCAATCCGTTATAGTATGGTTAAATTCAGAACAATGTTAAGCAATATTTTTCATAGAGAAACCGACTCTAATGGAGAATCGTATGTTACCAATACATTTGACAAAAAATCTTATTGGTTTATCTAAAATATCATAGTTGACAAATATGAGAAGCAACACGAAATTTCTTTAGAACTAGCTTCAAAGATGGCACGTGCAGACTATTATGTTATATTTAGTACATATATAAAAAGTGTAGACCGAGGACATCGACTAACGATAGTATTCCTTGTGACAAATAATCCTTTCATACTGTCAAGACAAAACTATATTTAGAGGTAAAGACCTTATCTCATTTTTATATGGCATCAGATTTGCCCTAGGCATTAACGTTTTTTTTAATAAATAAGTTGATTCAATAGGAATCATATACATTAGAACTGACTTTATAAACTTTAGTACCAAGGAATGGGATTATTCGCCCATAAAGTTAAACATTCGACAATAATGGCAAAGTTGATTGATGGCAGAGACGTAGCTATTAATTGCAAAATGTTGCAGAATCAATATCGACCGGAAATGACCTTTGTTCATTTGGTAATAACCATGTTAGTAAATGTCAAAGTATTTCTGTATAAACTGAATTACTAAATTAAGCCTTAAGAGAATATAGTAAATTAGAAAAATCAGTCAAAAATCACTTAGCTCGTCGGAAGAATACATTTGAGAGAAACAGGTACTTGAAGACTTATATACTAAAAAAGACCAAAGTGATTAAGATATGTAAACACAGGACCGGTATCAGATTCACTAGAATGCTAAAAATTTTCCACTACCTTTATCATCAATATTGAATATAACTTTTGGCAAACTGAAATTTTTTTAAACGAACTCTGGTGATAACTTGTTTTCAAGATCATAATTATTTAAATTTTTAATTGTTTGTATTCTATCCCCACTGATAGGTCTTGATTGAATAAAACGCGTCTCTAACAGAAGAAGTGTTGTACATTGATATCTTAGATACCTTAATACATAAGTTTATCAAGGTTTTAAAAGGCATTTCATAACTGTATTTAAATCCTTAGAACACTTAGAACCAGTACACGTAGATCGTGCCTTTTTAATGTTTAGTTTGATTTGCCTTTCGTGTATTTCTTATAACCATTATCCAATTAGATTATTTTTTGTATACAAAGCACTAATTTTACTTGAAGAGTTTTAAAAAAATTGTCTTTGATGCGAATTATAACAAAAATTTTATTTAATTATAGAGTCGCTAAACGAAATATTAGACTAGATTAAAATCGTGAATCAAATTAAGCTAATGAATTATTAACATGTCTAGCAATACATGTTTTCACGTAATCATAAAAACTATTATACGCCAAATCTACGTTGTTCGTGATATTGTTCTTCTAGGGTAAACATGATTAATATTAATTTGATACAATTGCTTGTGAGAAAAAGCGGATTGAACTAATCCAAAATAGTGCGAATAACTATCAATATCTAAAATGATGACGTCATTAAAATGTTGGTTAACCAGAAAAGTACTTTTATTTCATGTGAAAAAGTGTGTTTATTTATGTTTTTGGGAAGACACCTTCTATTTTAAGAAAAAATACACGTTCTACGTTTCTTATACGGGCCATAACATTGCATATCTCTCAAGTCGTCAACCAATGGTGTGCCAGAGGTGATTGTGGTTAACGTATGATATCCAGAACCTTTGCGTGCAGATTTAGAATTTACCCGAACAGAAAAATGTCCACTTGTCACAAAATGATCATTATTGCGTAATGGACTTTTTAAAAATATTCTTTCGTATTATTGAATATAAAAAAGATGAAATGGCAAGAACACTACACATTAAATGAAGCTTACCCATTAGTATTTAGTGGCATTGTTGGCGCTAAAGGTACATGTGCCCCTTGACAATCCTTTAGGGAAATTTCACAAAACCTGAAATAGATAAATATGCAAAGTTGCAACAAATTTGGTTTAAAACATTTTTTCACTACTTCAGCTTGCTTCAAAAACAAAACTAGACGCCTTGTAATTTTCTGTAAAATTGCTCAAGTTTACGTAAAACAGTGATCAAACATACTAAAAAACAGTGGTGCAAAACACAAATATGCTACTATAAATTTGATAGAAACAAAACTTTTGGATTCCAAATTCTGGCTCGAAAGTGCAAGATTATTCAAAGAAGACGCGTCTTGTGGTATGAAAACAGACAAGATGACTAAATGTTCATATTTAAATTAATTTTAATATTGTTTCAATAAATAAACGTAAATTAAAAAATGAATAACAGAGAACTGAAAATGAACAATATACAGACGGTTCAGGTATATTATGAAAATAATAAACTTCTTAGTCTGAAGCTTTAAGAACGTTAAGAAATTTTTCGACTATATCAGTTAATACAATTTACACTGTGGTGGAAGCCGGAGAATATGGTCAAATATAATGATCTTTTACAGTAATAAAAAATTATTTGACTGTGAACTACTTAACGTTTTGGTTATATATTATTTGATATGAACTAATTGCAGTCTGTTAAATAAAAGTTATTTTATGTACCCTTTGCAACCAACCATATTTATTTGTAGTGTTGTTTGAATTTTGGAAGTCTAAAAGATTAGTGTTTATCTTATACCTTTCTATATTGATTATTTGATTTATTTGATTTTTTGTTGAGATGTGAATTTATATTTATAGGTTTGTTATAATGTTTTCAATCCATCCATATTTTATGAGTCCATTAGTTGTTTAAAAATTGGATATTTCCTATAGTAGTTACCATTTTGGTTAACAAGCAAACAATTGAAAAAGTTACACAACTTAAAACCAACTGAAAACAATATATTGATTATCAATACAGATTGATTGGTCTGTTTTTTGTTTCAACTTTGTTCTGGATAAATCAAGAACCTACGAAATTGAAAGTATTAACAAACGAAATATTTGAATAATAGCGCTTTGCAAACAAATATATCCTAAGTGTCTTTTTGAATACAGCCAAACACAAAAATGGCATTAGTCAAAGACTTTAAGGCAAATGTTAACCTATTTGTAAATAAATACCTTCCAACTCCAGCCACTTGTGCAATAAGGTCATGAATATCTCTTGAGCTGCAGTGCCGACTGAAAATAATCTGAAAAATACAAAAAGTATCAGAACAAAATGACGTCATAAGTACGTGACTGGTTTAATGAATCTTGAAAGATTTAAAAGACTGCTTGAACAACTCATGATCAGAAAAACACAAAATTTATGTTATGTAAAAAAATCTAAATGAAAAAACGCAATATAACAACATGCTATGAAAGTGGCATTTCAAGCGCCTGCGTCATCAATGGAGTTATCCGGTCAATATCATTAACTATCGTTTCTTGGAATTCTCTGTTTATGAACTGTTAAATAGTTCATCAATTACATCAAATCTCCGTACCAAATTATTGTTGAATTGGGCGTACAAACTGTGTATTTGTAGTAACTATAGAAACAAGGAAATAAACTAATTGACTTGATTTAAATGTATGTGTAGTGATAGATATAGGCTTGCCGATTATGAGAATGATTTTATGTCAGTATTTGTAATTCGTCTAAACATTATCTAAGATTTTCTATAAAACCTGTAAGTATAAAATAATTCTAAAAGGGACATTTTTCACCGAATCTTTCAATCTCTTGTGTCGAAAATTTTTTAACGCAATTAACTAAAACAGTTAACTTCATATGACTGAACGAAACATAACAATATAAAACGATGCATGCTTCCATGACTACGTGTTAGGATTATTTGTAACAATATAAATAAAATAATTAATTAAAATTATATTGTTTTTTCCGTTTAAAACTCTCAAATGTCATTTGTCGATGTGTTCATAAGGTTCTAGCAAAAGAAAAACTGAAGTTTTATAAAAATAATTATGTATATTACATAAGAGATTAAACGGATTTAAATAACCCTTTTTGATAAGTAATGTTATAAAACTTCAGTCACACTATATCGACTTTTTCTAATTGAGTACATAATTAACTCCTCTAGATTGAGATTTCAAAGGAGGCGAAGTTTGCTGGAGTAGTATACTACTGACGTCTTTCACAAGTTGCTCCGTGACATATTTGTATGTCTAGTTTTATTTCCGACTCAGAAACCTGAACTTTTTTGCAATTATTTTTACGTTAACAATAAAGGCATCAATTACTCAGCTTGTCGTAAACTGGGTTCATTAACTAATATTTCAATTAACTTGTTTAGACATTCATTACGTTGAATTCTTTCAAAAAGGTATCAATCGATCCAAGTTCGACATTTTAGATAAGTAGTATTTGATGTCCGACATTAACAGTCTGCTGCGGATTGGAACAAAGTTAATACCTTGTATATTTGTGATTAAAGACCAAAAAATTAAGCGCTAAAGAGAACTTATTCCCCAGAGTGACATAAGGTTTCAATCATGTTAGACTTATTCACATAGTAATTATACCGTGATATTTTCAGAATAAAAGATTGAACTTTACGAATGATGATTAAAAAACGAACTAACAAAGACAACAGAACAGAACAACCCTTTTATGCATGACATTTAAAGGTTATATCTAAGAATGTGAACACAGTTAATTAATATTTTTTCTTACAAAAAGCGCTTATGTTCAGTGACCGATAGTTTTAGTGTGTTTCATATCTTTTACAGACCGAACATGACAGGTGGCGGCAATTTACGCAGGATTAGCGTCCACCTCCATAGTGCCTGGTTTCAATTTTTGATTTTTTAATCGACTTTTATGTTCAGTAGTTTAAGTTTCATTTGTTCAACAATTTTGTCTGTCTTTTGTATTTTTGATCCTTGTCTTATCATTGGTTTATCTAGATTTGTTTAAAGTGTCCATTGAATAAAACACGCCATTCCAAAAATAGTTCTCCCACGACTTTGAAAGAAAACTAATGATACAAAAATGTTTATGTTGCTATATTAATTTTCGAGACAAACAATAAAAACTATGTAAGACAGAAATTAAACACACTAAGTGGTTGCTAGGATTTAATATAAGACGTTAATAAAAATATATTGTTTTTTGTCGAAGCAAATAAACGTTAAACACAAAAGATGACGTCAAATATTATTATTTTTACTATCAAAATAATCAATGTTTCCGTTTGTCTGAAAATCAATTTATTTCAAG
The DNA here is from genome assembly GCA_944474755.1 of Limnoperna fortunei. Lineage (NCBI taxonomy): Eukaryota > Metazoa > Mollusca > Bivalvia > Mytilida > Modiolidae > Limnoperna > Limnoperna fortunei. Next base: position 94,578,452 of record OX104112.1, on the reverse strand, counting down.
ATACAAAGAACTCTCATTTAGCACGTTTAAAAAAATACTAGACAACAATAGACAACAATAGTTTTACTGATCAAAGGATTTTAAACTTGCAAACTTATACACTTAGTTTTAAACAGAATCTTAAGGGTATTGATTGGTTGAGTTGGCTATTCATATGTGATCACGCAATTTGTCTAGAGCACAAAAAAGACATACCAGTGGCAAGTTTTTAGACTGAGAACTCTATATCGTAATTTGCTAATTTACAAGTTTTATAGTTTCTACGTTTGTAGACTTAAATTAATTCAACACTTTATGTACAAAACAAAAAATTGGTAGCCAATGTCTGTGAGTGAATGACTTATCATCTCCACACACGCAAATAACGTGTAAATGTCAAACGCAAATGATAAATGTTAAATTAGTAAAATGATTTCTGGTCTCCCTGATTGACTTCACCTATTGATGCGATTAATCAGGCGATATTATTTCCTGCACTGGGATCCTGGAATCTAGTTTAAAGGAATGCGATAATACAGCATGACAGTAGTAAAAACCAGCAATCAATTTTAACCTCGCAATAAAAGGAAAACAGTAAGGACTTTTTATCTTTGAAATATATTTCAGATGCTACATTTTCCGTTAAATAGTTAAATTAAATTAAATTCATTTTATTGTCAAAAACACAGGCAAAAGGATCGGACACAAGTTATACAAGTTAGGACGTCTTCTCCTTACATAATACTTATAAAACATTACAGGTCAATAATATAAATTTACACAAATTATATTAATATACATATAAAGAAATGTACCAAGGTGAATATACAGTTAGTGTACTGTTATAGTTTAAGTTTGATGCCAAAAAAAAATAAAATATATTTATTCTATAATAAAGTTTAGGGTGCAAAATGAAGAAAAGTACTAATAATTTACATGGTAACGTTAATCATGGTGTGATCGTTAGTGTTATTTACTGTATAAGTAACACAAGAACCCTTTTTGACTCCTTATACGATATTTTTTTTATTAATTCCAAAACTTCACGAAATATCATAAAAGTTGAAATTGAAACTTACAAACTTTAACGGATTGTTTAAAAACTTCATCATTGACATGACGTCATCATTGTATCATAAAATAACACTAAATGACAGTTTTGGTTACTCTCAGCCTAAGCTATTTACGGCATTTAATTATGGAATGACGTAATATGAGTTTACCTGTCGATGCGTAGCAGACCTAGTAACATCATTATTTTAACGATAAAATTTGGAAGTTTTGTCACAATAATATTTAATGAACCATGAAAATAATATTTTTCTCTTACGTGACAAAGAAGAAATTTGCGTTATTCCAATCTATTCATTACTTCAGGAACCTATCAAGTTATACTAGTCCAAGCTTACTTACTGCATAGTCTACAGAGTGATTACATGTAGTAGCAACGATATTGCACCCCGATAAATTAATCCGGTATAAAACACTTTTCTCGATATAATATCACTTTGTCCGGGAATTGCGTTCTCTTATTATTGACATTTGTAAGATTCAATAAATAAATGTTATTTGTATTCACTTTTGTTGCTAACGATGGATAAAGGAGAAAATATTTCGAAGTACACTTAGTAACCATAAATGAACAGAATTTTGCTACAAGAATGTTTATCATTTAACTTGAGTGAAAAATAAAGATGATGTATGAGGTTCGACTGCAAAATTGCTTGGGTGATATCAAAGTTTCATGTAATAATAACTTTTGTTATTAGTCTATAAACGGAAGTTAATAATAGAGGGAGACCATTTTTATCCTGGTACTAAGTCTTTCGTTGATAGCTCTATCGACGAGCGTAGCTTTGAAAAATCGGAAACCAGAATAAAAGGCTATTTTGTGTAGACAATACCGGAGTATGCCGACATTTGTAAGATTCAATAAATAAATAAATGTTATGTCAATAATTTAATTGAACCATGTGAATATAAGTTTTAATTCAAGTATATTTATGATTTAATATATGATAAAAGATTACATGTGCACAAATTTAGAAATTGGCAATTGAAACTAGCCACAACGGCAGGGCTTAGCTTTACACAGAAACTTATGGGGAATAAGTTCAAATGCCTTCTTTTCAGAAATCACTTTGACAAACGCGTGCAGAATGCAGAATAAATCGGCGGCGAACTGATGCTTTGCATCAAAAGTTTTCTTGTTAACATATTGGAATAATATTACAGTGTTGCGCCAGAGTATCACTGATTAAATATATCTATAAACATTTGCGTGATACTCTGGCGTAACAGCTAGAGAATATGTACGGAAGCCGTAAAGGGACATGAAAAATAAGAAAAAAATTTTTTTATTCGTTATCACGATAAAACAAAATTGTTATATCGAGATCTCGATAAAACAGTCTATCGTTATCTCGAGAAAACGATACTGTTATATCTTGATCTCAATATAAAGATTTCGTTATCTCGAGAAAACGAAATTGTTATATCGTGATCTCGATATAAATATATCGTTATCTCGAGAAAACGATACTGTTATCTCGAGAAAACGATACTGTTATCTCGAGAAAACGATATTGTTATCTCGAGAAAACGATATTGTTATATCGAGATCACGATATAACAATACTGTTTAGATAACAATATCGTTTTCTCGAGATAACAATACCGTTTTCTCGAGATAACAGTATCGTTTTCTCGAGATAACGATATATTTTATATTGAGATCACGATATAACAATATCGTTTTCTCGAGATAACAGTATCGTTTTCTCGAGATAACGATATCTTTATATCGAGATCACGATAGAACAATATCGTTTTCTAGAGATAACAGTATCGTTTTCTCGAGATAACAATATCTTTATATCGAGATCACGATATAACAATATCGTTTTCTCGAGATAACAGTATTGTTTTCTCGAGATAACGATATATTTATTTCGAGATCACGATATAACGATATCGTTTTCTCGAGATAACAATTCATTGTTTTATCGAGATCTCGATATAACAATTTCGTTTTGTCGAGATAACGAAACTTTATATTGAGATCACGATATAACAGTATCGTTTTCTCGAGATAACGATAGACTGTTTTATCGAGATAACGAATTGAAAAAAAAATCTTCTTATTTTTAATGTCCCCTTACGGCTTCCGTAAATATGTATAATCGTAATTTTAAAACTATGTATTTAAAATTGCTAAATTTTATTTGGATAAGATCTATATTTTCTGCAAATTTTATGACTTTCAAATTTTTCTGTGTCGTGGTGTTTTTCCTGCCATTTAACATGCCGTAGCATATTTTAAATATACAACGGGAGCAGGGAAATACATGGTTTTAAAATAAAATACGATACAATTAACAAATGACAACAAAGATGTCCGCATCAGCACACGGATCAAATTGTCGGTACAAAAAACCACTGTCACAAAAACAAAAATTTCGAATACAGACTTTACTAAGAATGTTAAAACTTAATTCAGTTGTATCTTTATTCAAAATATCTTATAACTGTCATGGATTTAAACAGTGTTAAAGATTAAACAACATGAAAACCCAGTTTTAGGATCAACATATATAATTGGAAATCAAGTCTCGGGTTTACTGTTCAACACATAGATGCAATACTTTCGTGTTGGTCAATATTTGAAAATATATATTAACCGTAATTATCTGCATTAAAAGACTCACTAAAGACACTATTCCGCACATTTGACTGCAATATAGAAGATATAACATTTTGATTCCGGATCCATCTATTTCTTACCGACAACTTCCTTGTATAACGAGTTTGTTAGAGTGGAATTAGAAACACATCATTAGCTTTATCAGAAAAACTTGGATCTAATTTAGGCATTACTTGAAGGTACAGTCACATAGTGGCTGTTTATGTTCCGCAAGGTGTCAATACTTTTCTTATCATTTTTAATCAAAATCAATGTTTTGCCACCGGTTTACTATGAGAAATCCTTCAAGCTATCTGAAAAATGGACATAATGTGATATAAGATCACTTGAAGACATCTTATCTTCTTGGAATAACATTATGATTGATTTTAGAAGCGTATCAAGATGGTGTAATTGTATTATTAAGGTCCGTGGCCTTTCGACATTCCTCATCCATAGTCTGTAGTTAAATAATTGCTGATGTCTTCGTTTCTTGAAGTATATTTAGAAATAAAAGTGAAATTGCAGGCATATGCAAATTAGAAAAATTCAAAGATACATCCATTTGTAGAAGAATTATACGATACTAAATAATCATTTTGAAATAAATATTACACTGTCTTTAAAGACAACGCCTCTTTTGTGGCTGGTACATGCTTATATGTTGAATCCTTTTAAATCGTGGGAGTTGGTAACCAATTGTGTACAATTTCGGTTAGTTGTTGATTTTTATTTGTTTGAATGGTGGTTAACACCACTTTTAGCCATTTTTCAGCTATATAGTAGCATCCAGTTTTCTTGGGGTAGGAAGCCGGAGTACCAGGAGAAAACCCGTGAACTTCGGTAGGAAAACTGGTGATACATGTCAATTAAGAATGGAGTCGAGCGCATCCAGTGTTAGAGAGACTGGAACCCACAGTAAACAAAAACACACTTATGGGGTGTTATTTAGCAAGGTGGTAGTTGAAGTAAATAATTGATAAATGACATGTATTGAATAACTTACAAGTTGCAAATATTGCTTATACCGCTCTGTTTCCTTAAATAGAACTATGGCGTTAAAAAGACCCAGTGTCTGTAATTGTCATCTTATGGTGGTGTAACAAACAAAACATTACAAGTAATGTCAAAGAAGTACGTCAAACAAATTAATTAAACTTGAAAATAAAGGAGTACAATAAGAAAAAAGTTGTTATTAGACAGAAACAAAACAATAAAAGCCGATATGTCAAGATTAGATTGGTCGGATTTAGCTGTATTTCAACACATACACACGCTATCTCCATTGCAAAAGACATTCAGATATACTTTTTAAATGTTCATTTGAAATAATAATACTCATGATAATGTAAAAAAAATATTTGATTGATAGCAACAAACATTGAATATTATTGTTAGTTAATTTAAAACATGTCTAGATGTTTTGTCAGATTAGAAAAGCATTCCGTGTCAGATTACTTTTTCTCGTCGCGCCAAATCAAATAGTTCTGCAAGTAATGCAAATATCAATAAATAATCAAACAAAAACAAATACGAGTTGTTTATTAAATGCAGCTAATTGTCTCTATTGATTATTGTTTAAAACACGAACTCCCGAGTATGAAGGGTCCAATATGTGTGACAATATTAGTTTTATTTGTTTGTATTTCATTATTCCGAAATGACGTCTCTGATATTTCCTTCACTTACATATTTTATATTCAGAAGAGGAAGCGGGGTGGGGTTGTGGGGGGGGGGGGGGGGGGGTGGAAGCAACTGGAGACTTTTTACCTAAAAGATCCTATTCACTCTACTGAATAGGGTCTTTTAGGAAAAATGTCTCCAGTTACTACCCTATTCACTCTACTGTCTGACACATGCATATTTGTTTTTTAATCTAGACAAGGCATCTACTTTTCTGCCTACATATAATTCGGTCCAGATCTTTTTAATTCTGTATGGTATGGCTATTGTTTTATGTAAGACATTTTTTTATATTTATACTCGTGTACTGTAATTGTTGGAAGCTGAGACCTTTTAAAGCATTGAATTGTGTAGGTTTTCATTTTATTCCTGACTTGTATTTCCTTTGTTGTTTACAACTGTCATCTTAAACTGTATAATGGTCTAATGCCTTTCTACTCAGTGACAATGGTTTATTGGCATCAGCAGTCAACACAGATAAGGGATTACCTTTGAGTTGTATTCTTAGGAGATTACCCTTTAAGAAGTGCAATAAAGCTTAGTTTTCTGCTACAAATATATCAAAGTCGCATCCGATTCTGCTGGATTAAGACTGCGTTTCTTTAGCGGAATGGGATTGTATAAGAATGACTCTTGTTTCGTTCCCATTTCATAGATTTATCCTAAATGGTCATTAACCGGTAGTTCATTGCCAGATCTCCTTTAGCGTGTTAATTCTGTATCTGTGATGTATATTTTATTTGTGTGCATTTGAAACAAGTTTTTTTTTAAATTTCTGTTTTCTTTAAAACCACAAGGCCAATTTCTTGAAGTTTATTTAACAAATTAATTTTTCTTCTGTTTCATTTGTAGTCTAATTCAATTCAGAACGAATAAATTGGATTACTACCACATAACTTGTTTCAATTCTATGGAGGAATACACTAGAATGTACTAGGTTTTGAATAGCAACGCTTCATATAAACCTTGCACAACTTCAGGATTTATAAAATAATATCAGCATATATTATTATATAAAATTATATTAAAATATTAACATATTTATGAATTTCTTTAAAATAACTATATGAAAACTGACCGTACTACTAGGTACGGCAAATTTACATTCTGACGCAATTCTTGATGTGACGTCAATTCTGATTGGACAATGTGAATAATTTTATTGCATCAAGTACACGACTGAAATGAAAAAAAACGTAATGTATTTGAAGGTTTTCCGGCATCAGTTGGTGATTTGATGGTTGCAAATATCCATTTACTGACTCCGCCACGCGGCTAAAACATAAGATAAACTAGTTGACGACAACGTAAAAACGGTAGTAGTGACATTAACACAGCAGAAAAAAAACATCACGAGTTTGTTTAAAAATATATACTCCAGATGTTAAACCGTAAAATCTAAAACAACACTTATGTATGCTATCTACACAAAAACACGGTCTGGTAGGAGATTTTAAGAATTTGCATGCGAAATTCTATATATCATTACAGGCAGGATATTATGCTCAAGTTATACAAAACACTTGTACTCTTAAAGCTTCAACAAAGGACATCTGCAGTTGTGAACGATACCGCACACCTGGTACAAGATACGCATGTGTGAACGATATAACTCACCTTGTTATCGACGGTTTCGTTGCATGTGCGAAAAATTGTCTACACCTTTTATTTGGTATAAAAAAAAGTCTATCGCATATAGAAAAAAATGATTGATTTCCGACTTAATCATTAATTGATTAACGATCGCAAATAAGTTGTAGAACAAAATATTTTCGTTAACGATTAGATAGTTGAATTATATTTCGTATTTAACGCATTTGTGTGATTATTGTGCGTCATAGCGTTTTAAGTTTTCTTATTGTGATAATTGGTCGAATTCGATTAGTTAAAAAACAGATGATTTCAAATTTATAGAACACGTGTTCTTCTTAATAATATAGTATTTTTTCGAATTTATTACTTGAAATTATCAACAAAGAATGAATACTGTGATAGTTATTCTTGTAAAAATTTGCATAAATTATTCGTAAAATAATTTTATCTTTAAGTGAACAGATATAAAAATTATCATTCATCTTATTTACTATAAGAAAGAAACACGAATAAAACTTGATACCGTACTCATATGGCAATGACATATAAATGATTAGTTCGTTCATTTTTGTGTGTGCCCCTTCGTCTAAGTACGTGATCTCTTCTGTTTTTCATTTTAGTTCGTTCATTTTTGTGTGTGCCCCTTCGTCTAAGTACGTGATCTCTTCTGTTTTTCATTTTAGTTCGTTCATTTTTGTGTGTGCCCCTTCGTCTAAGTACGTGATCTCTTCTGTTTTTCATTTTAGTTCGTTCATTTTTGTGTGTGCCCCTTCGTCTAAGTACGTGATCTCTTCTGTTTTTCATTTTAGAAAGAGACACATTTTAGCATTTGATAGCACATCGCAGAATAAAAACATTACATCGGTATATGCAACTTGTTGGAATTCTTCAGAATGAACAAGAAATAAAGGCCCAACAGCTTCTAGATATTTCTGGTTTCTTTTGCTACAGTTTTGCCAAATTTTACGACAGTGAACATAAACATGTACTATGTATTTATTTGTAATTTTGTTCACGCTTTGGCACTGCACTTCAGAGGCGAATCCAGCAGGTGTTCCACTAAAGGAGTTGTTTGACAATTAAAAATACACATACAATTTATTGATAAGAGTAACAGTTTGAGAAGAAACAATACTTTAAAAAGTTTACTGTCGCGTCAAACGCGATGTCGGATACGAATGTGATAATTATGTGACATTTAAAACAGTTCGACAAACGACAATAGGTGACAATTTTTTAGAATAAATATTGTTAACGATTTTATTCGATCTGCGTGATCAAGTAATAATTTTAGCCAGAACAACGCTACACGATAAAATAAAACGACGAAAGTTTATCAATTTTACATTACTTTATACTACTAACAAAGATTTTTTTTTACATTTTTGTGTTATAGTAAAAACAAGGAAATTGTTGCATATATATAACAGATTGATTCTACAAATGGAGTATGATGTTATCACAATCACGGAGATAAACGCTCGTATATTGCGTACAAATAAAGTACAAATGTAAACAATCATTCAAAAATAATAAATTCCTACCTTTTCTGATTTTCCATTGATATCTAAGTAAATTGTCTTTGAACTCTCGATGGAAGATCCGTTTCCCATTCTTATTTTAAATATTTCTGAATTGAACCAAATGCATCACATTAATTATTTACTAAAGGTTCAGGTTTCTAACACGTCGTTTTGTCATGCAGAATCTCGATTCCCATGTCAATACTGGAGTCCTTTTAACGTTTAACTTGTTGCAATCACAGGAATCGAATGCTCTGTGTTGTTGATTTTGTCACCTTGGAAACACAAGGTACGTATGATTGTCATAGAAACTGAATATGATAATATGTAACACAAGTTTAAAAGACCGATCACTAATCAATGCGGTGGCAATCATCGTGAATATAAGTTTATAAAGAGTTGTTGTATAGGTGATCGATAGACCGGATAACAATTAGCATGATTAGAGGTTTGAGCTTGAACCAAGTTTTTTTCCAGTCACATATTTATGTTTACACATGGATGTAATAAAACAGGTCTCAATATAGCGATGAGCGATTTCCAAAATTTGTATCTTCATGAGTTTCTTAGCGTATTTTTTTATGTTTGAATTTTCAAATCAATAATCTCTTATGTAATATGACGATAATATCTGTAATAGATACAGTTATTATTTGAATTTAGGAGTACTAATGAATGTGTACAATTAATATTAAATAATTGTTTTTTTGGTCATTTATTTTCGTTTCATTTTTTTCGTGTTATATATTTTTTTTGAAATAGTATGTATATTTTTATGACCAGAATATTGAATATTGAAAACTAAATTTAAGGATTAGTTTTAATTCCTTTTAGGATATAGTTTTAAAATTATACCCGTGTAAATATTTTTTCAAAAAGAATTATTAATATTACAGCTATTTGGATGAAAAACAGATTAAATGTCCCCCCCCCCCAAGTAGAGGTCGCACGAATGCGATAGGCTTGTTCATAACAGTATAGTAAGATTATCTGCTGGATTTCTCAAACATACTACATCTTCAGTCGCCAGATTTTCGCTAATGAATCCAATATTACGTCATCGATGATTGACATGAAATGGACAATTACCCATTGTGCCACCGCATCGTTAAGTCTGACGTTCGATGGGCACGTAATGCAAAACTTTAATTTATTAGGAGTGTCATTGTTTCCGTGGAAGTTCTAAGGTTCTCATTTTTGCTTCCGTTTCAGTTCAAACTGGACGCCATGATATAGCTTTACATTTGCTAAAATTGGCAAAATTATTTCAATAGAACGTTCACAGTCCGCTATATTGACGATGTTTTGTCCCTCAACAATGCCAAATTTGGTGACTATTTACATTCAATTTACCCTAGCGAGCTTGAAATTAAAGACAGAATTAATACACTAAGGTCAGCCTCTCACTTAGACCTACTTCTAGAAATATACTCAGGAAAACTACAAACTAGACTCTACGACAAGCGTGATAACTTCAACTTTCCATTGTAAACTTTCCGTTCATCGACAGCAACATTCCAGCAGCTCCAGCGTATGGTGTGTACAATTCACAACGTATACGTTATTCTAGATCCTGCGATCGTTATTCCGATTTTCTAGTTCGATCACTTGTTGTTTGGTCAGTTTTCTTTGCTATTTTCTTTTTTGAAAAACCACTTCTGTTGTCATTTAAACTCGCTGTATAGTCACACGAACAAACATGACATAGCAATGGCTTTATATTATTTAGACGATTTCTTTATATTTAGCTTAAAGCAGTTTTTTACGTGAGTGATGGGGTTCCAAAGTCGTACTCGAAAAACACCGCTTTTTATATAATCTTTTGTAGATTGAGTGTTAGAAGATTCAATCATCTTTTCTCCGGGATGTAAAACGGGTCATATACAGGGTCTTCCTTATAATAGTCTTTAAATGCTGGAATTAAAAAAAAATTATATCGTATATACACAAAATATCTATGGAATAATATATTACCAAAGGGACATTTGTGAATAGTCACGAATCAAGAGTTTACAAAGGAGGGAAACAAAAAGATTGGTAGCAAAATGATTTAACATACAAAATCAATGTAGTTTATTAAATTGGCTGAGAAGAGAATCCATGTGGGACAGTAACGTCTTCCGAATATGGTATATGCTGCGATGCATTGTAATGGTAAACACGTCTGAACAATGCGATAAAGCGATGATTTTGATGTCCAATGGGAGCCACGTACATTAGCCGACATAGCGCAATTGACCTTATGCAGAAACAAAAAATCAATCACGTTGTCACGTTTATTTTCATTTTAAAACATTTTAATTTTAAGCTACATTTTCAATTAGTCCTACTAAACAATTCATTAGTCGACGCAGTACTCACGCTACTGCGCAGAATCTCGGCAAGTCATCGCATTTCTCTTCAAATTTTAAAACTGCACCGAACTCATTATACAGTGGAGCGCTTCACGTGATATTTCCCGTGTATTTAGTTAAATATTAAGGGAGTTTAATTAAGAAATAATTAACGGAGGAGGTGGTTTATCGTTGTTTTAAAACGGGATGGTCATTCGTGTCGCATTAGTTTATCCGTTGCAATATATATCTGTAACAGCAAGTTTATAGGCTATAGGTGCGTAAATAACATAAATGTACAGTATTGTCTTATAAGAAAAGAAATTTAGTTTGTTCCCTTAATCGTCGGCGCTGGATCATCGAACATATCAAGTCTATTTGTTTGATTGAACATTCAGTATGGTCATTAGGTTAGTCCATCGTTAACATTTGCCAGCCTAAGTTATACCTTACGATACATTTATTGATTGATTAGATGTTTGTTTTGTCAGCAGAAAAATTTAAGACGAGAACAAGTAAACAAACAAGAAATCAACGGGAAAAGGTGTAGCACATAGGGAACACAATTTGGACCTGCAAAAGTATGCAGTATTTGGTTGTGGGGAGAATTCAGCCTATTATAACGATTACAACGGGCCTACTTTTTTTCAAAATATACAAAAAGATTTTTATTGTTCAAGGTTTTCCGTATTATGACCAAACAACCCCTCAACGAGAGGGAATCGCCTAACCGCCGAACGGGAAATCGCTGGGCTGCTTTGTGGGCTTATAATATACTGGGAAAATACACAAGAATATTAAAGGTAAATACTTAATTAACTAATTCCAGTTCATTATCGTTTCGATTGTTGAATTATGTCAGTATCCGAAAAGTACCCTGTTGGCTTTGATTTATATTGTAGTATTTCATTAAATCGATGATATAATATTTTCGATTTAATCCTTATGTTGCATTGTTTTTATACCCAGCTACAGAAACTGGCGGGGTATTATATGATACCTTCCGTATGGAAATGAGTATCCGTCCTTCTGACCGTGTCTCGGTTGTTTTCAGATGATGACTTAAAATGCATCTACGAATTATGTTTTAAAACTTTGCACAGCTGTTAGGTAGTAAAATGAAGATCGGTCCAGTTCAATTTTCAGCACAATCCAATTGTAGTTTCGATTTGGGCAAACTCAAAATTTTTGGGTCAACAGTTAGTGGCTTCCAGATAATAACTTGACGACGTGTCAACAGATTTTGATTAAACTTTGCACAGCTGTTAAATACTATTAAATGAAGATCAAGTTCAATTTTCAGCACAATCCTATTTGTTATTTTAAGTACGGACAATTATCAAAAATTGTCAAAAATTGGCTGTTTTTGAAAGATTACTTGAAAAACGGATTTTGTTAAAACGTTACACAGCTGTGAAGTAATGAAGATCAATTTGAATTTTCAGCACAGTCCCATTTGTAGTTTTGATCTGGAGAAATGTAAAATTATTTTTATAGGTCCAAGGTAAAAAATGCCTTCTGAAGTGGAATGGTATCATGCTCAGCTGTTCCTATAATTCTGTAAGTTTTTTTATTAATATTAATGCAACGTGCCGGGGTAAATGTCCCGTTAGATGACTTAGTTTACTTTACGGATCAAAAATTAATTGTATATGGTTGGTATGTAAGGCACGTGTACAGTTTGCGAAGCACGCATAACTTTCTTCGGCAAGGTTATCATTTTCTAAAACCTAATCATTCAGTTTTATCTGTTCATGCATTAAAGAACACAATATTGCTGTATGCATTTTAATTTCAGAGCTATCTATAGAAAAAATCGCTTTTAGGATGCACAATTACACAGTAATTTGTTTATATTAGTTTTTTTATGTCACAAGTTTGAACTACAATAAAACAATCCAAATGCAGAAGAAAATCTATTTTAGTCCAGCAACTTGTTATGAGAGAGCGTGAACTGTTTGATTTCTAGCTAATCAGTATTAGCTGTAATTGTGAAAGTATTGATCACTAGACATCTATTAATTAAATTTTGAGAGAAATGTAAACACTTTCTTCAGTCGACGAAAAAATAATTAAGCCACATTATTATAATATTTATTGTATGGCGTTGGATATAATTTTGATGTTGTTTGCTAACTTAAGAAGGCGGATGAAAGATTAAAACCTCCAAACGAAAAACTTGATCTTTTGTTTTTGTTCGACTTATCTTTCATTCCCAGCATATTGATTCACGGGGTTTCTATAAGACTCATCAACCAGAAATGTTGACCTTGACAGATATTTACAGAACTATAACAATTGTGAACTAAATTGAAAAATAAAGTTAAACAAAAATGATAATACACACACAAATTACTATACACTGGTCTCAGTGTCCGATTGGACAGCAAACAGAACAAATTACTATACATGGGGTCTCAGTGGACGATTAGACAGCAAACAGAACATATTACTATACACTGGTCTCAGTGGACGATTGGACAGCAAACAGAACAAATTACTATACACCGGTCTCAGTGGACGATTGGACAGCAAACAGAACAAATTACTATACACTGGTCTCAGTGGACGATTGGACAGCAAACAGAACAAATTACTATACACCGGTCTCAGTGGACGATTGGACAGCAAACAGAACAAATTACTATACACTGGTTTCAGTGGACGATTGGACAACAAACAGAACAAATTACTATACACCGGTCTCAGTTGACGATTGGACAGCAAACAGAACAAAAAACTATAAACTGGTCTCAGTGGACGATTGGGCAGCAAACAGAACAAATTACTATACACGGGGCCTTAATGGCAAATTGGACAGCAAGCGGAACATTACTTTACCCTGGGCCAGTAGCAGATTGGTATGCAAAATAAACAAATTACTATGCACAAGACCTCATTGCCCATTGGAAACCAATAATAACATATGAATATACACGGATCCTAAGCGGTCAATCGGACAGCAAAAAGAACGCAATTACTATGCACGGAGCCTCAGTGGCCATTTTAATAGCAAAAATAACATACACAATACTATAAACAAGGCTACAGAAGCCGATTAGGCAACAAAAAGAAAACAAATTACTACATTGTATACACGAGTCCTCAGTTTCCGATTGTACATAAAAAAAGAACAAATTACTATACACGAGGCCACAGTTTCCGATTGTACATAAAAAAGAACAAATTACTACATTGTATACAAGAGGCCACAGTTTCCGATTGTACATAAAAAAGAACAAATTACTACATTGTATACACGAGGCCACAGTTTCCGATTGTACATAAAAAAGAACAAATTACTACATTGTATACACGAGGCCACAGTTTCCGATTGTACATAAAAAAGAACAAATTACTAAATTGTATACACGAGGCCACAGTTTCCGATTGTACATAAAAAAAGAACAAATTACTATACACGAGGCCACAGTTTCCGATTGTACATAAAAAGAACAAATTACTATACACGAGGCCACAGTTTCCGATTGTACATAAAAAAGAACAAATTACTATACACGAGGCCACAGTTGCCGATTGAACAATAAAAAGAACATAACTACTATACACGAGGCCACAGTGACCAATTGAACTGCAAAAATAACATATATACTCGGAACCTCAGTGGCAATTGGACAGCAAAAAGACTATATTACTTTACAAGGAGCCACAGTGGCTAGATGGACAGCAAAAAGAACATATTACTATACACGGAGCCTCCGTGGCCGATTGGACAGAAAAAAAACCAGTGGCCGATTAGTCAACAAAATGAACATAATTACTACACACGAGGCCACAGTGGCCAAATAAACTCTAAAATGAAAACATATTACTTTACGCGGTGCAATGGTGGCCAATCAGACAGCAAAAATAACATATCAGTATACAAGGGCCAAAGTGTTCCGGATTTGAAATTGTAATCGTATCAACCAGTAAGGCTAAAAAAAGTAAACTCAAGACGATGACTAACTACCTAAAACACCCAAGATAGGTTAAAATGTATGTCTTTAAATATATATTAGTGATCTGTTTAGATAATAACATTCATGTTTAACTCTCTTTTTGTGACCCTGATACGGTTTATAACCATTGAAAACTGACGAGTGTTTGTTTAAATGAAACCCAAGTTCATGTCTACTATAGATATAAATGTTCTCAGTTCTCAGTTTTTTAAAATTATATTTGAAATAGCTCATGCACGCTGATAAATAATGATTGATGACTTCTACCATTCACGGATACGTTGATGTTTATACGATACAACCAATAACCACAATCGAATGTTATCTAGAATAGAGTAATCAAAGGAAACAATAAAATCAAATGACTAAACATAGGATGCAATAGAAAACCCCATAATCCTGCAGGAAAGTAAGCCTGATTGATTTTATGAGTGTCACGCGGTCTTATCAACTGTGTTTTGGTAGACAGCTGTGATCATTTGGTGTAATGGGACCTTATCTTTACGACGTAACATTGATTTACGCCGTTCTTAAAGCAGTGATATTTATTGCGTATGTTTTGTAGTTACATGACATTATATTTTTCTTACTACAGAAGGATTTATTGACAATTTTGTGTTTTGAAGCTTTCATCAACTCTGAGCTTTTGTGGTATTTACTGCAACCCTAACAACTGGCATCAATTGTATTGAGAGAATCATGTCCATTTCCTGTGCTTATATCACTTTCCGGTGATCATGGTTAATAGTTTCAATTAATATGGAGTAGGCATTGCCAAAATGCGAGCACATACAATATAGACCTTTATTATTTATATACAATATGCGCTCTCATAATTGACGTTACTTCCTAATACCCTAAAAGTGCCTCGACTACATTCCAGTGATCATGTGACGTCTTTTTTTTGTAATCGTGACGTCACATGAAATGCCTTATGATTGTCAGTTTTTAAAGATCGATTTAGAGAATGCAAAAAATTAGTATGAAATTTTTGTTGTTATTTTTAAATATAACATTAATTTTTTTATCGATATCAACTTTATTTTTAAGTCATTCTTTGAACTTAATTTTAGCCCTTCTTTATTCACTTTGTTACAGTTTTTTGACGATATCAACTTCTGGACGAAAAAAACAAATCTTAAGCAGATTTTGATCACGTGATTTCATTTTGACCACGTGACACGTAATTGCCGTAGAGCTCACCGCTCTTCGCTGACAGCTTTGCTGCCCGATGCGAGCTGTGCTCGCTATTATACTAATCGAATTTTATCGAACTTCAATGGAAAACTCTGACATGTGCAATAATACACTACTCCACACAAACACCCAACACCATGCACTTTATGTTTGTTTAAAACAATTCAAATGGTGGTTAGATATTTTGGTAAATATCAAGTTAGTGGGTCTAAAGTAAATGTGTTGTAGACTTTATGACTCTGCAAATCACAAATTATTGCATTAAAACAATTGTTTAACTCAAAACTCGTGTCCGATATGTAATAAAAGTGTATTTATATTACATTAACACATTAGATTATTTCATTTGAGATATTTTCATAAGTAAATTACCATTTTAAACACTTTCAAACTTGTAATATGTTGGAACAAAATAAGCTAATATGATGTAAATTATACTATTTCTGTTTCCTCCGTCCAATGTATACACGTGTGTTTTTTATATATTTTACACTTTGTCCATGTGTTGTTTATAAAGTACAATTCTATTATAACGTCCCATAGAATATTTAATGAAAATGGAGACAAAAATTAGGTCTGACCGTGCTCTAATTCACATAGAGCCCAATTGCAATAATCTTTTTCGATTCTAATATGTCTATAATAAATGTTTTAAAATTTCGAAGCGACTCTATAAGATCGCTTTCAGTGGTAACGTATAACATACATCCCAAAACAGTATCTTTTAAACAAGTAAAATTGACAGAACATATATGCTCATCATTTTCTTGAATAGACGTACATTTAAAGCAGAAATTATTGAGAAATCTCATCAAAGTTACATCGTTCCAGTTTGAAATGAAATAAATAACAAAATACCGAACACAGATGACGCAAGTTGAGATTTGATTGATGTGAACCGCCCTACCCTAATGCCTTCTCAAAGCATATGAAGGACGCAATATTAGAATTGAAAATAGAACCAGATTTAAAAATAAAAAAACCCCGCAAATTCTCGTGTCAAAATATTAATGAAAAAAAATGCTGACCCATATTTGAATAGTAAAATATGGGCTGCGTTGAACTTTTTCTTGCATCAACCCAAGTTAATTTATTGAACAGAGTCTGTTAACGACTGGAAAGTGATAAATATTCTATTTTTAGCTACCCAAAAGTCAAAACTTTTATATCAGTCTATTTTGGTCATATAATAATTTTTGTTAATTCTACATTTTGCTTGATTTGCTGAAAATCCTGAAAGTCCAGTTTCATGACATTTCAAATGTTGAAAAGAGAATTAATAAATCAATGATTGTATACTTACACTTTTAACAGTATTTTTTTATAATTAAATTTATAGTAATTTTGGAACAGTCATGAAAAAACGGCTTGAACGGGTCAAAACCAGGTCAATATTGGATTCCGCTTGACTACTGTGCACCTGAATCGTGCAGCAGACACAAATTTCCATATTTTTATGTAATTTTACTGTTGCGACTTATCGTGACTAGAAAATTGTTTTAAGACCTATCAAAAACACGCAAATTGTATTCATGTAATAATATATTTTCTCTAGTTGAGAAATCCCAATAGCGACCTATATATATCAAAATAAGTAATTGTATGATAATAACCATAACCACAGCAACATCACTGTGATATGACTTTTGAAAAATCTGTGTTTTATGCGCATGCCAATTATATTACAGGAAATGCAGAAGGTGAAAGAGCTACAGGCAAAATCAAAAAGCAAATTATTATTAAAGTGATTGATGAGTGCGATGTCAAATTGATCTAATCATTGCACTTTTCAACAAGGATACGTTTTAAGTAAAGTAATTTACTTTGAAAAGAAAATTTTAAATGGGAACATTTTCGGGGCATTGGTAATATTTACTGCCTTTTTTTATACAATTACACAAGACGTTTTGCGTACCATTAGTCATTTTAATTGCCTGAAAAAAAGGAATTTAAATGTTCAAAATTTCCGTGACCTTATATCCAACATACATGTGCATATTTATTCATAATTCCATATGCATTAAAATAACCTTTGATTTTGCTTGAATGAGAAACAAGAGTTTTTAATCAAGTTTCTTTCATTTTATATATATTTACAATATTGGTATATTGGCAGGCAAAAAAGTATATATATTACTAGCAGTATGCAGATATCCCATAACGGTTTACTAATGCAAGATGGCGACTATACAATTACTTATTACGGGATTATCTAATCTCGACTCTCAGAAACCTTGATTAGGAAAAAACAATCCTCTGCGTCATTCTCAGAAAACAACAATCCTCTGCGCACTTCTCAGAAAACAACAATCATCTGCGCGACTCTCAGAAAACAACAATCCTCTACGCGACTCTAAGAAAACAACAATCCTCTGTGCGACTCTCGGAAAACAACAATCCTCTGCGCGACTCTCAGAAAAGAACAATCCTCTGCGCGACTCTCAGAAAAGAACAATCCTCTGCGCTACTCCCGGAAAACAACAACCCTCTGCGCGATTCTCAGAAAACAACAATCATCTGCGCGACTCTCAGAAAACAACAATCCTCTACGCGACTCTAAGAAAACAACAATCCTCTGCGCGACTCTCAGAAAACAACAATCCTCTGCGCGACTCTCGGAAAACAACAATCCTCTGCGCGACTCTCAGAAGACTCTAGCAAAACAACAATCCTCTGCGCGACTCTCGGAAAACAACAATCCTCTGCGCGACTCTCAGAAGACTCTAGCAAAAAAACAATCCTCTGCGCGACTCTCGGAAAACAACAATCCTCTGCGCGAATCTCAGAAAACAACAATTCTCTGCCAAAAAGGCACTGTATGAATTTGAAAAAACCGATAGAGCTTTGATATCATCTATAATTTTGGGATATTACTTAATGTTTATGGGGTTGACACATTGAAGTTGTTTATCAAGGTCGTTAGAAGAAAAACGACAAAAAGTCAACAAAACAAAAAATATTTTATTATAGGTTATAAGATATAGCGAAAGTTGAAACTAACAGATTGTGAATTGTTATTGTCTTTCTGCTGTCATAAGAGACATTGAACGAACTCATTGTCTCGAATAAATAAACAAAATTAGCCGTCGCTTAAGTGAGCACAGTTCGTACATATTTTAATTCTAGTTGGTATTAACGTTCTGATTGTCTTTAATTATTCGGCGAGTGTGTCTTTCTACGTTAAGTCTATTGTCAGGCATAATTCTCAACTGTAAATAATCAGGAGTTTTATGTTTTCAAAACTTGACTTGTCTTTAGCTCGCAAAATGTATTGTAATCAGACAGTAAATAAAGTTATTCAATAATACATAAAACATTTTGTATAAAAATAATGTGACTGAAAAATTTGAATAAAAAAGGATATTCACTAAAAATAAAATGGTTATTCACAGCGGGAAATGCATGTGATTGTTATTAATAGAATCCCGGTTATTCCCTTTTTTAAATAACAATCGCATGCATTTTCCCGCGGTGAATAACCATTTTATTTTTAGTGTATATCCTTTTTTATTGAATAAAACAATAACTGTCTTTTGATTCGGTAAATGTGTGGAGTTATTGACTTTTGAAAAAACTCTTTGTTATTCACCTCGCCCGCTGGGCTCTGTGAATAACAGTTTTTTCAAAAGTCAATAACTCCACACATTTACCTCATCAAAAGACAGTTATTGTATATTATCAATACTTAGATTCTGCAATACACGTTTGGGTACAACTTGTGGGGTGTGAGAAAAAGACAAAATAGGACAAATTGATCTTTAAAAAATTGGAGTATCTAAATTTAGCTGATTTGTCACGTTGAAGGTTCAGTTTCTAGGTAATTTAGATAGTTGGTTTTGTTAAAATATTCTATTAAAATTGTATTTAATACTTTGAACCACCTGAGTTGTGTATTTACACAATTCCAGTGGATTTACATTATTTCATCTCCCATTTATATCATATGAAGAATACCTTAAGCATTTAAAATTGAACGCCACCGATGAGGCTTGAATAGGCAAAACGCGCGTCTGGCGTAATGAAATTGTCACCTAGGTAATTTTGGTAACATTTTATTAAAATATTTGAACAAAACCAAGCGAAAACTCACCATCAAGTATCTAATAATAAAAACAATAAAGAGAAATGTTCAGTTATAGCTTGAGAAAGATCAAGATCGCTATGATTTCTTGACGTCATTTATTGATATTGACACTGACTTATACAACTGTGTTTATAATTTTGACAAAAACACCGTCATTTGTATCGTTGCATAATCTTCTAGGCTTGAGGAATCTACCAACCAGCACACTTACTAAGTATCGGATCGCGAACATGACGATACAACATCATATTTAAAAAAAACCAACAATATATAAGTCTAGAGGATTATGCAACGATGCAAATATAGAAGCTTTTATTATAAATAATTATATTAATAAATACGGCAAAACATTTTGACCAACTGATGGCTTTCATTAGGGTCAAATATATCATTTATATATTTATTTTCAAAGGTAGAGAAAATATCGAGCATTGCGAATATCTCTAAACATACATAAACACTTAAGAACACCTCTAACTAATTTTAAATATTTAGTACGAACTAGTAACCTTATTTGTAGTTAGTTAAGTATACTTTTGAGGAATAAACTTCAAAAATTTGTTTCGATCATTATTTTATTGTTTGAATTACAACAATTTTTCTAAAACCCCAGATATATCAAAGGCAGACTGAGAAGGAAAGAATATTCGTTGTACATCCCTAAATAAGTCAATTTTTTAAAATTTATTGCTCCAATTTCATTTAAAATGTTTGGGCTCATTCTTGTTTCACGCCCAAATCGTTTGGTCATGCTCAAAGCTTACAAGAGAGATTTGAAGTGAAAAAATTTCCGACAGCACTAGACATGTTCAGAAAGCGGTTTAATATTAACAAAATTAATAATGAATTTGTCATTTGTACAAACAGAGAACGGAGACAAAATCTTAAAAACCTTAAGGATGAAGGAAGTCTTATCGACAATTCGAAAACCGTTATAGATCATCAATCAGGAGTTTCTAGAATCCAGGATCAATATGATGTATTAAAAATTAAAGTAATACAGGCATAGCTGACATTAAAGCGTTGTAGACATTTTATAAAGATTAGGATTGACAGATGTTAAGGGTCGAATTGTCAAAAGAAGCAAATCTTCACTGTCGATCCATAAAAACTAATCTGGTATCTACATGTTTATATGAAGTCTGCATGGGTAATACGGACGAAGCAGTTAGCTGTCAGAATAGAACATTGAATTGTATAACCGAATTGGCACAGATTTAATCATAACAGAGAAGACCAATTGTGGCGCGCGTTCTCTGTCATAAAGATCTCCATCATTTGCGGAATACTGCGTATCACCATCGCTAGACACCCTATGATATTAAACAATATCATCCAATAGAATCAAAGAGTAAAGATAGAAACTTGATACTGTGCAGATTTTTTGACACAAACAATAGTAATGTACTTATGACACATTCTCACATGATATCAATGTAACACGTACTGATTCAAGCGCCCAGAACTCAATGTTAACATAAGATGACCTTGTTAATTGGCAGAACTGAGATTCACTGAATTTAAGTATCAATTATCAATTTAAAACACATGAAATATCCAGAACCTATTTGTAATGAAAGTTTCAGTTTGCATACAATAAATTATTTAATCAAATAACCTGCTAATACATGTAATGACAAAAAAAAAACAAACCGAAAGAAGCGTAATTCTAGAATATACAGTATCATTGGCTAGTTATAACCTTGGTATCTTTGATGACATTTTATTTCGAACCACTGGGTCGATGACTTCCGGTGGACTGTTAGTCCCATAGGGAATCAACAGACCGATGCAGACATGAATATGATTTATTCATTCAGGTATATAGTCTATGTCTAAATTTTATGCACTGGAATTTTGAAAAGTATTTTTAATCTTAAGTTTGTCTATTTGCAAGGTGTTGAAAGTCTTGGTATAACATTGTGGATTTTGATAATGAAGGCTCTACAACATCTAAGTTATATGGTTTTATATCTTTTTCAGGTTTGTGCGGCACAGATTAAACGCGCGTCTAGCGTAGCACATTTTATTACGTTTTTTTTGTATTTTGTATGACAATATTAATGTTTGTTTGTTTGTTTAATGATGTTTAACGCCACTTTCAGCAATTTTTCAGCTATATCATGGCGTCCAGTTTTTATTGGGGGAGGAAGCCGGAGTACCCGGAGAAAACCCCCGACCTGCGGTAGGAAAACTGGCAATCCTTGTCAATTAAGATTGGAGTCGAGTACACCCTGCCTGCAGTGAGAATCGAACCCGCAATCTCAGTGTTGACAGACCACGTGATCAATAGTAGACGAACTACCTTGACCACCAGGCCACCAAGGCCCCTACAATATTAATGTATTGGGTAGATATACAAATAAGATGTTAATTATGCCAGAGAAGGTGGGTAGTTAAATCTGCTTATGCAGGAATTTATGAGCTATAAATATCTCGACCGAGTTCTTTCAGCAACATTGATGATTTGAAGCTGATGTCAAAATTGTGTGTCATCGCAACAAGTATTTTCCACTACACTTCTACGCAACGCTTAGTAACAGATTATCAAATAGCTCAAGAAATGTACCGATGAGCACCTGATGTATTTAAATAACATAATAGCTCAAAAAATGTACCGATGAGCACCTGATGTATTTAAATAACATAATATGATCTTGCCACAAAAGATATAACATGCATGTTACTGTTTAAAAGTAAAGACCATTTAAATATCTGAGGGTAATAGACGACTAGTTTTGTAACAATTATTTTTCATCCTCAAATCCCTCAATAATCTTGTGCATATTGTTTTGCAAGTCAAAAAAATTGTGGATTATGTTACCAATCATGAGGAAAGACGTTCAGCCTAATTGATTCCCGTAGGAGAAAGTGAGATAACATTTCCATGCTGAATGAGAAACAACTTAGTAAAACTATAACGTTTGGTGTATACCAGCTTAGGCTATGTCAACAATACAAACAACGTAGTAAAACTATAACGTTTGGTGTATACCAGCTTAGACTATGTCAACCATACAAACAACGTAGTAAAACTATAACGTTTGGTGTATACCAGCTTAGACTATGTTAACCATACAAACAACGTAGTAAAACTATAACGTTTGGTGTATACCAGCTTAGACTATGTCAACCATACAAACAACTTAGTAAACCTATAACGTTTGGTGTATACCAGCTTAGACTATGTCAATCATACAAATGTTGACTCTTCGATTGCTATATATAAAGGTACTCCCATTCTGTTGCTGTTAAAATCCAAAGTAGAGAACAAGAGAGTATAGATTGCTAAAACATATTTCGTCGGATAAGATATTCTGAAACGTTTCGTTAGTCTTGGTACTGCAAGCTCGTGATTGATAATTTAATTGATATTTTAATAGGTAATTTAGTACAACCTCGTACATCAACTATATCCTATTTATATTCCATAAATCCCAAACGCGGCTTAACCTTTCAAAATTTTTTACAAGCTGCTTCTTGATTTTTCGAAATCTGGCCATGGTAACAGAATTTAAAACTATACGTGGAACATATCAGTGACAATTTATTGATAATAAAAACCAATTACTAATATTGGAAATGTCAAAAGTAGATATAATAAGTAAACAATGTCATCAAAATTGTTTATATACAATAGCGTACTGCTATGGTAACAAAACATATCGAGACTATTATAGTTGTTTCTATTAGTTTAACCAATGACGGGCTAATTAAGGTAATTAATGAACCTACCACCTTAGTATTTTTCAGGGACAAGACACTATCAATTCAACCAGCAAATTGTACAATTTAAACTTTATTCGAACGTCTTTTGTTTTTTTCGTTTGCTGGCCTTCTATGAACTCAGCACCAAGGGTACAAAACAGTTCGTCGAGGAAGTAAGCACAGGTATTATCCATTTAAATACTAAAAATAGCGTCTTCCGTACATGACAATCGATGTCAATTAGAATATAGTATTTGACAGATTTTAACTCAGGTGTATATATTATCTGATGTAGAGTCATTTCTGACGAATTAATTTCTGTCATGGCTTATTGACAAAGGCTCTGTAAATGAACTGGGGACTGAGGGACTAAAATATTTCTTATTCTGATATTTCGCTGCTTCAAACCGTAGCACGGGCAGTGGATTTATCATTCAACAGATTTTAATATTGAAGCTGCATATATAATGTTGTCTCGTATAGAATCAGAAATAAATGTATTTGATAATTTATTAAATGAATTGGCTTTTTAGGTAATTTTCCAAAACTCATTTCTGGACTATTATATGGGTGTTTTCGCGCTTCAAAAAATATTAACAGTTTCCCCTTTAAGCAAACAATTAAGAAACAATTGTCAATTACTAAGTATTTATATTGTCCAATGCCGTTTTGTTTTTATAAAAGCAGCTTTTAATAAGATCTTTAAGCCTGGTTTTAAGCTGCATATTGGGCAAGGTCATGTACAGTGTCAAAACATCAGTTAACCTTAGTGTATAGTTACTGCACAATCAAAACACAATAATCACGAGTGCCACACATCTGCAAGAATACAAAACTAAGCACTTAACCATTAAAACATTTTTTTTCATTGTAGCTAGCACTTAATTTTAAATCAAAATCTGAAATTTTTTTCTCAATTATGCAGCAATAATCTAGTTTTTCCCTCATATAATGTCTATATTTCTCAATTGATCAGGTATGCAAGAACTTACAGCAACTATACTGATTTTTTCAAACGACATCAGTTTCTTGTAGATTGACTAATAAACCAAGTTTACAAGAAAAAGAAAAAACTTCTTCCGTGCCTTCAATAAGATCTACTATTGACACCATTTCTTAGTTGATTAATATTCAATCTTGTGTAAAAATATGACCAGAGATAGCATTTCAATCTGTAAAGCCAGTAAACAGTGATTGTGCTGGGAAGATATTTGTAACTGTCCCTTGGCTTTTGGCTCTTGTTGTTTCGTTTTGTTATCTTTGCTACTTTCCTATTACTGACTAGTGGTGAATAAGATTCAACCATTTTCATCAACACACTAACTCAAACACTACTGTAATGAACGAGGGAGGTTTGGCATGTCATAAAACCTGGTTTAACCCACTTTGTTTCAAATTACTGTATGCAGTCAGGACTATTGCTGTAGTTGTTATAGTTTTGGTTGTTATTTTGAGTTTGTCGGATGTTTGGACTGATTTCTGGATTATCTTTTTGACAGTTTCCTTGGTATTCGGTACTTAGTCACTTCATTCAATACGAAGCAACGATACTTCTTGTAGACACTTCGACAAGTTTTTTTACGCAATAGGTTTCATTCAAATAGTAGTTTCATTGTCTTTCTAAGCTGCAAAAGTATCAAACGTATGTAAACGGTATATGAAAAAGAGAATGTATTTCACAAGTAAAAGTCAAACTTAGTTCATTTGTTATTCATTTCAAATGCAAAAACAATATTAGACGAAAATTTCAAATTATCTTAAAAGTTTCTTATGTTGAAATAGATATGTTAACATATGCTTAGTGACTTTATTACAAGAGAAAATGAATTGCTTGAATAAGAGAGCACATACCTACAGATGTTTTAATAAAACAAAAATACCGTTGTTAACACTAGTGGAATGTTATTGGATTAAATAACAGAAGGAAATAACGTTGTTTCAATTTGATTGTAATAATGACAAAGCTTTGGCCAATAACTATAAATAAAATGATTTAATCTACAAATATACAAACATATTTGTCATTAAAACAGAAAAAGTATCTGGTTCAATGTCAAAATCTACAGGTAATAGGACTAATTCATATCAATTTAAAAAAAAAATTAATGCACATATTTGTTTATATGTATATTAATTTTGCGTGGCTTTATAATGTCAATACGATGAATGCAGCGTTTACCCTTTCATTTTCTCTTCAACATATATGAACGACATTTTGGTATAAAGAAAACAGTTAGTTCAATATACAACACGAACCTATGGAGGTTTTCTTTAAAAGAAGTCTTGGGTCTGTTGGAACTTTCTGAGGTTTACCTTTAATCAAAGGTATATATAGAAACCTTTGAAATTAGTTATATCTCCTTAAATGATTATAAAAAATGCACATAATCATGAACAAAGGAAACAAGTACTGTTTTATTCCGCACATATCCGCAGTAAATAACACGAGTGAAAAAAATCAAATGCCCCAATATTTTCAAAATGGCCGTCAAAATTTCTTCCCGTTGGTCCGTCCCATTCTCGATTGATTTTTCGTTTGAAAAGTTGTATTTTAATATACCTGAAATATCCAATCAATCAATCAATCAATCAATCTTATCAC
Source organism: Limnoperna fortunei (assembly GCA_944474755.1). Taxonomy (NCBI): domain Eukaryota; kingdom Metazoa; phylum Mollusca; class Bivalvia; order Mytilida; family Modiolidae; genus Limnoperna; species Limnoperna fortunei. Next base: position 94,552,106 of record OX104112.1, on the reverse strand, counting down.
TCAATCAGTACTTACAACCAGTCGATCGACTATAAATCAAGTAAGGAGTTGCAGTTTTCCTATTTTATTTTTGCATAATATAATAGAATACTCGTTTTTTATTTCACTGAAAGTAATTTTATACCACGTTGAAACATGGCAAAAAATTCTGAAAAATCGGAAATTATTCCACACAGTTAATTCTGATATATACTGACATCAAATAATTAGTGTAATTAGTCAAAAATCATACTTTGCAACATTGTGTTGCAACGAAAATGTTGACATCAAATTGACTTACGGAAAGATAAGATATACACAGATCATTAAAACAGCCGTAGCCAATAGTAATTGGAAACCATATTATCTAATGCGCCTCGTATTTACGCTTAAATGACTATACCATTTCAGGTGTTTACATTTTTTGAAAACTGTACTAAGAGTTAATTACACAAAATAGATACCATATTTTTCCAACCGAGCGACATCACCATTCTATAACCCGGGTCTGACCGTCGTACAACCCGGCCAAAATGTAAGCACAATAAACCAAACGCAGAAGACGAAATAATTAATAAAATAATATATAAGAAGCACTGTTGCAGTCAAACTGAGAAGAAAGCATGGAATCAGGGGCATGAATTCGTCAGATGATGTGCAGCATTACTTGTGACAATTAAATATATTAAAGAATCGTCGTTCGTGTAAAATAATATGAAATCATATTAAAGTTATTATTTACAACAATGAATAAAGTTTTTTAAATGTTTTTAACACTTGTATATAAACAGTGTTGTGTAACAGAAATATTGACATTAAACACACCAACGTCCAAAAATGATAAAAAAATCGTAGATAATAGCCACATATTAATAGCAATCGGAATTTCTACCATTCGAAGTTACATTAAATCTCTTCACAATTTTCTACACAATAGAATTAAACTGGAAAATAACGATTTTTTATGTTCCAATCGAATTTAGTATCGATACTTCTTCATATTGCTTATAACACTTGTTTTATAAAGAGGAAGGACGACAGTGACTGAATGTAGAAGAGAAATCATAGCATCCTTGAATTTGTCTTATAATGTGCAACGTTAACAGTTGAATGATCCTTTGTCTGGAATCGGGATTTGGTGACAAAGAACCGTATTTTTATTTTATTCTAGGCCTACCCATAAAATAAACGCTGTTTTGAAACTAAAATATTGACCAACGGAAAGATGTGATAAAAACTAATGATCGAAACTGAAACTTTTCATATATACTTCATTCGCAGTTTTATACGATGGCCGTAAATTGGGATTGATTAAATAAGAGTCCGTACATCAGGCGGGGTTATGTTACATCAGACTTGCATTGACGATACCAATATGCCCCTAAACTTTTAACTGCAAAGACAAAACGATAAACACCTTAGTTTGAAAGTATAGGATATAATTTTCACTACAAAAGCATAGTAATTAAAATGAGAATATTTAGATGTAAAGTACCGTTAATTACATGTCTTATTATAATTCCTAAGACGCACGGAAAATTGGAAAAAGCTTGATTATCGTATAAGGTATAGGTATAACAGTAGTAAATGTGTACCAGTAACAGGTTACCAGATTGTGTACCCTAGATTAAGTACAGAACTGGATACCAAGGTGTGTTCTGATTTGGTCAATAGTGGTTAGATGTGTTCAATTTTTTATCTGTAAGCTCCTGCATAAATTAAGTTTTAAAATGTGGTAAAATTTCTCTCAAATCTTGCAAGATAAAACTTTGGTAATTTTTTAAACAATGTAGTATTTTACATTCACTGCATTAGAAATTGCATGTAAAATTGGGAGCGTCTCAAAATGTTGTAAATAGCAAAAAAAAGGAATTGGACACGGATATATATGTCACTATTTTTTTTAATTGTGAATGAAAGTTCATTAATTTTCTGGTCCAGATAAATGCTGATCAATGTTAGCAAAAGGTATGCAAATCACAGAAATGTTGTGTGTTTTCGACTATAGCCAAAACATTTGCTACTGTTCTACCTATAAAACAATGTAAATAAAAAATTAAAAACATATTACTTTAACTTTCCTAGTCGAATCCGTATGAAACTTGCTCTGTTGTTATATAGCTCGATTACCTAAAGAAGGATAATTATATGAGCTGGGCTCAAAATTATATCACAGTTTCAGTAGCATTTGCAAATTTATGATAGTTTATAAATGGCGAATTCCTTCGTTGCACTTCATGGTGGTTATTAGACCGTTATATGTTAAATAAAGTGGCCTCGGTTAGCTGATTTTTTTTTAAACCAAAGCATTCTGTAAGCAAAAGCGTGCCAATAGAATAATTGACTCTTAACTCTATGCTCACAGTAATTTTCAATACCTGTAAACAAAATTGTCATGGAGCACATGACGTGGACAGGTTCATTACTGATTTATCAGTTACAGTATCATTTGTAAAATTCACAAACATTTTGTACATATTTGATTTTCTGTTTTAGTGGTGATAAATTAAAACCACCGCAGCAAATTACATTTAATTTTTACATAATTCACTATTTTTGAAGGACATCTCCGGAATATTTATAAGTCTAATAGATTTATTTCAAGAAATGTTACAGATCAATTTCTAATGATCAATTAGAATTACAAGCCTCTGATCTGTTTGATGTTTTAATTTATCAATCATTTAACCCGATGGGGAAATTGGATAATGCGTGCTACATTTCTGCTTTGATTAATATCATGTACTTACCTAAATGTTACATATATAACTATACATAAGTTCAAAAACATATGCACACATAAATTGAACAATGTAGACTATGATGCTGAAGACGTGATTAATTGGAATAACTGGATAGAACCGAATTAATCAACTATTTGTCAGTATAGTATGAGAAGGCTTAATTTGACAAAAATCTTAACTTGGACAGAAAAAATCGTTATATAAAACTTTATATAACGTATCGTCTATTACCATCGTTAGCGGTAAAATAGATATCAACACATTCTTCAAACTAATGGATATTATTTATAAGTATCTCGTGATAACTGGAATGGCTTCTTTTATGGTTTTACAGAGTTTTGTTGCGTTAATGAACAAAAAACAAAGACAAAATGTCATTTTTGACGACCTTACTTCTGGTTATAGATACAAGCTGTATTTTATGTTTTAAAGGTTCTGTACATTTTTTGGTTAGATCTCAAGAAGAAGAAACTTTAATATTTTTGGTCAAGAACTGAGAGGTTTTACCAAATTTTCAGCTTATATTACTAGGTTAAACCAGTTATAATGGGACATATAGTGTTAAAAACCTACTGTTGTCGTTTAACACTTCCATAACTATTCGAAACAGTTACTAACATACTACAATTTTACAACAGGAAAACCTCATGTCAGGAGTTGTGTTTTTTTCATAAATTTGATACAAACACTATGTCTTTTAAGACTCATGAAAAATTAGAAAACAAATTGTCCTGGTGTTAATAAAGTTGCATGTTTATGTAAGCTTTTACATATTATGAGGTCTTAATTTTATAAACTTTGCATACATATTTAGTTTGAATCTTTATGCTTACTCAGAAATGTAGGATTGGTTATTATTGGCACTTTTCAGTCGCCCTCTGGTGAACCACAAAGTAATGCCTCCTAGGGCTCGATGTACACGTGCCCAACGCGTCACCAGGTGGTGGATAAGGGTGGCTTACACGTTGTAAAGCATGTCAGGTAATGATACGGACCACATAGGGACCACATAGGGTCAAGCCACGCTCAATGCACAAAAAGACCCTAGTTTATATTCCGAAACAATAGGCTCAGTGTAAGGCCAGACTATACTCTGACAGTAGCATCAATTATGTTGTTCCCGTTAGTCCATCCCTATCCTCCTTTATTTTCTATGTCATCTGTTTGTGAATATATTGACTATTGAACGTTTAAATCAAACATTAAATCAATTAATTGTTTAACCTAACGTCTTTCAAGCGTCAGTCCGTAAAGTTTGTTTTCAAAAATTCTGTTAAAAGTACTGTTTCAAGGAACAAAGGTTTGCTGATTTTTTTAAATATTTTTATGCCACCAATACTGAAAAAAGACAATTCCTTTAGCAATGGAATTAAATTTTACCTTAACACAAGGTAACATTTAAACGTTATTTTTATGCAAAGGAATTGCATTAAGGAAAAATTGCTGAATAATTTAATACAAACATTAGCCATTTGTTTGACAATTTTATTGTTTGTTTGTTTGTATAATGTTTAACGCCACTTTCAACGATTTTGCAGCTATTTCATGGCGTCCAGTTTTTATTGGGGGAGGAAGCCAGAGTACCCGGGAAGAACCCCGATCTTCGGAAGGAAAACTTTCAATCCTTGTCAATTAAGATTGGAGTCTAGTAAACCCTGCCCGCAATGAGACTCGAACCCACAACCTCAGTGTTGACAGACCACGTGATCAATAGTAGACGAACTACCTTAACCACTTTGCCACCGAGGCCCCTTTGACAATTTTAAGTGATTATAAACCTTGTAAGGTCCGCTATATAATAATTTCAGACAATTCTACTTTTAACAGAAAAAAATGGCATTAAAATAATAGAAACTGCATTTTCTTTGTCTTACATAATATGGTTTTAACAGCTCGTCAATTCTGTCGTTGTTAACACATTTAAATATTTTCAATATTTCAAATTATTGAGGTTTACCCTTAATACAATAAGAAATATATTAAGCTTAAGTAAAATAATAACAAATATACCAATTAATATAGGATATGTGTTTTATGTACACAAAGCGTGGGTTTTTGACGTATATTGACGTCACCTTTTAAATATCTTCAGATGTTACATATTTATATGATTTCAAAACAAGCACATACGTAAACAACTGTTTGACGGCTTTGGAATCACCAGGTGCAAACATTGGATGCATATAATCATGGACAAATATGTTATGTTATTGTGATTGGCAAACCTACTATGTATGTACGTAATCAAAAGCAACAATTTGTCAATCCTCAAGTTGGCTAAAGCTAATGTCCGAGACAGAAAATTAAGTGACATTTAACCGATTTGTCCTAACACCTAGCGGATCATTATCTCTATACCCCAATTGATTGTTAACAATTTTATTTTGAAAAAATCTCCGATCAATCGACAAATATGAAATTACTAATAGTATAGTTTAGCATACAACCAAATAACAATGATTTTGGAATAAGTGCTGATCGTTTGCGATTGTTATTGTAAGAATAATGTTTTCTCATTTTGAACAGTTCTTTTTCAGTTGTACATTGTGTTTTAATGAAAGTAAAGTTGCGAGAGCCTAGTTGCCTTAAGAATAGATTTGTTTTAGGTTTGAAATGAATACATGATCTATTCATGATTAGAAACCATTATTGTCAATGGATACAATACCGACGTATCAAGATTATTTTACTAAGATGTTATAAGTGCTGTTCTCTAGTTGATGGGAAAATAGATATATTGCTCTACCATTCGTTGAGGACTACATATACTACCAGTATATCGAGTATTTTCATAAAATCAAATACATTAATACTGTCTATTCTTGACGACATTAACATAAAATTTAAACAATCCAAGAATGGTCGTAATTTTCTGTCTTTTTGTAAGAATCGGCATTCTGGACACTTCCAATTATCTGATTTTGACTCTGTTTTCTGTCTTAATCCAATTGATATTATCCTTTGCACAAGACACTTAGTTGACACATAAAAGCATTGTTTCGTTTTTTTTTGTTAAAAGCGTTCTAAACTACAATCGATATAAATATATGTACATATATTTTGATACTGTTATGCGACATTTACGTAATTGAAAACCTTTTCTCAAATCTTTTAAATGCACCCCTTGTTCTTGAGGATTTTCAGTAAGTTGTCTTGGTAGTTACAGTCTTCTAAGGATTCTACTCACGCGGATCAACATATAGATGGGGTTATCATATTATCAAGTCTTGTCAACAACCAATGACCTGCTTGTAGATGGCCACCAGCCTTGCACATCAATAAATGCTGTTGTATATGTCAAATTATATGTGCCTACCAAATTCCTTATATTTTGTAAGGGTTTGTCGGGTTTTCTTGTCACCTGGACATATAAAACTTCCTAGATTGATTTATTGTTTGTTAACTTGATCTGAATAAAAGCAAAAATAATGTTAGCCGGACATTAAGCAACTATTCAATCAATCATCTATTTCTTTGCTGTAACAATCTTAAATAATCTGAATGTTGGGGTCACTGATCAGACGAAGAATAAACATATTGATTTTAAGTGAAATACAGTGAAACATTTTGGGTTTAAATGACAATGAATGATGAATGTCTGGAAGGTATATATCAAAGTTGTCAAAATAGCAAATTAGTGAATCGATAAAGTCCAATTTATCTCTAAATAATCACTGAAGCTGATCACTGTTTGTCTGTTACAGCCATTTAACGTGATATACTGCTCTGTTAGAATAATCTTTATACTGTTTTGTCCATTTTTATTACATTTAACTTTCTTTATGCAAACATTTCTAAAACGAACGGTTCTGCACTGTGACGTCAAGAAATATTTGTGTGTTTTATGTTCATATGGATGCTACAGCATACAAGTATCGTAAGTGCGGTATACATATGTTAACACAGTTTGGTAGTAAATCTAACAAAATTGTTAAATCCTATTTATAATGCTGCTCCAAATAATATAAGTTATATACGTTCATATCTGTAAATCAAGTGCCCCAAGTAAGCCGGGTGTAAAGTGATGCTGAAGGTGTTTAATCTTAATGTTTACGTATGTGAATGTGTATACGAATTTATCCCCCATGTCAGTTTGAAATGGATTATTAAGTACATTTTACATTTTTATTATCGAAGAAATTTTGAATGAAATTTCGTAAAAATAACGTTTTTTTTAACGCTTTTTTAAATGTGTTGGGTACTAAATTTGGTAGAACCCTACAGTTCTTGAAAAAACCAGTTTTTTGTTGGATTTAAGCAGATGTTGAAAAATAAAGTTTTGGCGCTTAATGTCTTGCAGAGACGTCATTATAGTGTTACGTCATTGTTTGTCAAACTGCATCTGTTTCTTTTTCTGTTGAAAAACATACATTAATTTTGACCTTTTGTCCAAGATTTCATCATCCTGTATATGACGCAAACCAATTACAACTAATACAAAAGCATCGTATGTACTATTATGCAACTAACGGTAAGCAACGACGGGTATATGACTAAGCAACGCCCAAATATATTAGTTTTGTGAATTACCATTCCAGGAATAATACTGATATGGGTAAAATACGTCATAACGTCAAGGAGAAGAATAATTTCATTATATTATCTCATTGTTTGTGGTAATTATTAAAAAATGTAATAAAAAGTTATCAGGCAAAACGAATATTAAGGATTAAAACTAGTATATACAAATGACCTTGCAATATTACTTGTACAATGTATAGGCCAATCACAAACATATGTGTTGTCAACACCTTAGGGCTTCAATTATATACTATTGTACGACTAGTGTCAAGCCATCCCGCAGTAAAAATCCCGCAATAGTTTTATCCCGCAATAAAATGGGTGCGTTCGGATACATTTGCGCGGACGTCGAAGAGGACACCCGGACTTAAACAGATTTACAGTAAAACCATGATTGCAGTTTTATGTTTTCTTCACCGGTATGGAATGCAAAATGTTGATTTTATTAAAAACAAGAATATTTGCGGATATGATGTCACGTGACTTACCTTTATATTACCGCGTAGAAAAATAGCTGCATGTGGATAATATAAATATGTAAGCCTAGCGTATTACAAAAGTTGTTGCGCTGATAATTAAATGATTTTGTATTGATTTTGCAACAGCATACTCCTTTGAACTGAGAATATTTATGTTAATAAGACATTCAAAAAGTAGTAACAGTTCATAGGTCATACAATTTTTTTTTAATTTACGATGATTGAAGAGATGAGACACTTTCAACATTAATGTTAGCTGGTATACCATTAAGATATTAAACCAAAGAAAAAATTTTCGGTGTTTTCATTTTAATCCATAGATTTCCTGTATGATATTCATGAAATAAAGAGATCACCCCATTCCCTTTGGCTAATTCCAATTTCAAGTATTCAGTTCTGTAAAATGGTAGATTATCAAGCTAGGTTTTGCTAATACCACTTTTATTGTATGTAAGCTATGTGAGTTGATTCTAAATATATATCGTAATGAAAGTGTATCAACAGATGGAATTTCACCATATATAGCAGAAAACAAAACTCATATACGTTTTAACGATAATGTAAGAAGGCAATCTGATCATTCATCACAATATATTAATACTAAAGAAACAATTTAGACACAATAAATCCATAATTAAAAACCAATATATCGCAATAAACACTGATCGTGGAAGGCTAAATTTGTCGATGACACCATTTTCTAAAACTGAGAAACTTTTAACACTTTGAACTGAACAATTATTCGCTTTTAAATCTGGATGTTTACTTAAGTGTTAACAGTTCATTAACAGTTTATAATGCTTAAGAAGTCTTATATAAATTTCAAACATGTACAGGTTTTTCTTAATACATGCCAAATTTCTTTCAAAGAGCCTACCCCCCCCCCCTTTACGTCATGCTTACATTGGTCGACTTTGAAAGACTGACAACATTTTAATTTACCTTAGGCCACAAATCGACTTCTACCCTGGGTAGGCCTACATGTACTCTTCATATATACCTATGAGCTAGAAAGCCTAGCCCCGTCTCACACCATACCATATGACTTTATGACTATATAAGCGTTTTGGGTTACTGAGACGATACGAAAGAAAAATCAATTTCCGACGTGACTTTTTTTCTTCTGCTCGAACCACGTGTACTTAATATTGAATAAAAACTTCTTTGAAATCAATCAGAAACGTTGTCAAATAATCGTCAACATGCTCCGATTACAGTCATCTTTTATAAGCAATTATTATTATTTACACGAGTGTGCATCAACCAATATACGTCCATATACGACGAGGGTCTCCCTTGGAAAGAAAGAATAAAACGGTAATATAAAGTCACGTAACATCATACAGGCAAGTATTCTTGTTTTTAATAAAATCAACAATCCGCGCGAATGTATCCGAACGCACCCATTTTATTGCGGGATAAAACTATTGCGGGATTTTTACTGCGGCTTGACACTAGTTATTGTACGAGGGCAGTAAACTACCGTTTTGCAAATATGATACAACAACGATTGACTACTTTTAAGATGTATGTCAAGAAGTTTTCAATGGGCAATCATCTCATCTTTCTATCCCAACATATTAAAGCCACCATAAACCAGAATAGGTTGTTAAGTTGATGTGAAAACTTGAGAAGGAACATTTATTATTAAACTATGTTTAAAATTTGTACATTTGCTTCTGAATTATTCACATTTTTATTACTCAATATAATGAGTATAAACGTCAGTACCTATAATTGATAAGATACACAATTATTGTCTGGAAAACAAAGAGTTTTTTGGCGTTGGCAACTTTACCAACATAATACCTTTTTTATTTCAGTAAAACATACTTACAGCCTTTAACTTTTTCGAACATTTCTCATAATTTCATCGACGATATAGCAAGACATCTTGTGTAGCACAATTATGTGGTTGTGTCTCTACAGATATGGAAATTGAGCTAAAAAATTGGCTTTACATCCTGTGATGGTTTTTATGGGCTGGCTGTACATTTGTTAGTATTTTTTACTTTTGTCCAAGTGTATATGTTCTATCATGTTAGGAAAAGACAATTTTAATGTTTTCCTGTCGACATTTTATTCGTTGCAATAGTAATGTATTAAGAAAAACCTGTAAATGTTTGAAATTTAAATAAGACTGCTTAAGCATTTTAAACTGTCAATGAACTGTTAATAATTTAAGTAAACATCGAGATTTAAAAGCGAATAATTGTTCAGTTCAAAGTGTTAAAAGTTTCTCAGTTTTAGAAACTGGTGTCATCGAGATATTTAGCCTTCCACGATCAGTGTTTATTGCGATATATTGGTTTTTAATTATGGATTTATTGTGTCTAAATTGTTTCTTTAGTATTGATATATTGTGATGAATGATCAGATTGCCTACTAACAATATCGTTAAAACGTATATTAGTTTATTTGCTTCTATATATGATGCAATTCTATCTGTTGATACACTTTCATTACGATATATATTTAGAATCAACTCACATAGCTTACATACAATAAAAGTGGTATTAGCAAAACCTAGCTTGATAATCTACCATTATACAGAACTGAATACTTGAAATTGGAATTAGCCAACGGGAATGTGGTGATCTCTTTATTTCATGGATATCATACAGGAAATCTATGGATAAAAATGAAAACATCGAACATTTTTTCTTTGGTTTAATATCTTAATGGTATACCAGCTGACATTAATGTTAAAAGTGGCTTATCTTTTCAATCATCGTAAATTAAAAAAAATTGTATGACCTATGAACTGTTACTACTTTTTGAATGTCTTATTAACATAAATATTCTCAGTTCAAAAGGAGTATGCTGTTGCAAAATCAGTGCAAAATCATTTAATTAGCAGCGCAACAACTTTTGTAATAAGCTAGGCTTACATATTTATATTATCCACATGCAGCTATTTTGAGTGGTTCAGGCCGGCGTTATGAATTTGTTGATCGTTACCGATTGTTAGCATAAATTTTCACCTGTGAAGCAGGATAGTTTTGCCCTTCCGGAACACATAATATAATCTTTTTGCTTATTAAATTGTTGCATTAGTTGTTGATATTTTCATATTAGAATTTTTGTTCTTATATCGCATCTCGATATGTTTGATTACCTATAAACATTACATGAAAGGTTGTAATGAATAAACATTCACGCACCAAATAAATGACATTAATAATGTTGCACCTTTCATGTAATTATTTTAATAATACTAAATTACACAACTCAAAATTTTGTTAAAACAAGAGGAAAAAGAATTTACGCATTTATTTTCGACCAGGACAAAAATATGTTTTATACATATTTGAGTACATCTAAATGAAAGTTCAACTTGCACTGTTTTCTTTCATCTCGTTTCATTAATTTAAAAATCATGAGGATATACGCATTCAGTTCATTCCCTATTTCAGAGATTATAGTAAGTTTATTGACAGATTTGTGCTTTAAAAGGATGCATGAGTTTTTAATTATAGATTTGTAGTGTTTCCACGTTGAAAAGTACCATAAATAGCTTACTCAATTGCTACTTTAGACATAATATACTGTGATGAACAATCGGAATGCCCACTAACACTGGTATAAAGAGGGTTTAGAACTTCTTATTCCTCTATATTTAAGGCAATTCTACTTGATGTTATTGTTAAACTTCCATTGTCATTTGTATTTAGAACTAACGCAAATATATAATACTCAATAGAAGTGGAACTAAGACCACGTAGCTTCATATACCGGATTTTAGTGGCAATCCGTTTTACAGAATACATATATGATTTAATGAGTTTGATATCATAGTCTCTGTGGAATTAAACCCCATCTGGATATACGTTTTATCAGGCGTTCGTTTCACAGGACTGAACAATAAAACTTTAGAGTCGTCAAAGGGGTTTACCTGGTAACTTTTATATTAACATTATAGAAGATTAGATTCTTGTTACATACATATTCTATCAAATATTTTTTAAACAATAAAAATTCTTTTCTAGAATTTATTTTTTAATGATATACCATTTGTTATTCGATGTGTACATTTTTATACTGTTTTATAGTATTTATTAAATATCCGAGCACTTTTTACAATGATGGATAGTTTGCTTATAGATTCAACAAGAGCCATGCAAGTTTTATTTAAAAACATTAAACAGAATACTGAATGTCGATTTAAATTACAAAGAACACAAAGTAAGATTGTATTAATTAAAATATACTGGCATCTATTAATTAAGTTTGGCAATATTGACTATTTTTACTAATGAGTCTTGATTTTAAAACCGCCAAATAGATTAATTTGCATGATGACGAATATTTGTTACATTAACTAAAGGGTTTGTCTTGATTTTAAAACAACCAAATAGATTAATTTGCCTGATGACTTATATTTGTTACATCTTCGTATATATATAGAAATTAGTACATTTGATTTAAATTTCCTGCTGGAATAGTTTGTTTTTGTTGTTGTTGTTGAAAGACTTTAAATCTAGAATACAGACAGCTAAATAACATAACTTTTACCAAACGGCTAATTTTCACTACATGTAGTTCATTGAACTTTTTTTCTAAAGATGTATATACATATTTTCACAACTGTTTGATTTAAAATTAGATTTCAAGTTACTGACGACTGTATACTAATACTCGAGTAATTGATTTGATCAGTTTTTATCCGATATTTTGTAGATTTTTCATTTCGTATAATTAAATAGCAACGGCTGCTAAGGAAACTCATGACTTTATGGCTTTATAGGAAATGACGGAATGACGGAATAGAAATAACAGGAAATGAGCGAAAATTTCAAAGCTGCTGAACTCAACCTCTGTCGTAATACAGATTAAACCTATCTTTTATTGACCTTTATAGGATATTTCTGGTTCAATTTACAACAAAACAATAATTGGAAATTTCTGGACCAAAGTAGCTCTAATATTTAAATTCCATTGAATAATAAATCCACTGTCCATGCTACAGCTCGGCGCAGCCAAATATCAAAATAAGAACTAATTTCCTCTCCCTCAGTCAAAGATCATTTACAGAGCCGTGGTCAAATTAATAAATAAATACATACGTACAAACGACGAGAGCAAGACCAACAAAAGTTCGAGGACATTTAAGTTAATTTTCCGAGGTAAAAGCCAATTATTGGCTCATCATCCTTATTGTTTAAATATTAAATATCTTTACAATGTTTTTTCATTCCTTATACCGTCCCTCATTCTCCTTGTACTTGCACTTTAATTTGTATTAAAGTGTATGCATGCTCCATGAACATTCGTTTGTAGCATATTGTATATTTGTCTAACTTGTTTCTTTTCCTATTTTTATATTTGAGCAAACAAAATCTCTTTGAGAAAATTAAGACTAGTAGTCGGAAATGTGACAAGTACTTCCATTTTTACTAATTGTCTTTTAAATCTACCTGTGCTATTTCAGCCATCCCACACCTAGTACATAAATTGTGTCCATGAAAAGACCGCCCCCTTTATTAATTGCACACTGCATAAATCGTATACAATAATAAAAGGGTTGTAAAGACTTAAGATACATGCATGGAAATATTCTAGTGTTGGTTTCAACGGAATGTCGGAATTGACTTATGAAACTCCCAAATCAAACGTATTTTTTATTTAACATTTCCAAAGAAATAATATATTTATTTCAGAAAGATGGTCGTTATTTAACAACATTTATCGGTAATTTGTACATTTTCCCTTTGATGTGTACCGGTGATAAAGTCAGTAACAACGTACTGGCATTTATCACCGAATTTATCGGGTCAGTAGGCTGCGTAGGAATCTAACGATTATTACGTCATAGTAACAAACAGAATGTTCAAAAATAAACAAACGTGAAAGCAAGATAAAATAAAAACGATCTAACCGCCCCCTAAAAAACGAACACGACGGGACCAGCAGTTCCGTTTTCGCAGCTACCTTCCGTTAACAATAATAGTTTCTGGACAAAACTCTTCAAATTGCACAAACATCAACATCAAGTGACAATCCCGAATTCCTGTTCATTCACCACAAGAACTTGCGAATGACATCTCCATTTTTGAGAGTTAATCTGACAAATCACAAAACTGTAATAGGATTATTACAGCAGGAAAATTCGGCCTCTACAAGAACCTACAACTCATCGCATTTATGCATGATGTGTAAATCTTATCCCCTCTGGCCACTGCAAAGTACTGAAAATTTGAAATAACACAGCACTGAACAGTTACCAGAAATGATAACGATGTAAAACACAAATTATAGAAAACATTTATTAAACGGGGAACTGACACTTAATTGGACAATCGGTCAGTTGGCAACATAAATTTGAAATAACAGGCCTACGGTTCGTCAAAGAGCAAAATATTAAAAACACAAATTCTGACACCCCATATTATAATTAAGAGTAAATTAAAAGATTCTCATTCACAAACTATTACATAAACGATAAAAAAAGACTTGCCTTACAGAGGATGAATGAAAAAACACGTCCATTCATCAAGCCACATTCCAATTGAATGACGTTGACGCTAAATGACGTTGCAAACCATTTTTCACAGATCACTTCGACCAAAAAAGTAGTTCCTTATAAAATAAGGCATACATTGACAAAAAACACTCATTTTGAAAATTACCGATAAAAGGAATATAGGACATTTTGTTTGTGATACAGACGGGCTCACCTGATACTGGCCGTGATAAAGTCTGTATCACAAACAAAATGTCCTATATTCCATATTTATTTCTTAACATTGCATAACAGTTTCTGTCAGCTTAGACAGTGTTATACATGTATTCCCGATTTGAAAGGTAGACACAGTAATGTAATAAATACAATCTTTTTTTTAAAACCATTAGTCTAGTCTCTATAAAATTCGTTGATGCTACGTCCTGTATATAAATGTATGATTTACTATATTCAAGTGGTCTAAGAAATAATCGTTTTATATATTTTTACGTGTCATGAAAAAAACCTGTTCAAAGTTGTATTAATGCAGAGGCAAACGAAACTTAAGATAATGAGCAGTGTTGATACAATGTAATTTTCTAAAGGGAAATAAATATTGGTGCTTAATGTGTAGTAAATAGAGATCTAATAAATTGATCTTCTTTAAGCATACTGAAATGATTTCATAATAATTTTGTATTGTCAGCGCAGCATGAATTACATTTTTCTATGGGTGTTGGAACCTTTGAAAAATTTCTTTATACAGGATATAGACGATTGCTGCTGATAAATACTTCCTAACATTCATGACATTGAGATTAAAGAGAAGTCTGCATATCGTTGTATTACGGTTGCCATAGGAATGAAATGATCCCAGTGCTGGATTATATAGAATTGGTTTGCACAGATATAATCACTTTCTTTCCTGTCATCTTTTTGACAGAATGTAAATCAACACTAGCAACATTCATATGAGGAATTGCTTACCCTTCTATGAAACACAAGAATACCCCTTGTTTACAGTGTCACTCTTGTTTATGTTGTGTCTTTGTTTAAGTTGTTTTAGCCATGTGTCTGTCCATTCCATTTAGAATTTATAATTTATCGACTCTTTTAACGTTTTTAATGGCTTCCATTTTACTATTATAGCACCCGTCCTCGTTAAATCACGCGAGTTTGTAAAACACCTAAATTGTGTGTATGCTGTCTTCACGTGACTTGTATCTTGTCACAAATTTCCAGGAACAAGTCCAGTAATTATACGTAAAAGTATCACTATTTAACTGATCTGTTCAAACATTAACCTATAAATCAACTATAAGTTATACATGTCCCAAGTTCAAAGAATTTTAATCATATATAATACCGGAATAAATATTTTTGTGATGCTGAATATTACAAGAAACACGAGGTTTTTCTCGGTATAATCGAGAAATATATAATATCGTTGGGAGTCAATTAATGTTATCCACTATCTTTGGACTATTTTTGGACTAAAATAAAGAAGAAAGTAGATAATGTAGTCTATACCATCTTTGTTTGTCGACTCTTTTGGCTGTATTAAACTTGATGATTTTGACTTTCCTAGACAATTTACCTTTTATTTAAAGTGACACTTCTGTCCCATAAGAATATGCTCCGGATCAGCCTACTGTCAAAATTTTCCGAATATAAGAACGAACTCTCAACAGAAAGCTCAAAAGGTCTTTAACTCTACGTTCACTTTCATTTCATTCCAAAAATAGTGCATGTCCTCAATTGACTCTCGATATTTTTACGTTCAATTAAAATCAATAAAACTTTATCCTCAAGTTTTCTAAAATAGTCAACTTTTCGAAAATACCAAATAAATCTTGGTGTCATACGGTTTTAATTTTATATTCCACAAAGTGAACTGTTCTGTTGAATGGTACTTTTTTCACTAACAGCCTTTGGACTGGCTCCCGGTATTTTGTGGTCCTAAAAGACCATATTAACTTTCTGTCTTACATTCATTCTAATATGCAATGAAAGTTTGGAATACTGATCCAGGACAAAAGTTTCGCTTTATTTGAATAGAAGGTAATTTGTATAGTAAAAGTAAAAATAAATCATATTTTATATTGCCAAAAGAGGCGAAAAACAATGTTGATCTCCCAAATTTAACATTATAAATTAGCTAATCAAATGAGTTTTGAGTCCGCTCAAAGTATATCAGAAAATTGGCACTAAATATTTCTTTTTTGTTCTGGAATGGGTTTACAATTATTATTTGTCCACAAGGAATTTAACATATTCGTTTTATTACTACCATAAAAGATTATTTAATGAATGGTTGTTGTATTAAATCGTAAATGTTTAAGGGTTTAGAATGCCGCCTGGGATATGTAAATGTCACTCTTGATATTGTCTAAATCCTTGCAAACAATAAAGCTGGTTGTGAATGAAAAATTAATATTTTTTAAAATTTAGCTCATCGTATCTTTATTTCCTGTGCATGTTAAATTTAAAACTCGCTATAGAAAAGAACATAAAGCCTTTCGATTGGTCAGACAAGTGAAGAAAATAATGTCTTTAGAGCACAATTATAATGATCTAGGACTTCTGCAGGAAAACTACAATAGTAATTATACAACATATGCAATATCTTTCATTTCCTATACAGTTTAACAAACGTTTAAGTGCCCCCTACTTCAAACCTTCCTTTTTTAATCTACAAGTTTTTATGTTCTCGGTTTTTTTGTGTTACTACTAGAAAGTGCTTCGTAGAGTCGACCCAAAGAGCCGTTTAGTGCGGTTCTACCAAGGCCGACATTTACTGCCGTAAAACAATTTGATCTAAGTTTGTGTGATTTGTTGGATTAACCAACGAACGTAAGGTAACGTTTATTTTCTTATCTAGAGGATAACATAAACCTGACCAAGGATTATTGAGAGTACCTCGCTCCTGGCAAGATAAGGTTTCGAACGAGAGTAGGGGCCTCGCTGGCCTAGTGGTTAAGGTATTTCTTCTACTATGGATCAGTGGAACTGTCAACACTCAGGTTACGCGTTCTGCTCTCACTGTAGGTAGGGTGCGCTCGTCTCCAATATTAATTGACAATAAAAACTGGACGTCATGATAAAGCCGACAAAATGCTGAATGTTAACACCATTCAAACAAAAACAAACAATCGAACGGGAGTACCTTCATTGTAGCCACTACATTTTACGTCCACAACAAAAACCCCTTACATTTTGAGTATGACGAAAATTGTATTCTAAGTAGTGCATTCATTTATGAATAGATGTGTTGAGTGTTAACTTGTTCACATCCTGATATAGCTTTAATACTGCTCGCTAACCGTTTAGCAATCATTCAATCAATCAATTTTGTTTGCTCTCCTATAACGTTTCTTTCTATTCTGATTTTCGACTTCATTTCGTCTTTATATTAAATACAACAATATAATTTGACTTTAGAACTTTTTTTATCATATTCTCAAAATATGTAGATTCAAAACAAGTGTCTGTATTCAATAAGGTGGTAATAACAAATTAATAAACACCAAGGAAATTGTCACAAAAAAAAATCCACATATGAAATCCAAGAAACGGGCAAATTTGAGAACTAACAACTAAAATTACAGCAATGATCCTGACTGTTACAGGCTTGTCAAAATATAAGCCTGGGTTTAACCAGGTTTTATGGCATGGTATTAACCCTGTATTTGTGATGCTTCAGAAATTCTCTGGATATACGTATTATATGGATGTCACAATACTTAGATATGTTTATAAAATTTACTTACTTGCTGAGGGTATGCAAAAAATTGACAGTATTAAAATCTAATTCTAACAGTGTTGTGCTTAATTTGTAGACTTATAACAAATTAAACCCAACTCTGTTAGATTTTATTATGACAAGGAAATTCTGTATTTCCAAACTCTCTTATATTGTATAACGTTACGTAACTAAAGTACAATGTTTATATATTGTTAGTTATACATAACTTGTGTACTTCAACAAAAACAACGAATAAGATGAAATGGTCTTATCAAATGTTATTTTTCGCTCACAAAAAGAATTTTCCAGTTCAGTCAAATGCTGCGTTAGTCTGGTTATTATGGAGAAGGATTAATTTGCATTACAAAATGTGGGATAACAACGGTTTTCCAATATCAGTGTAAAATCCATACTCTCAGGATATAATTTGATAATTGGAATTTATACTCTCATATTTTTTTCCAAAACTGATTAGTAAAAAATACCCACAGGGCAAAACTATACTTTTAAATTAATTTAAAACGAAAACACATTTTTAATTTCAACTGATGATTACTTTAATGGCATTCTCAGATCTGTTATCAACAGCCTCGACAGCTTTGGGACATCAAAACAATGCGTCCCAAGATGTCATTGTTCTCTGTTGCTACCATATCTAAAGCAGTGGGATTACTGATGTTGGATAGAAAAGAAATCACAGAAACCTTATTAAACTTTTAATTACTGACGAGCATAAGATTTGTAAAGTGATCTCCGCCATTTTATATCAAAACCGAACATATTTTTAGTACTCCTTGTATTCAAACATGCGATCAACACAATTCAAAAACAAACAGACAAACTTTATCTATGATTTTCATTCTTAATATTTCATGTAAACAAATGAAACCGTGATTAAAATTCAACAGCAATGTCTTACATTGATTTCTGATCTTCAGAAGTTCCCATATTTTAGCCGTTTCGATTACGACGTCAAAATCAACTGTGTCCTAAATAACCGAAAACCGTGCAAATAACATGTTACGTTGTAGATAAAAGTTAATTTTGATTTCCTATTCAATTTTCAATTTAATTCTTTACTGACACTCCGACACAAAATATGTGTAACATGTGGAGAAATAACAATACCTATTAGAATCGAAATAATTCATTGTGACACAAATTTATACTGACTTTATCACGGTTTGGCTCTTTATGCCTACAATTTACCCGCCAACAACTCTATTTGACATAATCGGCGAATCCGTTGTAAAATAAGTATATATTCGTTCCCCAATGAATTATAGCACTGAAACTAGTTAAAGATGATTCTGTAATTCACGTGAATGTATGACAAAATTGTATATTTGCATATTGCTGTTAACTTTATGTGTATGGTTATCATATATTTTTTAAAACATAAATTATAACGACCTGGCAACGTTACGGGCACCGACAACTGCTATATTGTATAAAAGTAACAAGTCACTGCTTACTCGTCAGGGGCATTTTGGTTGTTATTGGGTTCGAGTTACTCTCTTTCTGTGTTTTTGTGTTTCGTTGTGTATATGTATATATCCGGATTTGTAACTTTCCCTTGGCTTTGGGCTGCTGTTGTTCGTCTGTTTATCGGTCTTTGAAATTTTTCTTTAACAGTACTCCTTTCATATCAACTTGCTTTGTGGTGGCTATATTGTATATTATCCTGGTATAATAATTACAATAGTCTCACTGAATAAACCTTTTCCACTTGAAAATGATTAGTTTTTTTATGAACATAGCTCGTACAAAGTAACGATAAAATACGTAACCAATTATTCAGTAGTGTATTAATTCTTATTTATAAACCACGGCTTAGTTGACAAGAACTTACAAACTATACTAAAAGTCACAACGTCGGTGTTGAGGTTTTTTGTGGGACAATTGAAAACTTATTACCGCGTTTGGTCGAGTTTATGCTTCTCTTGTACCTGCAAATTGGTGAAAGTATCAACACTTATTTTTGCAACATTTAATCGGCGTTTTGAAACGCGGCTGTTTTTTCATTGTAATAAGGTTATTTTCCCTAGTAAATTTTGACCTTTTTATTTTAAACGTAAGGAAAGACATGAACAGTCGATTGTTGTCTATTCGAAATTCTTCTGTTAATGCCGTTGCACTTATTAAAAATTACGAAAACAGACTACGCAAAGTATTTTAGAAATAAACCCCACGGATACTGATGAGACTCCCTCATTCTGTGGTGGAGACCACATTTGGTGCCATTCCCTGGAGATCCTTTGCAGACCTTGCACAATCCGGCTGAAGATGAGAATATCAATGGTCTCATCCCCTTATGGAGAACCCTCGCTATATATTCCCTATTACTGGCGTATTGTCGGACAATGTGGGTTCTTCCTCTCCCTGACTTGCTCAGGCAGGAAACAAAACTTTTTTTATTGAAAAATGAGTGTCTCCCTATTTTTTAATAAATAATAAATATTTATTTGTATATAGATCTGTGTCTGCTTATACCATAACAGACCCAAGGCTAATGATGGGTTAAGGCTTCACACACAGTTCCTTCACCAATTGTGCTATGGTGCATACATTTACCGAGGACTAAATGATCAGTTTTAGTAATGGTGAATTTTAAAACCTAATATTGGCATCGGGGGTGGGGAGGGGGTGGCTTAGATTAAAACTTTCCTAACTCTCCAAGGGTGACTTCGAGGGTTTGTGCCAGAAAGATCGAAGGAGATTTCCTCAACGTGTAGACTTTATGGTATTACATGGTTTGAATATTGCAGGTCAATTTATTCATTACACTTGTTTTCATTAGTTTTAGTCGTAATGTGATTTCAGCAGATATTTATTAGGTAATGGATACAAGAGATGAAAGGTTACTAGTTGATTCACCAACACAATACGCACACACACACACACACCCTATAGAACAAACACTTTACCCAACACATATAACAATTATAAATATAAATCATAGTAATACTAATTGCAAAGTTTGTAAAAAAGTTAAATTTTAATAAAACAAAATACAACATGGAAAAATACAAAATTGCAAGCAAATAACTGAGCGGACGAGTGAAATATGGTGATCTTTAGTATTATTAGTATTAAATAAGTGTTATTTACTTAAAGGCAGGAGCTGTGACCCTACTGGAAAGGTTCCCAGTGCTTAACCTGTAGAGCTATCCTGTTACCACATGGAGGGTAGTAGATCCTTACCGCGGATTTACGTATGAGTAGCGTCACTCTCTTGTACGTTAGACCCGGTTTGTAGACCAAATGAGTAAACTCACTGTAGCCGCTAAAAAAGGCTGAAATACTGTTCGCTGGACGTATAGCAAAACACCCAATCAATCCATAAGACAGCAATTCTACACGTCACATAATTCATAGATTCGACATTATACATTTTTTTCAACAGACGATAGTAATGTACATAAGTAATAAAAATAAGAAAGATTTTTTTTACGAATTAAGAAAGAAGAAACTAGTTGCGTTACTATGATTTAATATATTTTACATAACATCCTGTTATTGTTGCTTGTGAGGCGTACAATGATGTTATTAGCTTAGCGGGAAAATACCTGGCTTCAACAGGAAGTGATTTGTATAAAATTGAATCAAACAGATACATATATCACTCCTTTTATTACCGCCGACAACGTTACGTCACCAATAAAATGTCGAGTTTTATTAACAATTTTGCATATTAGTTTTGGTATTATAGTTTATCGTCGTAATTTGACAGAGCTGGTTTCCACGTAAGACATTAGCAAAAACACTAAAATTTAAGACTATTCTGCATGGCAGAAATATACTTTTTTAACGCACATATATGCATAGAATTACACTATAGTCTGTCCCGTTTCACGCTTTTGTAACATTTGGTTTGCAACCTATGTTCTCACTTATGATTTTTTCATATTACTATCTTGAAAAAGTAATCTGCTCCTCTTGATCTTGCAAGGTCTAATTTCAGCACATCGATATCTACAAAACTGTTTTCAATGGTAACCTTTTATTTTGTTAAATTTCAACCGGACTTTTACCGATACATTTCCCCTTTAGGAGGCGTAAATTGCTGCCACAGGCATTAGCATTGCACCTTCTGGAAGCATACAAATAAATGTCTGCATCATGTCAGCATTCTAAATGTCCCCTAACGACGACCAACATATATTTTCCCGTTTTCACAGATGGTCAAGGAACATAAGTATGCAAAGAAACGAAAAAGAGTTTATTTCCAGTTGCACTAGTTATATTTGATTTAGATTATAAATCAAACAAAGACTCATCTTTAATTAGTTTGAAATATTATTTATTCAGAAATATTATTTATTCAATGTTAATGAATAAATTTTAACTGAACAAAAAACCAAGTCAAATAACCACTCTACGAGTTTTGTCATTAACAGAAGTCGGCTGCATATTTGAAAAGCCGAACAATATTTCCATTAACCAGAGGCGTACATGGTACCCCTGGTTCTATTGCAACGTTATCGCCTGGTAGATAAGGATTCATAGGTTCAAAAGAAATTTTAAAAAAATACATAAAGCGATTATTTTTCTAAATACAACAATGTGTTAAATGTGCGGAAGTGTTGTAAGTGTAGCAATTTTAAATAATTATTACCATTACATTTCATTTTTGGAACCTTCGAGTCAAACATTTACTTTTAGTTTCAATCTTTCACATAATTTGAATGGTCAACAATTAAGACCGAATTCCTTCTGTATATCCTTGAAGCGACTAGTTAAAATCAAATGGAAATGAACTTAACTGAATTTTAATTTCATGGGATCTACGCTAAGTTTACAAAAATGGCATTTCATTTTAACATTATATCTGTGTTTTATTACAGATTTGTTGTGGTTCTTTGTTCTGAAAACCGTACATCGAAGCTTTAATAAATGCTTCATCACATACACGTGACAGAGCACTTATACTGTAAGGTTGAATGGGGTTTAGTGTCATTTTCAACCATTTTCTTTTAACAAAATCGCGTCGTCCAGTTCTTATTTATAGAAAGAATCCGGAGTACCCATAGAAAACCCACGAACGTCAACTGAAAAACTGACAATCCTTTGACTGACTCGTGTACACCCTGCATGCATTAATGCAGCAATGTTCACAGGTAGGTGGTCAGTAGTAGATGACTAACTTCCTTAACCACTCGGAAGCCACCGAAGCCACTCGTGTACGACTAAAGAAGACATTAAAGCTTATATATGTGTGGTTTTTTCATTTTATATCTTACAAAACTTTAATAAATTACCACAATGACATTCAAAGCATACAGGTAAATCTCAGTGGTATTAGCAAAACAGGATAAATCTGGATTAAGTGGTAAGATTGATATGCATTAATTTGCTATTAGTTTGTAGTCATAATGTATCTATAGCTGGAAAGTAATTTTTAATTATCTGTTATAAGGTATAGATCTGTGCATTACCAGAAGAAATACATTGATCACGTTAGTTCATTATTTCTAATTATATCGCTTTTTCAAGCGGCATGCAGAAAATCTACAGGTTACAACATAATTTTCTTTCTTTTAATAGCAGTAGCCAAAACCATGTGACTTTCAAGGTAAATGTGTCTTTATTATTGAACACAGAATAATTTAATTTTGGTTTCGCTTGTTACAATGTTTTTTTTCAGGCAGCAGTACTAAACTGTTGGCCATTTACTACATACAATTTTTTGAGTCGCATAGCTACATTATGAAGCTCGATGACGTCGTATGTAATTTTGTATTTTTCACCTTTTTGACAATGACTGATAATTATTTGTTATTGAACGTTAATGAGAAATGAAATAAATAAAAAAAATATTTCTGTATCAAATGAAAGTCATTGCCCCTCACTGTGTAAATTCCTTTTTTCATATGTATTGCTACATTTTCCGAAATTAATTCAAAATGTACAGTTTTTAATGATTGACACCTGGACCGATTTGCACTACTATTCCAAAGGATTCATTTCCAAGGATCATAGACTTCTTTACCGTAAATCTTCCACAATGTTTTTGTTTGTTTGATGGTGTTAAACGCCACTTTCGGCTATTTTTAGCTATATCATGGCGTCCAGTTTTTATTCAGGGAGGAAGCCAGAGTACCCTAGGATCATAGTCTTCTTTACCGTAAATCTTCCACACGTACCCCAGGATCAAAGGCTTCTTTTTCGTAAATCTTCCACACTGACCCGAGGAACATAGGCTTCTTTACTGTAAATCTTCCACACTGACCCGAATATCATAGGCTTCCTTACCGTAAATCTTCCACACTGATTAGAGGATTACAGGCTTCTTTACCGTAAATCTTCCACACTGATAAGAGGATCATAGGCTTCTTTACCGTAAATCTTCCAAACTGAACCGAGGATCATTGGCTTCTTTACCGTAAATCTTCCACACTGACCCGAGGATATCAGGCTTCTTTACCGTAAATCTCCCACACTGACTCGAGGATCATAGGCTTCCTTACCGTAAATCTTCCACACTGACCCGAGGATCATAGGCTTCTTTACCGTAAATCTTCCACACTGACCTGAGGATCATAGGCTTTTTTACCTTTAATCTTCCACACTGATTAGAGGATCTCAGGCTTCTTTACCGTAAATCTTCCACACTGACCCGAGGATCATAGGCTTCTTTACCGTAAACCTTCCACACTGATAAGAGAATCATAGGCTTCTTTACCGTAAATCTTCCACACTGACCCGAGGATCATAGGCTTCTTTACCGTTAATCTTCCACACTGATAAGAGGATCATAGGCTTCTTTACCGTAAATCTTCCACACACTGATTAGAGGATCTTTGGCTTCCTTATCGTAAATCTTCCACACTGAGTAGAGGATCTCAGGCTTCTTTACCGTAAATCTTCCACACTGATAAGAGGATCATAGGCTTCTTTACTGTAAATCTTGCACACTGACCCGAGGATCATAGGCTTATTTACCGTAAATTTTTTCACACTGATTAGAGGATCTCAGGCTTCTTTACCGTAAATCTTCAACACTGATTAGAGGATCTCAGGCTTCTTTTCCGTAAATCTTCCACACTGACCCGAGGATCATAGGCTTATTTACCTTTAATCTTCCACACTGATTAGAGGATCTCAGGCTTCTTTACCGTAAATCTTCCACACGTATCCCAGGATCAAAGGCTTCTTTTTCGTAAATCTTCCACACTGACCCGAGGAACATAGGCTTCTTTACTGTAAATCTTCCACACTGACCCGAGAATCATAGGCTTCCTTACCGTTAAATCGTCCACACTGATTAGAGGATTACAGGCTTCTTTACCGTAAATCTTCCACACTGATAAGAGGGTCATAGGCTTCTTTACCGTAAATCTTCCAAACTGTACCGAGGATCATAGGCGTCTTTACCGTAAATCTTGCACACTGACCCGAGGATCTCAGGCTTCTTTACCGTAAATCTCCCACACTGACTCGAGGATCATAGGCTTCCTTACCGTAAATCTTCCACACTGACCCGAGGATCATAGGCTTCTTTGCCGTAAATCTTCCACACTGACCTGAGGATCATAGGCTTATTTACCTTTAATCTTCCACACTGATTAGAGGATCATAGGCTTCTTTACCGTAAATCTTCCACACTGATAAGAGGATCATAGGCTTCTTAACCGTTAATCTTCCACACTGACCCGAGGATCATAAGCTTCTTAACCGTTAATCTTCCACACTGATAAGAGGATCATAAGCTTCTTTACCGTAAATCTTCCACACTGATTAGAGGATCTCAGGCTTCCTTATCGTAAATTTTCCACACTGATTAGAGGATCTCAGGCTTCTTTACCGTAAATCTTCCACACTGATAGGAGGATCATAGGCTTCTTTACTGTAAATCTTCCACACTGACCCGAGGATCATAGGCTTCTTTACCGTAAATCTTCCACACTGATTAGAGGATCTCAGGCTTCTTTACCGTAAATCTTCCACACTGATTAGAGGATCTCAGGCTTCTTTACCGTAAATCTTCCTCACTGACCCGAGGATCATAGGCTTATTTACCTTTAATCTTCCACACTGATTAGAGGATCTCAGGCTTCTTTACCGTAAATCTTCCACACTGATTAGAGGATCTCAGGCTTCTTTACCGTAAATCTTCCAAACTGATTAGAGGATCTCAGGCTTCTTTACCGTAAGTCTTCCACACTGACCCGAGGATCATAGGCTTCTTAACTGTAAATCTTCCACACTGACTCGAGGATCATAGGCTTCTTTACTGTAAATCTTCCACACTGATTAGAGGATCTCAGGCTTCTTTACCGTAAATCTTCCACACTGACCCGAGGATCATAGGCTTCTTTAATGTAAATCTTCCACACTGACCCGAGGATCATAGGCTTCTTTACCGTAAATCTTCCACACTGATAAGAGGATCATAGGCTTCTTTACTGTAAATCTTCCACACTGACCCGAGGATCATAGGCTTCTTTACCGTAAATCTTCCAAACTGATTAGACGATCTCAGGCTTCTTTACTGTAAATCTTCCACACTGACCCGAGGATCATAGGCTTCTTTACCGTAAATCTTCCACACTGATTAGAGGATCTCAGGCTTCTTTACCGTAAATCTTCCACACTGACCCGGGGATCATAGGCTTCTTTACTGTTATTTAGATTCAACTTTCATGGTTAAACGGGTTTTAATTTTTTATCAACTGCCGGATCGTGACTTTTGAAAAAAGTTCGAATACACCGGAAAACAGCTGCAAGGTTAATAATCACAAGATAACATGTGACCCGTTACTAGTAACATAGACATTTCTATTGAAATTTCCTATGCTAACTCATACGGAACCTCCGATATCCGCTTTTTATTTAAATAGGTTCTTATTGTTTACTTGTTTCTGGAATGTTTTGAATGAGTGTTGCTTTTTATTGTTTGTTAGTATATCCTGGTCAAAACAAGTAAGGGTTGCATGTTAGAAAACGCACGAGTAGCAGTCGAATTAAGCTTGATGGTCGGAATCGTAAACGTTCAGAGCAAGGCACTCTCTAAACTGTTGACATCATTTAAAAGACATAGGGTTATGCGTTTTACATAAAGGACATTTTCTGACGCTCCAGCAGAAGTTTGAGACGGTAGGTCCTTCATCTACACTCCAGTTAATATGGTATACAGGATTATGGCATCAGGTAGATTGGTAATCGAAGTAGGCCTAGGGACAAAATATTAAATAATCTTTATAATATTTAAAAAATAAAATATTAACATAATTCATTAATGCTGTAAAAACCACTACAATATAGTGGAAACAATTGTTATAACATTAAACTAAACATAGCAGGGATGTTAGAATAGGAATGCACTCACATTCAGTATACGTATCCCATCCAAGTTTAGTACTCAGTAAATGAAAGTTCTTGATCAATACCTTATCATTGGTTTAATTTATAATAAATTTTAGTATTAACACTTTGTTAACAGACAATAATTAAAGTGATGGTCGATTTTCAGGAGAGACCAATCTAACAACATTTTGTTTTTATTTATGGCAGTTTTATTTTAACTGTATTCATTTTTTTTCAGACGTAAGCAGGTCTTGTATTGTATTTTTATGTTTTATTTTTAATAATATACCAATATTTCTTAAGTCTCTCCTTGTGCATGACTTTTCACTCTATATTTAACTGTCGCTTGCTTGTTTAATTGCTTTTTGCTTTCACAAAAATTTTTAATTTTCTTTGAATACAAATGCTTTAAATCGTTTATTAAAAACATCAATTTTCGAGTCAACATTTCTTTAACTGGTAGAACAATAAATATGTCAATAGCTGAAATTTGAATACTAAAATGTGATAAAAAACCTATCAGTAATTGGACATAAGAAATGCAAGAACTTATCATTGAGAACCAACACAAACAGCTACATAAGAGTACAAAAGTCACGTGATGACTGTGGGTCAATATGTACTGCTCCAGACGGCGTAATTAAAAAAATATTTTAAATTTCTGAACAGCTTATGGAGTAATAATTGTTAAGAAATTTGAAATATTCCATATAATTTGAATTTGACATTTTAAACGTTAAAAACAGCGAGTACGTCATAGAAATATTTGCATTTGAATAAAATGTGATGTGTGCAGTGCAAGTTATTTCGTATTACACGGGCTGCTCCATTTGAATTGACCAATCAGATTTCAGTTTCCAAAAGCTAATTAAATTATTGATGCAACACTCTATACCATTGTATTGGTTTATGAGAATAAAGAATAATATATGATATATGATGTGTATGGTTATTGTCAAAGACCTTTAAAGAGATTTGTAAACAAGGAAGAATGGACGGAGATAGGTAACGTCAGTGCAAACATATCCTGAATAATCCGGGTGAAGGATACTCCATCGCAGCCAATTAATTATGGCGACCGTAAACATCGGAAGTTATAGCTAAATGTCAATAGGTTTTATTAAAGCAGATTTATTATAAGCAGCAATCATCTATCCAGAAATCTAATTATGATGTCCTGTAATATCATATATTTTTAATTAATGGGAATGTTCAAAAGCAGATTTCTGAAGTCATTTTATTTGCGGAACATTTTGGATCTCAATCGGACTTTATGATTTATTTCCATGTGAAGACCAAGGAATGCAGAAGATGAAGTTCTGTTATACTTTTAATTATTTATATTGTTTTTACCAAATCTATTTTAGAAACTGCATTTGTTGGTGATTTTAATGGGAAGATAAGTTTCATTTTTAACTGCTACAAAAGGAGATTTAATATAATATTG
This sequence comes from Limnoperna fortunei, assembly GCA_944474755.1. Lineage (NCBI taxonomy): Eukaryota > Metazoa > Mollusca > Bivalvia > Mytilida > Modiolidae > Limnoperna > Limnoperna fortunei. The sequence continues at coordinate 94,523,440 of OX104112.1, read as the reverse complement.
CTATCTTAAAATCCTTATCCGAATAAAACCACTTATAAAGAATAAGTAAAGACCTGATTTGACTGGTGATAAAGTATTGTTAAATTGTAATACATGTTTGCATGGTTAAATGTAGGTTTCACGAAAAAGTTGGATAATGCTTTATGTACAAAATATGAGTCCAGTAAGGCCTTATTTTGGCCCACAAATTTCAAGTATGGTTTATGTAACTTAAAACGTCACAAGGTTAACATATGTACTAACTTAACATAGATATCAGTTATATTTACAATTCACTAATAATAAAGTTAAATAACGATGCATGCATGTTAGAGATATATATATCCAAACATAAAATATTTTGTTTTCCCGTAAGACCAAGGGCATTAAGTTGCCGGTGTAGGACTTAAACAACTCCCCAAGTCAAGTATTTTGTTTTGGTTTATGTGAGAAACGCACTATAAATTGAGCTTACAAAAATATATACAAAGTTTTGGTGTTTCATGAGGAACTAGGAAATTGCAATGAAATCATCAGCGACTTCATATACTGAAATTCATCTGATTTGTATTCATAAGGCACATACAAATATGATTCAATCAGGATACTATCGTGAGTACGAAATTTTAATTGCAAGACACATTTTGACACTTAATCTTTTAATGCTAGAAGGCGGAGTCCCCGGTGAAAACAATTCAAATATGTGATAAATATTTGATTGCGGCAACAAGTTGTAAAGCGACTTTTCCAAAATAAAGTTTTAAAAAGCCTTGTTTTCCGATTTGATAATATAAAACTCAACTATTTAAGTACATGTATTTGCTAACCCACTCAATGATAACTAAAGCACAATAAAATTTAATTCCCCACTTTTCCATTTTCTGTGTATCGACAACAATGAGCAACGTTTTGTGAAAGAGGATGAGAAATACTATTCTTGTTTAAAGTCTACATTTTTGGAACGTGGACTTCAAATACCCTCTGTTTGTACTAGGAACACAATAAATGACCTTTGCAACTCGTTTGGACCTTTGCAACTCGTTGTCCCTCGTTGTCCACTAATGTAGTTCCCCATTAAATAGTCTATTTCTTTGTAATTTTTTTATTTGGCCTTTTCCTTGTTTTTGGTTCTACTTTTTGGGCTTATTGGAAAGAAGGACCTAAAAAAAAAAAATTTAAGTAAACATTTGATGAAATATAATGGATTAGGAGTAATTTGTCTGAAGGAATAATTGCAAATTTCCTGTTTTCAGAGTCTCTCCGACTTCACCCCTTAAGATAGAGATGATTCCAGAGCCTTTAAAATAGTTAGAAGTGTAACATTTTTGTAAATTTTGGATATAGTTTAGAAGTGGTATTGTACTTTCACACCACCAAATGGCATTCCTGAAACAAAGGTGGAATGGTTTGATTGACTTTATGATATAATAAACAAAGAACGAAAAAGAGGTCTTCAACAATTGTGGTTTTGTTCCACAACCCAAAAGTACTGATCGAAATCAAAGAAAGGCAACTCTGTTTCTGTTTTAAATCTCCATGAGAACAGTTCAATAGCTTCAAAACATAATTTTCCGGAGTGTTTGAGATTTAAGAAATGTATTTGCACTAAACTAATTTGTTCAGTGTGAGATATGAACACTGACTGATGAATGATTACTGTTGTTTGTTTGTAATTTTTGTTTACTTGATCCCATTTTAGTGTGAAGTGCACATCATAAGTAGTTGTAAAATTTTTGTATATAATCTCAAGATATCTAGTTTAAATTCGGTATAGTTTTAAAATGTTACGTACCACACGTGTCGCAAAGTTATGGCAATGGCTTATATGGTTTTGATTGAAATAAACTATTTATGCTGAAGACCAATATGAACTCCACATCTCCACAGATCCTTATCACTTTCCTGGGTTATATTTATAAACAAAAAATTTGGCGTTGCCGGCAATCTTGTTCTGATTTGAACAAAAACCATTAATAAGAAATTTAAATAAATAAATCCTATAAGGCATTCATCATTCAATATTACATCCTTCAACTTCATTTCCATAAAAAAAGTATTTTTTATTAGCAAGGCGGCGTATTCTTTCTACTCTGGCAAGGGTTCCTTTTAATATAATGTTTAATTTTAGATCAGAAATAGTGCATTCTTTTGATATCTGAGAGTACTTTTAATTATACAATACATTTATGCCCAATGTCGGTCACTCTATCCTAAAATCAGTGAAATGACTAAGAATAGGTCGAGTGGTTATCAGGTTCATACCACATATGGATCTAAATATTCACGGTTTTTCCCTTCAACCTTATTTTCGCGATACATCCAAAAACGTATGGAAAAGAACAACAAATTAAAATATTTCACATTTAATGTTCTTTTTATATTCAATGTTCATAAAACCAAACTAAAAATGGATGACTTGACTACATTTTTTCTATACCAATTCTATAATTACAGTACTTCCAGTTTGTAGTACAAGTAATTATGAATTACTGTTATCAATGTTGTGTACATAACTCTGTGAGAAACAACAACATATGCGCCATTGTACGCGTTACAAAGGTCACGTGATGAGCAGCAGTAGGTACATATGGACCCCATCTCATTACACGTGGAAACTTTGTTTAGATTCTCCTTCACACTGCATTCATTAATGTTCATACATCCCTGTAATGAAGCAACATAAAAAGCAACATTTTTACAGAAATTAATAGCAAGCTTCGGTGATTGTGATAATTTACAGCTTTTGTCTTGCTTATTTTATTTTAGCAATACATATTGTCTGTTTTTATATCGCGTTTCATATAGAGTAATTTTCACCATCAACACAGTTCCCATTTTCACATCATTATCGACTATGCCTAAAATATAACGGGCATAAACCAAAACATGAAGAACATCTCACAACGACAGGGAAAATAATAAGTACTAATTTAAGTAGAAAAAAATAAGAAACATAAGTGGCATGGAGCGGTAAAATAAAGTGGCGGGGTGTGCATGATCTGCCCTTTTTCTGTTTACTTGTATAAGCAGTTTGTCGTATACATAAATCATAACAGCATTTTTACCTGTATTGTCATTAAACATGATGACTATATGCAATGACGTAGTGATCTATAAATATTTTTTCCCGTTAATTAATGGTAATTATTTATTTGTCTTTGCGTAATTTATAGGATGATTTTTTATTTGGTTTATCTCCCTTGCACATACCCGGATCTTTAGTTGAAATGTGGTACACATTCTGTTTATACTTAAACGGTTTATTTAAAATTATGAAAATATACATGAATATATGAAAAACTCGGCACGAAAAAAAAGGAAACCAGTCGGTAATGCTCATCGTTTTAATGTCCTCGTCGGAAATGAAAACCCACGGCACCAATACTATCTACTTACTTTCGCGTATCTCTTCATCACAAGCGGCCTCCTGGATACTTGAGTATAGCAAACATCTGTTCCAGAACAAATTATTGAAGGAACATTGCATTTATAATTGGACACGCCTTCTGAACAGGAATAACACACAAGCGATTGAACTTCTGAAAAAAATGGAAAAAGTAAGAAACACATGGGGAGTTCTTGCTGTTGTTTTCGTTAAATCTGTTTTGAGTGTTCGCAGATTGTCTGTTAGCCATAGTGTGTAATTGCGTATTCTTAATGTTGTTCTTTTCTCTACACCTTTATACCTTACGGTTTACTCAACTTAGAGTTAGAACTCCTGACTGAGAAAGTTGCTAGTCTAGATTCAAGAAACTAAAAAGGATGAACATTAAATTATTGCCGAGTGCTAACTGGGCCAGGTTTCATAAAACATCTAAAATTTGAGGATTTCCTCAACATATCTTCAGCTCAAAAATTGACCAATCAAATTGCTAAAATATTCATATTTGAGGAAAAACTCAAGGATTTGAGGAAAATGTTATATACAGAGACTATTTCTAACAACATCAAAATGGTAATTGACAAGTTTATTTTCAGAAAAAATTGTAATCAAATCTTTAATTTCTAATACGTTACATGTTACTATGATACAACTTACCACGTATAGCTTTAAGAAGCAAGAACAGTGTCAACGAATATTTCATCTCATCTTTTAATTTAAATATTCACAAAATCAACCCGTATTTCACATTCTTTTCACTTTGAAATTATATCATGTGTGAGACTTCGTACATAAATACACGTTTTATTGCTTGTTTAAATTGAATGTAAAGAGACATCCGTGTGTCATTGATTTATTTATTATACAGATATTCTAAATTAAAAAAATTCCTTCAGCGTCGGTATTTAATGGGTTCAATTTAAACGGTTACAAATCCATCAAATGGAATTCTGTAATCTTCGGAATTGCAATAGAGTTTATTTATGATTTTTATGTTTACTAACTTTAGGTATTTTTTAACTATGACTATGACTGAATATGAGAAATTGTAATCGTGTTTAAAAAGATTTATTCCATCTCTAGGTTTATTAACATTTGCCTATTTCGTTTTTTTCTGCACAAGTAATAATTTTTGTATTGTAAACATCGAGTTGACATTGTTGGGGACGATTTTTTTTTGTTTGTTTGTAGTTTTACGCCATTTCAGCAATTTTTCATTATCATAGTATTCGGTGAAAACCCCGACCTCCTGCAGAAAAGTAAATGATGATCCTTGTCAGTCTAGCACACACTGCTAGAAGCCAGGCTTGAATTCGTTTGCTAGTATAGTTTTAGTACCGACAGCAACATGTAAATGCCTAATTGCTTTATCCACGTTCCTTATGAGGTCCTGTTGAGAAAGAATGAGAAAAAAAGTTTGTATTGGTAGAGACCAGAGTAAACCGCCGACCTGCGGTTGGAAAAGTGGCACTCCTTGTCAATTAAGTCGGGAACACACTTGCTCACAGGAAGATTCAAAAGTAGATAACTAAGTTAACCACTCGGCAGCCAAGGACCTGTTTGAAATATGACACTTGTCACAAAAGTTTGACCGATTTTCATTACAGACAATCCTAGTCCAGTGCTTAGTTTGTGGACAAAACAAGCAATTGAGATTTTGTCATCTTTATTGAAAAGACTTCAGAAGACCCACGCGTAAAAAAGTCGCTGCTCTAAATGAGCTGCTTCACAATAACTACTTTTACAGTTATCAAGTACATATAAACACGTGTTGCCCGCACTAGAGCGCACGCCGCTCAACGCAGTCAATGTACACGCAATAAGTAGTTGTAATGTCATCGCAATAAACACATAAGTGAGTAGTTGCTGCAACTAGAAAGCACACACTAAAGTAGTGCAAATAAGCACCAGGTCAGGCCCGCAAATTCAATTATTCAATTGCACAGTATTAGAGCCTCTAGAGGAATTTTTATTTAAAAAAAAAAACTATTCACTTGAATTTCTGGCACATGCATATGTTTTTATAAAAAGAGAAAAGTTTGATTTTTTGTTGAGTTTGGTTACTTGATTACTTAACAAGTACTATCTTTAAAAAAGATAACCGACGCAGTAAAGGTATAAACTGAGTTATGCATTGAACTACGAATCGCCATTATTGTCTTACAAATTCAGCGTTTCAATAGACCAGAAATGTTTGATGGAAATTTTTGGGGAAGTACTGAAGGACAATTATTACTACGTGAAAGAAATCATGAACCTATAAATTTACACTAGTTCCACGTGAAACGAGTTTGACTAATTTATACAGTCATGTGGCCCCCCCCCCCCCTTATGTATTTTTATATTTCAACAGATTATTTAATTTACGTGTTTTCGATATTAACAGATTTACCAAGCATACAGTTAACCTAAAATTAATAATTTACATACAACTACATGTACTTTGTTGTACATGTACATGTATTCCAGAACGTTTAGTGCTATTATGTATTGAAACACACTGCCTAAGATATAGAAATGAAGTTTTTCTGCGAGCACCAAAGCAGTTATACAATATTGTAAACAAATTGAATATTAGAAATTTTTCAATTAAATGTTCATAGTTTAAAATTTACTGAATAAGCAAAGTATACTTTACAATTACAGCCACAACTCTCTATCTATGTGTGTACTACGACGGACGCCCAAGAACAATAATAATGCATTTGATTTAATATCAACATGTATATAAAATGATTGTTAATTTGTATTTATTAAAGAAATTATTTAAAATTTCTTCTCTTCGATATTTTTACACTTCATAAAAGCCCGCCAAAATCCAGCGTGTTAATATGCGTTTTAATTTGCGCTGTTCTTCAAATAAAAAATATTTAACATTTTTGTATAAGTTGTTTGATATAAAATTTTACAAATTGCAGCTCATCTCTATTGGTCTTAATACTGAAATTCCACTATGAAATAATTTTATAAACAAACAGACGGTAAAATCTATTAATAATTGTACACAATTTGAAAGGTGAAGTGCCAATTTACAAACCTGTTCCGAACCCCTGTCCAATTTACCGCCCTGTTCCGAACCCCCGTCCAATTGGTTTTTGACTTATCAAAAAACAGAATAACGATCACGTGACTTGCTTTCGAGAGGTGAAGTGTCATGAGGTCAAAGGGTAAAAAGTGAATATAATACCGACTGCGTCGGAAAAAACCAAAATGTTTCTATTAAAGTTGTCTATGACGCAAACACTAACCCGATAAATACAATGCACATAAAGGGAAACAAGACAGTTTAGAAGGCGGCCATACTTCTCTGACACTGCGTGGGGATTCAAAGGGACCTAATTAAGCATGGTCGGTCATGCAGGACAAATTCCAATATATAGTGGCCTATGTTGTAGAACACAAGACCTATTCAGTGATAAAGTTTCATGGTATACCAATTGCAGTAGATATAATAAATAAGTCGGTTGATTGTCAACACTGCACAATATTTAATTACACTAATTTGGTCAAAATACAACATAAATGCGATACATATCAAAAGGCCATAATTACTGGAAAAAGATGTATCTACGTAAAGTAGAACACGAAACATGTTTGTACTAAATAGAGTAAGGGATCACATAAAAAATCAAAAACACTTGATCAACCATAGTAGGATTCTTAACACAATTAAGTTGAATTTTGGCGGGAAAACTACAGTGTTGCTCTTTTCACTGGCTCTATTATTCCGTAATGTTCCTGCTGCTTCAGTAAATTGCTGTCTCTTCCTTCCAAATATTTAGATAACAGCAAGGTGGTGAACTATGCAAGGAAAACATCATGTAAAAATTGGTTATAAGTATTATATTATCAAAAATGTGACAATAAAATTGCCTGATTAAGATACCCTTATAGTTGCTTTAAAACAAAACAATGTGCAAAAACACACAATAACTATTTACAATACAGATTATGTCTTTGTCATTTTTGTTTCAGTTTAAACAGAAAATTTGGTTCCGTCTTTGTCTTCAAGGGAACTTGTGGCAGCAAGCAAGGAATACTGATCGCAAGTCAGATTTGCTTTGTCGAACGCTATAAGTGCAGAGTTTTCATACCGACGAAATATGAGTGCCGTCATTCATAACGGGACCTTAGCGGTATATAAAACGTTACGTTAAAACCGACGTCAAAGAACTTGTTGAAATGTTGAAAATATCTATCGATCGCAAAACAAATAATATTTTGTATGTTGCATACTTTATTAGCAAGTTGAGTATATTTCATTTGCAATGTATCTTCATCGAAATAACATAATTTCGTAGTCCTTGTAATTGTAAAATATTGGAATTATTCAAATACGCATCGGCATCACACACAGAACTCAACATAACAGGCGTTAAGTTAAGGAATTAGAACATGTAACATGTCACATTCGAGGAGTCGTTGTCTAATATTAGCCTTGTCAAATTATATTCTGTCTCAAATAAAAAACGCGACATAAAAAACTTGTTTTACTTCATAAATTTCAATTATAAATTGAACAGAAATAAAACACACATAGAACACTAACATTTGGCACAAATAATATCAAAGGGTCACTTTTATTAAAAATGTTAATTTTCCATCGGGATGCAATATTTTTCAGAACAACAGTCAATATGTCTTAGGGACCGGTCATTATTTATCTCCAGGGGGGGGGGGGGCGGCAAATTGTAATTTATAAATGATAAAATATTACTGACCCCCCCATTTTTATATTTGTTAAAATCACTGATCCCCCTCTTAGAAGTGCCATAAAAAATCTGACCCCCCTCTAGGATGCCTTTGTTGTTTTCTTTGAAATGTATACACACAGGATACTAAATGTATCCTTATGTCATACCACTATGGCAAAGTTGACTTTTTCAGGTGCATTGGTGGAGGCTATTTGAATTAAAACTTTTGTCTGTTTGACAGAGATGAACATAAACTGTAAATATGATAAATATATTGACCTTTGTTACTTTTCCAGTATACATCTTCATGACCGTTATAGGTATTAATCTTTGTTCAATCAAAATTTTTTCAAGCATACATAGCATGAAGGCAAATAAAATAATTAACTTCTGGTTTACTTTCAAATTCTAAAAGTAAACTTGGAGTACACGTATCATAAGAGAATATACAACTTTATATCAATATATTCAGATTATTAATAATATTTTTGTTCTGTACATGCCGAGCGAAGCGAGGCTAGATAATTTTTTTAATAGTTGAAAATATTATATTAAAAAATCATGACCCGCCATGGTTGAATTACTAAAAAAATAGTGACGACCCACCCTCTAATAGTCAGCAAAATAGTGATGACCGACCCTCTAATAGTCAGCTAAATTTTGATGACCCCCCTACATTTTTGCCCCCCCCCCCCTGGAGATAAATAATGATCGGTCCCTTATCTCATTCGTTTGACTCTAGAACAGGTCTGATACGCATGGGCATAGACTGAATTAATCTCTGTACTCGAGGCAAAGAAATACTTTGCTGTCAACCTAAAGTGCATGCTGTAATTCCCGCAGTGTTTGATACGGTGATTGACGTTTACGTATGCGACGGTCGAGTTCATCCCACAGATGCTCAACCGGGTTTGGATCTGGGGACCGTGAAGACCAATCCATAACAAAGCCCACATCATCACGCTGCCTCCGCCGAAATTGTTCACTTCAGTTGTTTATTGTTTTTTAACGTGTTCTTGTCCCGAATATGGCTGAAATATTGCTCGTTGGACGTAAAACAAACAATCAATTAATGAAATCATGAAATTCAAATGATATAAGGTTACCTAGAATTTCATAGTAGTTAAAAATAATACGACAACGAATAAAGGTTTACCTTTAAAAAATTATTATGCATATTTTATTAATCATATACTAAATAATGTTTCCGTCCGTATGCGCTTTCAAACATATTGATACATTCTTTGTGACCTACTAAAATACATGTAATGTAATTAGAAAGAAAGTGTTGTCTGTTTCTTTTTTGTGTAAGTTTTTGTTGATTTGTTGCCTTCGTTGAGTAATTATTAAATAAATAAAATATTTATGATCTAATTAAAAAAGTCACTCAAACGTAGTAAGCTTTCATCTTGTGCAGTATATATGCTAACGTTTACAGAAATTATAAACTTAATAGATTGCAGCTTATTTTCACAGCTAATGATATTTACGAATACTATCTGGATTAAAAATCATTAGACAGGAAAAAAAGACAACCGTTTGAAATTTTGTATAAAATGTTTATTACCTACATAAAAAGTCACTCAGACGTCAAAAGCTTTCGTCGTATGTAATATACTTTGCATACCTATATAAACATTATGAACTGTCAAATATAAACACCTGAATATTTTTAGAGATGATAATTATTGACAGGATCTAGGTTGCATTAACAAGGAACTACAAGGATGGGGGTTTTTTCCATCACTAGTTGGTTATGTCACATTACAAATTTTAGGTTTTAAATTTAAAGTTGTACAAATTTGAATCTCCATTATGATACTTTTTTGTAAATCTTAAGGAAAAAGTCATACATTGTATGTAGATTTCAATATATTTAATTTGGTCAATGCAAATCTAGACGCCGTGATCTAGCTGAAAAATTACTTAAACCGACCTTTAACCTCATTCAAACAAACTGACAAAAATCAAAATTGTGCCGAAAAGCTTTTGAAAAGTCGTAAACCGAAACAAATTAATAGTATGTTTTAAATGACGTTGTATATTTCAGTTAATGTATATACAATTAATGTGTTCGATAAAATGTGTTGGAGAGTTCCACGCTCCTTGCACGATAAAGAACCTTTTTGTAGTTTTCGAAAAAGAGTAGGCTCATTGTAGCAGTACAAAAGGCTAAATTATCCGACCCTACGCAATACTCCGTACTTTTCCAGTGGCAGTAAAAATGTTGTTCCCTGTGTCCCATCCAACCCCTTTTTTATTGATTTATTGTTTTTTAACTTGTTCCCGTCCTGAATATAGCTAAATTACTGCTAGCTGGACGTAAGCAAACATCCAATCAATCAATCAATTTATGACGACGCTCAATATAACGCGGCATTCCAATGATGACCTAGCTCTGAATGTAAAATGTGGCGGAAAAAATGACCTCTTGTTTACTGCTACAGTTTTATGAATAATAATACAAATTCTACCTGCAAAACAAAAAAAAAATATTTATGTTGTTGTAGTTGTCGTTAAATAATTGTATTATCAGTATTGTGATGTATTGTGTTTTTTTGCGTACTGCTACTAATATTAATGAAACTGTAATATGAACACTATTTCAATGTGGAAATAAATAGTTACAAATATAGATCTTTTACTATATACAATTCATTCAATATGTACCTTATATATACATATTATTCGTAATTGTCCTTTACATCGATGTCTTTCGATATTTCCATGATATACATGTCATTTAATATTGTCCACGATATACATGGCAATCAAAATTGTCCACGATTGTCCAGATATTCAATATTAACAGTTATATACCTGTCCTTAAAAATTACTACTATATATTGACTTCAATATTGCCAATGATATTGTCTACGATTTACAGAGATTCTATATTGTCCGCGTTATACTCTGAATTTAATAATGTCCATGATGTGCAAGCATTCATTATTGATCACAATATACAGGACATTCAATAATGCCACGATATACAGGCAATTAAATATTGTACGCGAACATTCAACACTGTGCAAGATGTACAGTGCATTAATACTGTCCACGAAATAAATGACTTTTGAATACTGACCATTCAATAGTATCCACAATAAACAGTGCATTCAATATAAGTATTTTTGTGATAGTGAAATATAACCTCGTTTAATATTTTTTTGATGCCTAAGTAATGTCTTCTTAAATTTGAGTGAACTGTTTGTTTCATTCTTTTTGTTTGTTTTTTTTTTATTTGTTATTATTTTGATTATTTATGTTGTGATTGTTTGTTTAAAAACTTTTAATATTTCTTTACTAATAAAAATATAAACAATACTCCATATACAGTAATAAAAGTTAAATGATTATATTCATGGAATCATGGGCATATATAACAGTTACAAAACTTATTGACACTTGTGAAGATAAAGCGTTTTAAACTGTCATTTGAAATTGTTTGCTTATTAGGATTATATTTTATTCATAAGTGTCGCATTTAGTCAGCTTTTATTGTTTTTGTCAAAATTTAAAGTTATATTGAAAGACATTTTCAAATTGTTGCTAAAAGGTAAAATCTAGGAGAGATGAGTAATGTTTTACCTATTGAAACGGTAAACATAACATTATTGACATTCGTGTAAAATGTTCATAACTATTTGAACTGATATTATATTTAGCTCATTTCTATTTTGACGTTTGCATTGGTTTGAAATATGTAACTCGTTTATAAAATGTAAATATAACATTACCCTAAATGATGGATTTTTGGAGTTACTTGGATCAGAGGTATATCCTGATGCAGTGTAGAATGTTCCAAGACTGATCACGGGCTATAAAACAAAATACCTTCCGGTATTCGTTTTGATAAAGAAGGCATATACAAATACAGGTTTCGTTGATGTAATATAAACGTTTTTGTCTTAGAAGCATATCCAATACTTAAAGATATTGGAAGGCTAACTTAAAAAAAATTATTTTATTTTATTTTAGTTACTTTTCAATAAGAAATACATTCTCGTATTTTTTTATGGAAAAATGTTTTTATACAGGAATGACACTAGACTTTAGTAAACAGAAAAACTCTGTTGTTTCAACTCTAGTGAAATTCGAAAATTCAGGAATGAATTAATTATATATAACATCTTACAAAAATATGACAAAGATGGTACTCCTATTGAGCAAATTTCTGAGAAATTGCTTTATATTGGTTTAAATATAAAAATAACCAGGCTTCAATTAAATTAATTCATTTCAATTAAAATGGCTTGGGCATGCAGTATTAAAAAATTCCAGGGTCTAAAACTTACTGACATTTGCATATCGTTTGAAGATTCCTTCAATGACGACCAAGCGTATGTATCCACTTCACGTGTTAAAACCTTATATGAACTCCATCTACATATTTATCAATTTCATCAATTTACAGAGACAAAATATAAAGGCAATTAGATGAAACGACTTCAAGAATGTGCGTCATTAGTAAGTTCATTGGGAGACATCATTCAAGGACAAAAATGGATGTACATGGATAGTTTTGCTGAAGTTTGCTCTGCAAGACTCACTTCTTAGACATTAGAAATCATCAAGGAGTTACTGAACCGATTTCGTCTAACAGAAACACATAACACAAGAAATTAAAAACTTGTCTATGTAACCTTTTTAAAATATATTTCATAGACTTGCATCTTGATAATGGTGTTTAAATTCTGGAAATAAACTTGAAGATGATACGCTTGAAATGCTTCAGTTAATATACCTCTCACCAACAAAATCCAGTATTGCTTACATCCACAAAAACCTCTCTGATCTTTCCAATTTTCAGTAGAAACCAGAAATTGGTCTGGAAAATTTTAAAACATACAGACAGACATGCAAGTTATACAACACTATTGAATACTATGAATAAGCAGGGTTACAAACAGTGATAATGTGTATCAAGAATCAACCAAGACAGACTACATTGCCATTATGCAAGAATCAATTCAAGTGATGATTTTTCATGAAATAACACTTTAATTGTGTACCATTTGATCATCCTCACTAGTCAGGGTTTCTGTGTCCACATGTGTTCACGAAACCCTGACAAACTTAGCCGGAAAATTCCTGGGCTAGAAGATTTTCATATTAAGTCAAACCTTCAAAATATCAACCAATAAAATTGCTTGAAAGAATGCAAGTGTTTGATAGTAATCTTTCCTACTCATTCTTGAGTGGGAAGAAAACGTAACTCAACTTATAAATCAAGCGGTAATAACAAACTATTAACACTACTGTACAAAATACAATGACTTTCACATGGTCTATGCAACACATCCTTTTTTGGTTTATTTACAATCGACATCTGGATATCCCCTAACCAAGCCGCGAAGGAAAGCGCGCTTTTGATTGGCTACATCCAGGTATGATGTAACTAATCAAAATAGTGACTTCTAGCGCGGGAATTGCTCTGTGAAGCGGAGTGCAGGTGTTTCATATGTGTGTTCCAGACACTATTTATAATTTCAGCTTTAATACAGATCTGTCGAATTAGTGCGGAAGCATGACGTTTTAATTGTTAATTTATGACAGAAGACGTAGAAGCATAATACAAATATAATTTAAGGATTATATCTAAAGATTTACGCAATCAAAACAGTGATTATGTCTTCAATAAGAATAAAAAATTGACTTTTTGTAGAAGCTGCAACCAAAGAAAAAGAAATAAATGTTTTATATGTAGGGTTAAAAATATTGTTTTGCTCTGGACACTTGAAAAACTGCATTGGAGGATATTTAATGCATGATGTCTTAGAATATTTACACAAATGGGCTTGCACGTGCATATTAACTATAACTTGTATTAGAGACTTCCGGTTGATCGCCATGTTGAGGTAGTAACGAATTTGTTCGAGTCCAATAAAAACTTTATCTGTATCTGTCAACATTAATGAAGAAGACCAAAGGTAAAAAAAGACATTAAAGTCACCGCACTACTCGACAGCGATATATTGGTATAGACTTTCAGGGTTTTTTTTAAGCTATAACTTTTTAAACTGAGTTACTGTTCTGTCCGCTTGCCGGTTTAATAAACAATGACCGAGTACATTTGAAAAGACTTTAGTGACATTGCAAAATGTTTCCAACAATTACATTTACACATTGATTCCGAAGTAGAAAAAGTCCCAACAAGAACAAACAGTCAGACGAGTGGAAATATTAGAAAATCAGGCACAAAATAAAAATGAACAATTATTTTAGATCCACGATAAACATATCCCAAATATAGAAAAAAATTGAACAAGAAGATACTGAACGCTTAAAGCCAGAACTTTGGGGTACAAAATGGAATTTAACAATTTAACAATGTGTTGGGAGAGGAGAAATCCTAGTCACAAACAGCTATTTTTAACATACAATTAATTGTTTTAAAAAGTTGATAACGATATCCTAGAAAGCTCTTGATGTATAAAGTGCAAGGACCCATGAACAAGTACTGTTGAACCAAATGAAAGGAACTTTTTATGTTGTAGGGATGAGAGTCAAAAAGGAGGAATTTGTAAATATTTTTATGCTCCGACTGTCTGTTTATATCTTTGTTTAATGTTAAACATTTAAATCAAGTTGCAACAATTGAGCTAAATGCAAACTGTCTGGTACAACATGTCAATAGGTGGTCCAACATAGTTGTAGCACAGAATTGTGTTAATTAATGTCTTCTGTGACTATATGTGCCCTAAACTGTAGGGTCTGACTGAGGATGTTAAACGAAGAGATTTTATCACAGGTATCGTAAAAATATTGTCCTAATTGGGATTCACCAGAATTTTACGGAAAAAATAGAGTTGTTTATCACTAATTTACAAAACTCTGTTATAATAGCAGGGGACTAGAATGTAGTAGATTATACAATAGATTATAAATCCAAAAATAACCCAAAAGCACATGAAAAAATATTAAAATATAAAAATGTCACTAGATCTTATTGATGTTTGGAGAATTAAAAATCCAACATCAAGGAGATACACGTGGCGGCGTCCAAATCGTAAACAAAGTCGTTCAGATTACTTTTTGATCTCTACAGATTTTGAGACTTTCGTATCAGATGCAGATATTGATGTATGTTACAGGTCTGACCAATCTCCGGTGTATCTCGCCTTACATTTTGTTAATCAGAAAAGGGGCTTTGCACTCAGAAATTATAAAATATTTTTTTACATGAAAAATGTTATGTATCAGAGGTTAAACAGTGTATTAATGACACTGTCAACCAGTACTCTCTGCTTTGAGCTGATAGTTCAATAGAATTTACAAGAAACCCACACATATTCTTTGAAATTCTAAAACAATTAAATTAGAGTAAAAAACCATTTCACATTCCGTATACAAGAAGAGACAAAATAATAGAATTGAAAACGACTTAGAAATAAAACTTGTGAAGTTACAACAAACAGATTATGTTACCACTCCTGTAGACACTATCAAAGTAGAAATAGAAAGAATAAAACAAGAATTAATTGATTGAAGAGAACACGGTTAGCAGAATGTGAAATATGTCCTAGTTACTTCTTCTTTACTGCAATTTGGAAAAATGACACTATAATGAAAAAAACATTTCAACAATACTAACTGAAAAAGGAGAAAAAAAAATTCCAATTAATTAATTCTAGAAGAACAAAAAAGGTTTTATGAAAAATTATACTCTTCATCTCAAAATCAAATCAAGATAATAAGGATATAGTTTTAGAAGAAAAAAAACCCTTTATTAATAAACTAACAGAAGAACAAAAGCCGCATGCAGAGGCTAGGCTTGATAACACATGTTTAAAAGCCCGTAAAACATGACAAATTGAAAATCTTCAGGCCTCGACGAATTTACAATTGAATTTTATATATTTTTCTGGAATGATTTAAAAGAATTTATTGTGAAATCTTTAATTTCAGTTTAGAAACATGTACCTTTTCCATAAGCCAAAAGCAAGGAATGATATACTTGTATATTCAAACAGGGGAAGCCAAAACTTTATTAAAAATAATTGGCGACCAATCACTCTTCTAAATGTAGATTTAAAAATTACCTCAGCAGAACTAGCTTATAGAATTAACCCTTTCTTCTCTGACATTATAAGTGAAACCCAGCAAGGATTTATAAAAGGGAGACACATTGGTGAATGCACAAGGCTCATATTTAATCTTATAAAAAAGCGGACGATGATGGCATCCAGTACTATTAATGTTATTAGATTTTGCTATGCATTCGAGACACTTAAGTATTCATTAATAAATGATACAGTAAAATTCTTTTAAAACTTTTTGCAAATAGGTAAACACATTGTACTCAGGGTTTAACAGTTGTATAATAAATAATGGACACTGTTCACCCTCCTTAATGTGCAAAGGGTGTTAGACAAAGGGATTCTTTGTCCCTTTCCTGCTCATTCTGTCAATAGAACTACTGAGCGCATCTTTGAAAATTTATCCAAATATCAATGGCATAAAAATTAATGGCTCTGAATATTTGTTAAGTCAATATGCTGATGACTTAATCCTCTTTCTGAACGACTGCGGCAATTCGCTCAACGAATGTCTAGTAATTTTGGAAAAATTCTCTGAGGGTGCTGGCCTGAGAGAAAATCTTGACAAAACTGAATCTATATGGATTGGCTCCAGGGTACATTTTAAGGATAAATTTCTGTCAGGGAAAAAAATAAATTGAAATCAGTCAGAAAATTTTAACTTTTAAGCATAAAATTTGATCTCTTTCACGAAAATAAAACCTTAATAAATTTTGATGAAAAGAAAATTAAAATAAAATAATTAGTCAACTCATGGGAATATAGATCCCTCACATATATGGGAAAAATTACTGTCAGAAATCATTAGCCATAACGATACTCATCCAGACATTCACTGCTTTACCAAATCCTCCTTCTGACTTAGTTAATGAACTACAAAATACATTTTTTAAAACTTTCTGTGGAATGGAAAGCCAGATAAATTAAGAGGAATATTATCGTTGGGCCCTTTGAAAATGGCGGATTTAAAATGACTCATGTAATATATTTTATACATTCACTTTAAATGACATGGATCAGGAAACTTTTGACCCAACAAACCTTTTACAATGAAATACACTTTTAATAGACAAGTTGGGGGAGAACAAATTTGGGGTGTCACCTGATGGTATTTCAAAAATATTTTAATAAATTCTAGGAAATTGTAGTGGTCTAAACTGTGAAACAACGAATACGGTGGAAGGAAGCTTGAGCAAATCCCTATTGTTTAATAGTTATCTCAAAATAAGTAATAAAATAATCTTTTCCCAAGTGTTGCGAAGCAGCATTTTCTTTATTATTGATTAAGTTGATGTCAAAAATAAATAACTAAGTCATAAAGAACTAGTAACCCAATACAACCAAAACTTACAAATTACCTATTTAAGTTTAAAAAATAATAAGTTTATAATATTTCAGTACAAAATTATGCACAGAATATAATGTACTAACTCCCTTCTAAACAAATGCGGAATAAAAGAAACCCACTTATTTAGTTTTTACAATGAAACAAAAGAGAGCATTGCTCACTTTTTTGTTTTTATTTCTCTATAAAACACTGGCAAAAAAAAAATATATGTACTAACCATGTGGACTCAAGGTAAGAGACTGTGGGTGTGTGTACTACATAGTCTTTTGTACATGACTGTATACATTTATATCTTTATGTATGTATGTATGTATTTATGTATGTATGTTTATATGTACACATACAGACGTATATCAAATATATTCTCTTATGCTTTTGACATGAAGAAGTAAAAACAATGCTTCTAAAACTTTGAGATTATATTATAGATTATGTTTTTTCTCAAGCAGATGGAGTATTAATACACATGTATATATTACAAATAAAGAATTACAAAAACTATTATCTCTATTACCCTGGTTGACTGCCAGCAAATTAGCGTGTGTGTTGCAAAAGGCAGCAACTGCTTAGTAATACTCTTTGGAAACAAACATTATACCTAACACATATGGATACAATTTTCTCAAAAATCGAAATCTTTTGGCACTGCACACCATTATTTGTTCGAATTTCCTACCATATAAAAGCTGTAGCTACATGGCTGTACTACTAGAATTTAGCCGGACAAAAATATTCCTACATCACATACAACATGCAAGCTGATTAAACAAATTTAGTGAACACCTAAATTAATTTGTATAGCATTGTGTGCCAATATCCTGCTAAATATAAATGATGCAGCTCAAGCAATGATGGGAAACACTGATGGACAAGACAGGCATCGTGTGAAACAATCTCTAATTTTAACCTGTACACTTGCATTATGTGTTGAAATATCCTACAAAATAAAAATGTTATAGCTTTAAAATTGACGGTGAAGATACCAGGACAGAACATATTCCCTTATGTTAGCTATATTACCTGCATTTAAGACTATTTCACCAAAAAACAAAATCCTTTAGACCTGCACACTTTCATTAAGTGTTCAATAAATGTATATGGTGTATCTTCATAGCTGTGCGAGAAGATAGCCGGACAAACATGAACCTATTGCGCTGCAACCCTGCTCACTGTCTATAATTGTTTTAGCAAAAAATATTAAAACTTAAAATCCTTTAGTCCTGACCACATGCAGTCCGAAAACCATGTACCTCTAACTCAGCAATCTGCCTGCGAACTGATCGAGTCAAACTATTTTTAGTTTTATGAATATACTGCAAATACAATAATCCCTTTTCCCTGCACGCCTTCAAACATCATACAAACTATAAATGACGTTGAAGACAACCCATGCACCCTAAGTAGGACACACAGACAGAACCACATAAAGACAAGGGTTAATTAATATGCCACTTTAGTTTTTGTCGCGGGGCATTAAATCATTAAAACAAGAATAAATTATTACTTGTAACACTGTTCGGAATAACAGCAACTTTAAGTTCACAGTGGAAATATAGCGATACTTACATGAATTTCACTATCTGCCGCTTTAGGACAATGCTAATGAGAAAAGACCTCGGATACTTCAGTAACGGATTAGAATAGAATAGATCCGAGTGATTTAGTTTTTGTAAACAAGGTTAAGAAAATTGAATTGTTAAGGAAATCGACTGACGAAATAATACATTAATAATTATAAATATATGATTATAAACAATCATTGAAATTTGGGACGACACTCCTTCAATGTTAAATGATTTTAAGAGATGTTTTATCCACCTCACTAGAGAAAAAATCTTTTACATTTAAAAATACAAAACAAATGTTTGTAAACATAGAGAGTTAAAAAGATCATACATTATGTTGGATTGTCCATATGATTGGCTGTATTTGGGAGAATGTTGATTTTTGCCTAAACAATAGAAAGCTGCAAGAACAACGAGGTTTAGCTAAGGTACAAACTTATAATAGATTAATTAATACTGTTTACTTTAGTTTTTAACTTAGCGATATATAACAAAACAAAATATGTTAAATATAAAAGATTCTGAACAATGTCGGATATGAAAAAATCATTAAATTGAAAATTTTAGCTCGACACTCATTTCGAGATTTTTTAATCACACAATTAATAGATAATAAACATATATGTAAAAAAGGAGATTATATTATTAATAAAAGCGTTTCTAAATCCCACAATTGATGGAAATAAAGCTTACTAAAGTAATAGAAGCGGGAGTTTTGGCTTGCAATAAAACTTGGTTTAACCCTCTATTTGTTTTTCAATGCCTGTATCAATTCAGGACAATTGCTAGGGTTTCTGTGTACTTGGTTGTTGGTTCTAGAGTTTGCAGGTTTCTCGATTTCTGGATTGTCTGTTTTTTTACAGTTTTCTTGGTCGTTGGTTTTTTTTTACCTTCATTCCTGCAAAGGAGTAGCCTTACTGATATTTTCCACAAAATATAATATAAGTTATTTTTTGTCAAGTGATTTAGGTAGTTTGTCATGTTCTATTAATAACTTGTCAGGAAACAATGAACTTGTGGAAACACTGAAGTTGCTCTTCGAATCTCACTTCAGCCAGGGTGTGTACTCGACTCCAATCTTACTTGTCAGTGATTGCCAGTTTTCTTACCGCAGGTCGGAGGTTTTCTCCTAGTACGACGGTTCCACCACAATAAAAAAATGCCAACCCATGGTATCGCTGAAAAAAACAAATGCTGAAAGAGGAAGGCAAACAAACAAACAAACACTTAATTTCTTAACTTTTCTTTCCACGCAAACTGATATCAAACCAAAACACAAAAACAAAAAAAGTATTGAAAAACTCATATAATTGTCATACGCGACATTATGGTATGCATGTCAGGTACCTTATTTTCTCGCTATTTAATAAGTTCCTATCATAAATATCTTGGTTCCAGCTTTGTCTTCAAGACTACTTGTAGCAGCAAATAGTAAATACAGATCGCAAGTCAGGTTTGTTTTGTCAAATGCTATAAGTGCACAGTTTTCATACTGACGACAGATAACGTGGCATTCTAATGATGACCTAGCTCTGAAGGTAACATGTGGAGGAAAAGATGGCCTCTTGTTTTCTGCTACGATATAATGAATTGTTGTTAAAATGCTTCCTAAAAACAAAAAAACAAAATATATAAAGATTTATTAGTTGGTAACGAATACAATTCAATACCAGTACTATATTTTTTAAATACATGTGTGATATCTTCTTGTATTTTCCCGAATTACTGCTATTTATATAAATGGTATAGAAATAGAAAAACTGAAGAAGGGTGTCAGCCATATGAGCTAAATATGTAGAATCTTTAAATTGATGCATGCTGACGATATAGTGTTAAGTGATGATAAAAATGATCTTTAGGATTAGATAATTTGCATAAACAGGTATTCAAATGAACATGGATTAAAAATAAATTTGTGTACGATTAAGATTGTAATATTTAGGAAAAACTTGGCTTAATTAAAAAAGTTAAAAGCGCCTTTTTTTAATAATGACACATTTGTAGAGAACTTGTTTTATTTACTTCACTTTTTTCTTCTTTTTGTTTCATACATACATTTCTTGTTAATTGAATTATGGCTGTGAAATATGGGAACACCACAAAGTAGATATCGCTCTTGGAACATATTACAAGTTCAAATTCAATTGGTCATTTTATGGTTTATTGTAATTTGGGCAAAACCAAATGTAAATTTAAAGGTTCTGTGGTATAAAGTATTGGGTTTAACGACTGAAAACTGAAAATTGTATGGAAAATAGTATATTTAGTACCTACCTTGTTCTAAAACCTCTTTTTTCTCAAACATTGAACTCTAAAAAGTAATAAAAGTATAAGCCTTCAAAAATAATAGAACTGGCCGCTTGATAACAGCTTTTGTAAACAACGAACATGAACATGTCACTCATATATCATAAAAACACAAGTTTGATCAAACAACTAATACAATATTAACACAATCAGGAATACAATATCATGCTTACAAAAAAGTTCATAACTGTCGTATACACAATAATAAATATATATTCATTTTTTACGAAATAACGATTATTTAGCAGCAACATTTAATTTATTTACACAATGAAAAGATAAAGTTTTAAGCTGGCAATTGAAATTCCTGCATTCTTTCTGCATTTGATCTAAATAATAACATTTTCATGTAACATTAATTTTCACTATATTGCATTTGGCAAGTTTGAGGATTTTTGTTAAATGTTCAACGCATCTTGTAACATAATTTAAAATGTTTCTGAAGGGCAAAAACTGGAAGACATTAGTTTCGCCATTTAAAAGATAATTTATAACTTTATTGACATTTCTATTAACTGTTTACTAATACTTCTGAGTACTCTAACGATATAAATTGATATTATATTCAGGTCGCTTCTATTTGTTACGCTCGCATTGACAATATATAACTCGTTTACACATTTAAATAAAAAAAAATCTGAATATTCATTACCTTAAATGATTGGGATGAACTTATAAATCTGTTGGCTTCAGTCCCATACTGATTGTTTTCATCAACTCCGTGAATGTACACTGTACAATATTCATTGTTCGTTAAAAAACATTTCAGATCGTGTTTGCCTTGGTCAACTGCAAACCATACAGATACAAGATCTCTATATCCACATGAAACTGGCATGTGTGTTGTATTCAGATTCATTATATTTATATCGTCTAAGTAAATCCGGTCAAGAGATGACTCGGTTGCAATAACATTTATGAAACTTGTAAATGTGTCCATTTGGGGTCCATCTGGGATGACAAACATGTATTCCGATACATAATTGTCCAAGGAAAGAGTTATTATCATTCTGGCATCTCCATAATTATCACTACTCGCACTATACTGCACAACATTGACTGGCTTTGTACTTATTATGGTTGCAGCTGACGATTTTGGTACCACTACTTCGTAGAACGACCCCTTGTTTCCAATTACATGCATTTGATAAGAAGACGCGTTGTAAATATAAAATGTGGTTTGATCATCTAGGGCAAAGATTCGAATCCATTCTTCGTCATTAAAATGTGTTGCGACAACTGGATAAATAGTTGACATAGAAGATATTGGCGGAAGTTGCGCCATAATCAAATCGAATCCACTTGTTTGTTCCCCATTAGTTCTGACAGGCCCTGGTATCATTACAAACACATTACCGGAAAAGACAGCAATGGGCTTATTACTTTCAATAAATGATCCGGAAACATCCGTAGCAATAATTCGAGCCACTTGATACTCGCTAAGAAATACTTTAATGACGCTGTCCCCAGAATATGAGACATTATCGAAGTAAAAATGTTGATCGACAGGAACATGCACGCTTACTTCTGTGTTTGCAGAAAGAGAAATACAGCCAATAAAAGATGAATCATCCAAATTACTTGGATCGGAAGTATATCCTGATGCAATGTAGAATGTTCCGAGGCTGATCACGGGATATAAAACAAAATACTCCCCGCTTTTCCTTTGGATAAAGGAGGCAAAAACAAATACAGGTTTCGTTGATGTAATATAAATAGTTTTGTTTTCAACAGAAGCAGATCCAACACATAAAGATATTGGAAGGCTAACTTCTAGTGCGTCACTGCTGTTTATTTTGAATTTCATATCTAATGCTTCCACCGATTCCCAGACAGGTGTTGTGACTGTAACTTCTATATCAGTGACATGTGGCGTTATCACATGCAGCATTGGATTCTCATTACACCTGTGATCGCTTAAAAATGCAATTACAAACTCCATCCCAGCAGCAGTCATTGCATTCTAAAAGAAAATAAAGATTGACACAAGTGTTTTGTTTCAACATAATACCGTTATCTATCAATCTTCTGGTTAGTTTTCAAAGAGATTTATTTCAGTTATAGAATAAGTTGTAATTATTACCTTATAATCGTTGTTCGAGCATACTATATGTATGTAGAATTACAAATTCTGTTAAGCTTTGAAAGCACTTGTTACAGTTTAGAGTTGACCGTCAAAGTAAAAATGTATGTTGAAAATCTTACATCCATAGTCAGTTTCTAAATTTCTGACCATTACAAGGTGTTGTCTGTCTTTGGAGATATATGTCTTTAAAAGAGTTAATAATGACATTTCATATTTAAATAATTAATACGAGTTTCATATAATTTCATGAAACACTCTCGCGCAATTTATTGTTGTTGATTTAAATTACTCGGCGTTGTTTATGTACTATGGTTTTCTTGAAGGACACGTCTGTTTCTGACTTCAATCGCCTGCTAAAATTTCTGTTTATCTTTTAGATGTACATGAAGTATTATTAACCATTCAAAAACGATTACATGTGTAATAAAGAGGTGTGTAATAATTAAAGTAAATTAGACATATTATGTGTATACCAATTGAGGATCAGTCTTGGTGCCTAGCTGACTCTCCAATCACTTATATTTCAAACTATTTTAACGTGTACTGACAGACTTTCTATTGCTTGAAAAATGTTACTTTTAATGGTATCTTACATTTTTTTCTTTTAATTTACATAACAATATACAACATACTTTTCTTGATGATCAAATACAGTACTTGCACCCGTAAACGCAACACTTTGACTGATTGATAACTGATTGCTGACGGATTTTGGAACGCTGGCGAATGGCTGACTGATTGATGATGAATACATCCGTCAAAAATTATGAATCCGTCATTACATTGGTAACCGTCAGCGACCAGTGCGATCAGTCCAATCATTGCAATCCAGAATCCATCATTTAATTATATGCACAAATTGGTCAATTTATTGACGGATACGTATAAATTAATAATTTAAAGATAAAAATGAATTCTGCATATATATTTGTATATTATAAATGCATTTATAATAACATTTACAATAAAATAAACTCAAGTATTTAAAACAATAGTTAATACAATGTCTCGTTTTAAAAAATAAAATAAATAAACATATTTAAAGAAAAAACTATTTTCTTTTTATGATATAATTAAGCAAATTTCATTAAGGCAGGACAAATCTGTGGGTCGAGCCATGTAAACCTTAAAAATTTTTTAAAAAACTTCGATTTAAGGCACATCAGTACCGACGAGGTAAATGTTTTCTTTTTGTAGTCCATTATTGGTTCTCTTTTTTTATATCCGCGACTCGTGATTTCGGTCTATTTAAGTTTCTGCATCCTGTTACATGTATATTTTTTGTTGTACTTATAATAAGCCGACCCGACAAAAAATCAGGTACATATTTATTTCACATTTAGGAAAGGACGTGACCTCTTTTTACTAGTTTCTTAAATGTATGCCTGCATGTTTAGTCAACAACATTTTAAAATACAATTATAAAACTGTTGAGTATAAACAATTGTTTAACTGTTAAACAAGCATTGTCAATCAAAACACATTGTTTACTAAACAAAAGTTGTATTGTAAAATATACAGCGATTCTGGTCGCAAGTTTTATTTGACAGGCAATTAAAAAGTTAAAAAGTATACTTACAATTACGCTGGATTGCTTCATTTATTTCATGGCGTCCATTTTTTATTGGGGTGGGGTGGGAGGAAGCCGGAAAACAGGTTAAAACGGACAATCTGTGTCAATTAAGTTGTAGTCGGCGCACCCTATCTGCAGTCGTTCGAAAAGCAGCAACCTGTTGACAGGTATGTGATAACTAGTACATGACTAACCAATCAGTCACGGAGGCCCCATTAAAGCCGGGGAGAATTGTCTGCGAATAGCGCATTTAAGCGTACAAATGTGTTACAGATAGACACGTGTTATAATACGAAATAGTAACTTTTTTAATAAAACGTCATTAATTCTTTAGGTCTATGGAGATCGGTTTTAACATTGTCATTACAGTCATATCGATAAAACAGAACCTTTTCAAGAGTGTCATTCAATTTGAACAATAACTTATTTCATTGATTGATTGCTTGGATGTTTGCTTTTCTTTCAGCGAGAATATTTCAGCTTTATTCATGATGAAGATAAGTTAAATATCAAGCAATTAGATTTGTTTGTTTGTTTGTTTAAATAATGCTTAACGCTACTTTCAGCAATTTTTCGGCTATATCATTTCTTCCAGTTTTTTTGGAGGAGGAAGCCGGAGAAAACCCTTGACCTTCTGTAAGAAAACCGGCCCTTTTTTAATTAAGTCGAACGCACCCTGCCCGCAGTAAGACTCGAACCCGAAACCTTAGTGTTGACAGACCCCGTGATCAATAGTAGACGAACCTAACCACTTGGCCACCAAGGCCCTCCCAATCAATTAGAGAAAGATGGACCAAAGAGCAATAATTTTGAATTCCACTGGAAAAATATGGGGTATGGTTTTTGGCGGAAAATGTACTTTTTTAAGCCTACTTCTGTTCGATATCTTCAAAAGAGATCCTTGTCGTGACACTCTCGAAACACGTCACTATGTTCATGGCAATTCTAATATTACCTGAACCCCCCACCCACCCGCCCGGCCAAAAAAAAACACACAAAAAAAAAAACGAAAGCACAACCCAACTCTGTGACACCTAGTAACTAATTTCAAATACTTCCGAATGAAACCATTTATACTAATATATCATTAATTATCGAATGACTATAACAGACATCGTTAAATAAACAAATTGTGACGGCTACAATGCGAAAGCAGAATTGATTTTATATTACGCTTAATATTCGCATCTTTAACTCATAAGCTTCTTTATTATATAGTAATATTTTTCCCCATTGTATTTCATATAGCAATAAAGTGCAGTATATTTTCATATTTTACTCTGAATCTCGGCTATTTATGTAATTTCCGGGAAAAGTGCAGATGTGTTCCGAACATCGGCTTTATATTTTACTGTTGTTTGGTAAATAAAACATGGCCGAAAGTGACATACACGATCTGCTCTCGAGGGGAAAATTAGCAGAACCGCTTGAAACTGAACAAATGGAAATGAATTCGATTGTAGATAAAAGTAAATTTAATAGACCAACAAAGGAAAAAATCAAGGTAAACTAAAAAAAACGGGATTTAAATATTGTGCACAAGTGGCTCGTTTCAAAGCAGGAATTTATGCTAGTAGTAGTACACTCGAATTTTGGCGATGAAAGTGTGTCGCTTTAACGGACGTTAATTTCGCTGAAACGCATTGTATTTAATTATTTAGGAGTCATTTGGTTTGAGCAATAAATGCAAGATATTTTAAAAGTAATTTATCCTTGGGATCATTGTTGACATTGCCGAATGAAGGGTAATCGCCAAATTTCGAGTATGGACGAAATTTGAGTGTGTGGCCATATATTCACAACAATAAGGTGCAACAAATAAAAACACAAAATTGAAAAAAAAATCTGTTTTTATTATATGTAAATCTACATCAAAATATATATCTGTTATATTGACCAAGTGAAAATATGACAATATTGGACCTAGTAAAATATTACAAAATAGCAAAGATAATTAATAATCACTTAAAAGCACAAAAAAATATTACTATATAAAAAAAGGGTTATTGCATGAATATTGGGAAATATTGTCCCTCGCAAGATGCTATATTGCACTCGCAAGCTCGTGCAATATAACACTTGCTTGGGACAATATTTCCCAATATTCATGCAATAACCCTATAATATACAAACGCGTTTAGTAGTTTATTCTATATTTGAGTTTTAAATTCTGTGACATTCATGAGATAGTGAATAATATATATAAATAGATGCCGTAAATCTTATTCAATGTTATACAGCGGAATTCTCAGGAATTGTGGCATTATTCTTAATTTGAGATTTAATTCTGTGTAAATTCATGTGACACAATGAGATAGTGAATAAAATATATAAATAGATGTTTTCGCTTTTGTCGTAAATCTTATTGAGTATTAGATTATACACCGGAATTCTTAGGAACTTTGGCACAGAAAGAAAACTGATCAAACCACGACAAATGATCTTTTTAAGCGTTTATAATAAAAACCCTCGATCTCTGTAGTTAAGGTAGCAGTAATCCGTTATTGATCATCGAGTTGTCTGTTCGACACTTACAGAGAGAGGGTGTGCTCGACTCAAGTTGCAAAGAGGACCAGTTTTCCGGTCGAAGGTCTGCTGTTTCGTTGTTTCTCCAGCTCTTCCCTATAAACACTCGACGCCATATTATATAACGAATATAATTTTTGAAAATAGTGTTAAACAAACTTCAAACATACATACAAATACAAAAAATTTAACGAGTCCGCCTTCACGTTTTTCGTCTTTCTCGCTTTTTCCGTTCTAAAAAAATTTCGAAGACAAATACGAGATGTACGCCATGGCACGGCGAGGTCAAATATTTTTTGAATTTATTGTGTGTTTTTTTTCATTTGTTTTTAATAAAATGACACAATGTGATGTTAAATTCCGTCACATATGCATTAGTTATAGATAAGGGGGTGGGGATTTCCATTTATCATTTATAACTTTAGACTAAACTTTTTCCGCTTCAAAACAAATCGAAGACAAATACGAGACGTGCGCCTAGGCATGCGAAGTAATTTTTTTAGTCATTGTGTGTGTTTTTTTATAATTTACTTTGTTTTAATTATTTTGTTAATAAAATGACACTATGTGATGTTTACATTTCGTCATAAATGCATGAGTTATAGATGGGGGGGGGGGATTTTCCATTTATATCATTATAACTTTAGACGAAGTTTAGCCTTATTATTAGGTAAAACGAGTCATAAATGAGGACATAACAGTTGACATTTTCTTCTAATATTTGCGAGTGAAACGAATTTTCACATTTCGAAATACATGTATTAATTTTACTAACCGGAAGTTGAATGGACGGATTGGAACGATCAGTCAAAATCAATCCGTCAGATGAGTCAAATCGTTCTAAATCCGTCAATTGACGGATGGGGAACGATTTGACTGACCTGACTGATTGATAACGGATTGCTGACGGATTTTGGAACGCTGACGGATTGCTGAAAGTGTTGCGTTTTCAATCTCAATTACTGTAGTCAGAAAAAGGCGTTTTTAACAATTATAATAAATTTATCAGAAATGTATTAAACAAGGATCTCGGATGACATGTCTATAAGTTTAGTTACCATGTCGTTCCGACGGGTTTTGCCTGACAAAATAGAATACTGCTTACCGCGTATGGTCGAGTTTATGGTCCTTTTGTAGATCTCATATTACACTTTTTTAAATGAACAATTATTTTCCAAAGTTAATCGGCGTTCTGAAATGCGGCTGAATTTTCATTTTGATAAATCGAATTTCCATACTAAATTTTGACATTGTTTTGAACGGAAGTGTACGTTAGGAAAATTCCATTGTTGTCTTTTCGTAATACTTCGGGTAATGTCGTCTGCAGTTAAGGCGGGAAAAGTCTCGCGGTTTGTCCGAATACCATTGAACGTCACGAAAGCAGACGAATGTTTGTAAACAACATTAGACCCCTTTAAAAACAAAAATGGCTGACTTCCTATGGAAATTCGATTTATCAAAATGAAAATTCAGCCCAATTCAAAACGCCAATTAACTGTGGAAAATAATTGTTGATTTCAAAAAGTGTAATATGAGATCTACAAAAGGACCATAAACTCGACCATACGCGGAAAGCAGTATTCTATTTTGTTAGGTAAAAACTGTCGGACAGACACGGTAAAATTGACTATAGTTTAGACATTCTTAGTAAGCTAGCAGGCATAGTGGGTTAAAAGTTACCTACTACTTTACCATTGCACGAATCTTTTTTACAATTCAGTAAAATTTATACAGTAGACAGTATGCCTCATTTAATGGCACTGGAAACGATTATCACAAACAAGCCAAAAAAATAGCCTCAATCGGTCATCTCACTAACCTGCGCAACAATTTAGTAGACACAATGATTAACTGACGCAAGGAAACAACCACCATCTACAAGCAAAATAATAACACCAATTACCTGGTATTTGGGATCGTTATCTACCATGATGTAACTAACTTTTATTTGAGTAGTATGAAATTTTATTCAGCACGCACGTAGCATGTACATTAATGTAATCTAAATATAACTCCATCCTTATTTACCATACATTTGCTGGTAACTCCTATTGCTACGAATATTAATTCAAGAGATATAGCCTTATAAATACTGCAATAAGTATGTAAGAAAGAGTTGCAATCTATCACTGATCATATTGCAATAAATTTCATTGCAATATCAATATCTTTTATGGTTTTACAGTTAATCTGCACACAAGCTTTTACATAACAGGAAAAATAACTCCGTAATAAAAGAGTTCGGTTATGATCATGATATGATTGGAGTTCTTCACCAAAAATCCAATATGATTTCCACAAAATTGTCACTAATATTATTGGATTTCAGCAGAAGCCAGATATTATTCTGGGAGTTTTTAATACAACTTGTTATACAACACCAGTGGGTACTATAAATCATCAGATTTACAAGCAGATAGTGATAGACTTTACACAGTAGATGCAGATATATACTGCCTTTAATCAAGAATCAACTGAAGTAGACATACAGTAATTATATTTTATTTTGTTGCATTTGATATATTCCTCCAAACACATTCAGAGGAATCATATATTTCTCCCAGAAATATATTTTCAATGTTGTGCGTCTTCACTTTAAAGTATAATGCAGCTCTATTAAGTGTAGGTGCGTCATATGTGTCTTTCAGAAACAATACTATTTCCAAGGTAGGGCTATTTTATTATCAGCTATAATACAGCTGTGTCAAAAAAGTGCGGGAGCATGACTTTTCTAGTCTTAATTTATGATATACGACATAGAATCACAATATTTAAGGATAATATATTTCATGATTTGCGCCAACAAAACAGTGATTTAGTCTTCAATTAGTAACAAGCATTTGAAGAAGAGGGTACAAAACAAAAAAATGTTCTCTGACCAGGAGAAAAAGTTGTAGGAAAAAATGCAAATACAGTAAGTTTTCCAAGAGAATTTTCAGGGCTAAAAATATTGTTCTGATGCGGACAGGAAAAAACTAAGTTCAGCAAACAATTATCCTTTACCAAATATTGTTCCCCCCGCAATTTGAACTAAGATTTGTTAGTGGGAATGTGTTTTAGAACAAAATTGCTGCCCCGCCTCATAATAGAGATTAAAAACATATTTCAAAGCTTTTTTCATATTTTCGATGCATGAATGGGCTTAAATTTAAGCTCTTAGCCGGACAAATCAAACACGCCATGCATGGCCTACATCATGCAAGCTGATTAAAGAAAATGATGAAAATCTAAATTAGGTGGTTCATATGATGCACATCTTCATTATGTGTGCAAACATCCTGCTAAAAATAAATGATTTATATCTAACAATGATTCCAAAATTATATGGACTGGACATGCACCTATTTTGTGCTGGAATATCCTACTAAATATAATGTTATAGCTTTAAAATTGATGGAGAAAATAGCTGCATAGAACAGTTACGCTTATTGCTTATCGATGCTTTTAGGAAAATTTCACAAAAATCAAAATCCTTTGTCCCTGCACACTTCCATTATATATTCAAAATGCCGATTGACAGTGGGAAATAATTGTTTAAAAAAAATGATAGCTGAGATCTACAAAAGGACCATAACGCGTTAGCAGTTATCATATTGCCAGGCAAAAAACCACTGAGCAGACACAGTAACGCTTAGTATAGTACTGGACGCCATCTTATAGCTTCAATATTGCTGAAACAAACAAATAATGAATAATAGTAATATTCATGCTCATACTTTATGAATGAATTTGGTGAATAGAATGCAATATTTATGCAAGGAGGATCCATTACTTTGATTACAAATTAATGAATGTAATACCGCGTATTCCGACCACATTTAGGCATTGAACATGAAACCTTAAATAAATCTATCAAATAAATTAAGGAAAAGTTCTCATAGAATATTAATTTATTTATGCCATGTCATGGTATGCAATGATATAACTTCTATCCCGTATCGGTGCCATCACAAAACGTCTTAACATATATATCTAACCGTTTACATTCCCGATGATAATTTGCCGTAATCTTACGTTACGCCTTAAATAAACGTGGTCATTTTAACGTTTTTTCCTGGTTTAAAAAGTGTTGAGGACCTAACTTCTGTACAAGTTAAATATTAAAACGAGTTGCATGAAAAGATGTCTATCGTGATTTATGTTAAAATAGATGATTTTTGACGTCTCAAAGTCATAAAAATATGAGTTGGCTTTTTAAGCTTTTCAATTTACAGCAGTTGTTATATTCAATAAAGGTTTCTAAATCGGCATGTATTTTCTTTTTTAATTTTAGTTGTACGTTATCGTCTGAAACTAATGGTATGAGGAAACTTTGAAATATTTCAGTTGTTACTTAAAATAGATCGCGTGACTACGTTTATTTTCATATTTGGCCAAACTACAGTAAACATGATCGCGCAATATCATTGTGAAGTCGGTAAAAAAATAGAAACATAATAATTGAATTAAGACAAAAATGCATGCTAAACAAGATATGTTTATATATCATTTTTTAATTAAAAATTCCGCAAAAAAACGTAAAGCAAATTTTGGTTAGTTTATGTACCCTGGTAACTTACCTCGTATAAGTATTCTGCATAAGCTGGGTTTGATATCATGAAAAAGAACAACAGAAACATGGTCTAAAATAAAAAAGAAAACTTAATTTTTAACAGTTTGTTTATGTAAGTGAAAATATATTGTCGCATATTATAATAACCTCGATGATGCGACTAAAGAAAAAAATAAAATAGTGAGGTTTAAGGGTCGGTGAACTAGTCTGTATTTTTATATCTGATCTGTGCTTCTAGTTGTCTGCAAATAAAATAGTAATTTTCCTGGAAATTATGTACATGCCTTTTTCTCCTTTATGCCGTGCTTGTTCGGCTAATTGTAAAGAATAATGTTAACGAAATGTAAAATTAAATTTATAAAATATAACAACCTTCCCGTGTTCAGAGTTCCTCTGACTTTATCACTGACTGAAGAAATGCTAAAAATTCATTTAAATTTATAAACTGGTATTAAAGTGTAAGATTTCAGTTTCGTCACACATATTAAATTAAACCTCCAAAAATCAAGATCCGATGTGATGTGCGAAATCATCTTAAGTTTACCCCTTCCCTGAAAACAGTGCTATTAATAATTAAAAATTAAAGTTCATGCAACAAATTTGATTTAAAATTTAAATAATCCGCACTGAGTGAAACAGACAAACATCGAACAGTCATCTTTTTAAAAACTCGATTTTATAAGCTAAATATCCCTAAATATAAAAACTGTCAATATTAATGTTTACATTTTGCAATTTTCACATCCAATAAGACGCTTCTGTTTATTTCTTCTGTACACTGTCTTGGGTAACACAAGATCTGGTTTGTACTAAATGAATACTTGGTTTATTTTAACGAAACGAATTTTGAATATTATAATATGTATTTATTGCTGTACGACTGTACTTATAAAAAACACCTTCATTTATTTAAACGATGCAGTCTAACTTGATATTAAACTAATAAATAACAAAGCAGTATGTTTTAGTCAGACAGTCTAAATTTGTAACTGGGAAACATCAATTTCTATATTATTGTAAAAGCACAAAACTATAATTGCATTAACCTCAATATTTGACAATTGTTAAACAGGATTTTAAGTCTTTATTATCGTTAAAATACTTCAAAACGTAGTGCTGTATGGCAGCTAAATAAATATTTCTAAATTAACCTGTTTAAGGATGCAATTGTCTCGTTTATTTGTTTATTACAACAGTTTAATTACAAGCATGGTAAATAATGTGCAATAAATTTAATTGAATTGATCAGTTCACTACATAATTTAATGTTGGAAAAAAAATTCCGTCTCTGATCATCATTTAAAATACTTAAACCTCGTTGAATTATAATTTTAATTAGCAATATTAAATATATAACTGTGCTTTAAACGACATACAATGGCGTTAAAAGCTACTGATGTGGAATACAATTTATAATTTGCAATCAATATTATTTGTGTTATTGAACGGCTTGAAATATATTATTTAGCCTGGAAATTTTTAATTTTGAAATTGTTTTCAAAACTTATAATTATGGATAATTCTGTACAATTGTGACATAAACAAATTAATATTTTATTGCTTTGAAGAAGAAATCTGGAACGAATTATTCAGGTACTATAAAACCCCGTACAAAAATACCTAATATGAGTTTTCCGTTAGTATACCAATGATCATAGATCTTTGTGTTACATTCACTGAAGTATTATGAATAGCTTATGATTTTATTGAATAATGTTAAATATTCTTCGTAGTCAAATTTATGTTCAATCTATCTGCTATGAATGCGCACCATCAGAAAAATATTCAGTTAATTGCTGCAAAAGAAAATGAATAAGTATGGCTTGAACGTATTATATTTACAAAGGCTAAAGGTCGAACTTATATTTCACTGTCACAAATACTATTTGATTACCGTTGAAGCGCTGTCAGTTACTCTGAATTTGACAAAAGCTCGTAAAATTATCTACACAACTTGTCAGATCTAAATTTATCTTCACTTTCATCGGATGAAAACTTATTAAAAACTTACATCTAGATTTTTAGTATCCCCAGCTTTCTCATATCACTCCTAATTACATGTATTTGTGTTAAAACGCTCCTGTATAATGACTGATGAGGATATGATTAAAGGGACCAAAGTGCAGCATAAATATGGGCTTTTTTGTTCGATCACGCGAGGTAAACTTTACTAGAATCTGATCAAACATAGATCACGGAAATTACTTGTGGTAAATCGTTGAAAGTGTACATTTATTACATTAGAACAAAAAACGAAAATAACACCTAATACTACAAGGGTATTCATGATATTTTGTAGATACTTTTCAATCAATAAATATAAATTTATTAAAATCATAGTATGTATTTAACAAACCGAATCTAAAAGGCACAATTATACTGCGTTAAATGATTTCATTTTGCGTGTTTGCTTGAACCATTACTTCCATAAATGAAGAAGAACACACGATCAATTTTGTTTGAGTTGTTTGTACTTTACTACAGCTTTTTGTTTAGTATAATACTTTGCGTAAATGGAGAAATATTTTCATCTATAATGGACGGGGATATATATTTTGTACATCTAAACTAACAAAGGCTTTTAATATTCATCGTCTGAATGATAAAATACAAAATTTAAGTATGGAAATTTTTACGATTGTTAGTTGTTTTATTAAATATTTATTGTGACCGCAAATTAGAACGCGTAGACTGAATCTATAGCAAATGGTACATTACAGTGTTGAACGTTAAATAAGTATGTTACAATGCTGATAGAATTGAATTGTTTTGTTGCCAACATCTATCATACAATCCATCTAATAAAGGAAACTTCGCGAAAAGACAATTTGATATTTTAAACAGCAAATAAAAAATCCACAGTTGCCTATTGATGTTGTATTATATTTACCGTGTAAAAATTGCACTTATGGATTTCCTAACTAGCTAGCAATAATAGAAATCCCTTGACAGTAAAGTACCTAAAGGCATAGTATGAGAATAACCCACAACACAAGCATATGGCAAGAGTACATTTCGTATTCCGGATCGAAGCATGCAAGAAACCGACTGTTTGACACCACTTTAAAAATGTTTATTTTTTAAGTAGGACCACGACAGCAACAACTTATGCGAGATAATGTTGAAGAATTTGGCTTTAATAATAGTTTAATAGTAAGTGATTTTAATTTTCTGGATCTTCATTTTGATTACCTCACTGTAACTTTTGTACATCAATATGAATTAAATTGAAATCTATTTTAACGTGTAATTAGATGACGCCTGTTATAGAAGTAATCTTTCTAACAAAATATTTGCTAAGCTGACGATTTGAAATAACAATATATTTAAAACTTTGTGTGTGTATGTGTGTGTGTTTTTAAATGAATATTCCACACAGTTTCTAAAATTTAAATTTTACTTGTTTATATTTGTGTCACCGTGTCAGTTACAATTCGATGTGACCTGGCATCTAAAGTTATACATCCTTCAGTGTATTCAATTTATACACATACTAAGCAGGAGAGGGACATTACATTTATTTGATAGTAATATCATGCTTCAAAGTTGTTTCAATTTAAAACTAATGATTTACAAGTATATTTTTTACGGCGAAAAATCATTAGTCTTCATTTTTTTGTATTGCATTCGTCAAGTAGAAATATTCTTCCAATGTTCAAATTCATGGATTTGACAATAACATTATATAATCTGGTAAGCATTTTGAAAATTGCGTAATATTCGTACCTCAAAATCGATGTTAATTCAGTTATTTACCTTTTATAATTGAGAAATTATTTACATGCACACCTTTTACGTCAAGGTACAACTACCGTTTCAAGACTTGCAAATTGTCTACGGTATTAAATCTTATTAAAAAAAATAATTGTATAAATATATCTTTTATTTACAATTAAGCTTTTGTAAAAAAAAAATTATATTGGTTATTGTAATAAATAAAGACAGGTTAAAGTTTTGTCTTAAAGAAATACAAAGATCAATAAACCATTAAGACGAATTTTGTACTCATATGTTGTTAGCTGTTTATAAGACGCCGGGTTTATATTTTTCAAAGAGCAAAGGCAAAACAATCTATACGAAATTGACCACCTGGATTCACTCTTGAAGCATAAATGTTGATGATATAACAAACATCAAACGACAAAAATCTTTCTTTTTACTTGAAGAATTACATATCAATTATTTATTTTGGGCAAAATTTCTATTTAAAACAACTTTAAATATGCACAGATTTATATGTTTTATAAATTCAAATTCAAATTCTTTATTGCAAATTACACCCATATGGGTCAAAGCAATATAATAACATTGTAAACAAAAACATTAGCATACAAATACAAACATACTCGAAGTACATCAGTTATTATTTCTAATATAACTACAAATGTAGTACATTTTAACCGATGTGGACCCTATTTTCGCATTTCAAATGATTGCTTTAAAAAGTCCTTAACATAAGTTAAATGTTCTGATTTTGGACAAAGGATATATTTTACTTTTTCATTTGCATTTAAATTTGCAAAGATATCGTCTATATTTGAAATTTTTGAATAGAAAATATCTCTTGGTAGAGTGTTAATTTGACAATGTAAAAGAAAATGTTCTTCATCTTCAAGAATTTGGCATTTAGAGCATATTCGTTGACATCTGGGAATATTATGATATCTCCCTTGTTCTATATGTAAGGTATGGTCACTCACCCTTAGTTTTGTTATCATTTGTCTATATATAAAACTATTCTCATTTACTAGATAGTCTTCAATTTTTATGTCAGTTTTCAGTTGACTAAATAAGTAAAGTTTAGATTCGTTATTTAAATTATTTAATTTAGTTTTAATTTTATTTATATAATATTCAGAAATTAAATTTTTAATTTTTTTCTTTAAATATCTACGAGTTTAAAAAATGGGACATCTAAATCTTCGTATTCTGATCTGTCAAGGTCTAGTTCTATAAATAACTTTTGTGCCATAGTATACCAATTATATATTCCCTCGGTGTGTATACTTTTATTGACATTATATGCTTCTTTTAATAAGGGGTTTCTTTTTACTGAATTCAATCTACTATAATATAAGATTGTTTGAGCTTTTATGAAAGATTCTAATGGCAGTCTACCAAGTTCTGTTTTTGCTGCTATGTTGCAAGCTGTTTTTCTTAAACCTAAAATATTCTTACAATATCTTGTATGTACTTTTTCATATGTAAATCGGTCTATTAAGGAGAGGGTATCACAGAATTTTCCATTTTTTTCTGCCCTTTCTTTTGACTTAACAATAGATAAGTAATCGTCCATAAACCAAATATCACTATTATATAACAATATAGGTCTTATTAAGGTATCAAACAGTTTACAGGATAGTCTTATAGGTAGACTTTGAAAGTTTTGAAATCTTCTATCAAAGCAAAGATTGCTTTAAGTCCTTTTTTTGATAACTCTTCTATAGATCTTTTAAAGCTTCCTTTATAGTCAATGGTTGTTCCCAAGAAGTTATATTCTTTAGTTTCAGCAAGAGGCTGATTTCCATAATATAAAGGAGGAGTTGGACAAAACGTATTTTGAAATGTCATAGTTTTTGTCTTCTTAATATTGACTGTTAATTGCCAGTCAAAGCAATATTTTTCAATTTTATTCAAACAATTTTGTAACCCAGTATGAGAGTTTGAGAATATTACTAAATCATCAGCAAAGCTTAGACTTGATATATTTGTATTTTCTAGTATCAAGGGATCACATGATTGATTGAAGATATCGTGAATATCATTTATAAAACAGTTAAAAAGTGAAGGGCTAAGACTATCTCCTTGTTTAACTCCTCTGACTATATCAAAAAAATTAGAAAATTGGTTTTTAATCTTAATAGCTGATTTATTGCTTGTATACATATCTTTTATTATATTATAAAATTTATTGCCAATAGGTTGTGTTTTTAATTTATATAAAAGTCCACTATACCATAATGAGTCAAATGCTTTTCTTAGGTCAACAAAACATGCAAATATTTTTTGTTTATTTTTTGTTAGATATTTTGTTATTAAAGTTTTCATAATAAATATACTGTCTGTTGTTCTATGATTTGCTCTAAATCCGAATTGTTGTGGTGCAAATTTATCTTAATAAAATTTATTGAGCCTACAATTTAATATAGAACTAAATAGTTTAGCTAAACTGTTTTGAAGGGATATTCCTCTATATTTGTTAAGATCTGAATTGTCCCCGGATTTAAATATAAGAATAGTAAATGATTTTCTCCATTCCATTGGATATTTTCCTGTTTCTAAAGTGAGGTTAAAAAGTTTGGCAATAGCTTTGCTGGTGACTAATGCACTGTATTTTATAATTTCATTACATATTTGATCCGGTCCAGGGCTTTTTAATAGTTTCATTTTATTTATATTCTCTTTAACTTCCCTTATAGTAATAGGTTGGTCAGTTATTTCATTTTCTTCTTCTGAGATGTTATTTTGATGAACAAGATAACTATTAATTTTATTTGCCATGTCCTCATTAATAATTTCTGTACTACCTTGGTTTTTAAAATGATCTGTCAGCTGTTCATTTGTCGCATTCAGAGAAGTTAATAAATCATTTTTTATATGTTGTTCTTTTCTAAGAGAGTTCAAGTCATTCCAATACTGTTTAGGATTGGACTCTTTCCAATTTAATAATTTATCATATATCTCTTTCTGGTATAGATATTTCTTTTTTTTAACAAGTCTTTTTAGATCTTTACATTTTTTAAAGTAATCATTTCGTATGGCTAAGTTGAATGGATTTGATTTTAATTTTTTGCCCAAATTTATGACAGTATTTTTTAAATCTTTTACTTGTTGGCCTGACCATGGTTTTTTCTTTTTTGTGAGTTTAGTCCTTTTATATTTTATTATTTTACATGATCTCTTTGAGATTGCTTGAAATATTGAGTTTAACTTTGATGTTGCTTTATCTACCCCTGATCTATTTTGTTCAAAAGGTTCATGTTCATAACAAATTATTTCTTGTAGTATTTCTTGTTCATTCAAGGCGGTTATAAGTTTTGTTTTAGATACCTCCTCCCATTTAAATGTCTGTTTCAAGAGTTAATTTTGTGTTAAATGTCAAGTCTTTTTTGCATTTTAAATGTACTGATATTATGCAATGGTCAGATAGAAAATTTGGTTCAGTTACGTTGAAAAAATTTACATTTTTTATAAGGTCCACATCGGTTAGAGCATAGTCTACTGTACTAGAGCCATTATGTTTATAACAAGTAAAATTTCCAAATAAATCTCCTATAAATCGCCCGTTTAAAATTCGAACCTGGGAGGCAACACAAAGATCAATTAGAGACTTTCCATGAGAATTATGTATTTTATCCATAGTGTTTCTTAGAATATTTTTATCATAAGTAAAATTATCTGGAAGAATATTATCAAAATAATCTAAGTCTATATCTTCATTGTCTATAAAATCTTGTAATATACTGTCAGTGATTTTTGGCCGTTGGTATTCTGACTCTTATTGTTAAGTCAACAGTTTTGTTAACATGATTGCATAAAGATAACTATTGCAAACAGCATTGAAGTGTGCTTCATTTAACATTACATGAAGATATAAAAAAGGACAAATGTTAACTTGAACATTGGCTCGATTTTTTTAGATATACACCTGTATGTATGTGACATAACAGTAGAAAATATGTTATCTCGGATTTAATAACTGTCATATGATTTTGGATTTTTGTTGACCGATAAGTTTTCTAACTATTTCTTTAAGTTTGTAATATAATATTCTGGGGTCGATTTCACAATAATCTTTCGGAAGTGTTAAAAGATCAAAGAGAAATTTATTCATTCAGACGTCAGCACTTACGATAGATTTTACACTTTTTGTGAAATCGACCACAGAATATTTAGTTAAAACATAGCGCATAATCAGTCAAAATTATTTAATCTACTAGTGTACAACGTATAGTTTATGCGCGTTTTTGCCATAAAAACAGCAAGTATATTTTAAATACATTCAGGCCGAAAAACCGAAGCTAATGTGATGATGCTAATGGGATGCTACATCACTAACAGCATTTTTATTTCATAGGAAAAATTACACAAAAAGATCCTATCAATAATAGTTTAGTGAGATGAAGTAATTTGAAATTGTAAACGTGTTCTGGCCCATATACCGAGCAATAAAGTCTATCTACTAAGGTTTTGTGCTCTCTTATTATTATGTATTGGATATCCATCCATTATCAACAACCAACCAAGTCACATACTACAGTAATAGAAGCGGACGGTTTTGCATGCAATAACACTTGGTTTAATTCACCAGTTATTTTTTAAATGTCTGTATCAATTCAGGATCACTGCTATGGTTGATGTTTTCGTTGTTGGTTCTAGAGTTTACCGGTTTCTCTAATTTGTTATTGTTGTTGACAGTTTCCTTGGTGTTCGGTATTTTTTTATTACCTTCATTTCAGCTTAGATTCGCCATGCTGACGTTTTCAACATTATCACCTTTTTTCAGTCGCCGAGTTATAAAGGTAGTTTGTCATTTACTATTTATTACTTGGTCTTTCAACACTGAAGTCTCGCTGCAGGAATGTTGTACTACAGCTTCCTTCCAAATAAAAACACGAATAGTGGCGTTCAACACCATTTTAACAAACACTTATTTTTTATATTTTCTTAAGACTAAACTAATATGAACCTACAAAAACAAAGTATTAAAATACTCATATAATTGTTATACACGACAGTATTGTTTGCATGTCAAGTAATCTTATTTTCTCGCCATTTAATAAGTTCCAATTATAAATATGTTGGTCCAAGCTTTGTCTTCAAGAGTACTTGTAGCAGCAAACAAGGAATACAGATCACAAATCATGTTTGTTTTGTCAAACGCTATAAGTGCACAGTTTTCATACCGACGACAGATAACGTGGCATTCCAGTGATGACCTAGCTCTAAAGGTAAGATGTGGTGGAAAAGATGGCCTCTTGTTTTCTGCTACGGTATTGTGATATGCCGTTAACATGCTTCCTAAAACCAAAATATATATACAGAGTAAGAAAGCCTATTAGGTAGTATTTTTTAACTTGTTATAACAACTAAGATAACTTGTAATAATAACTTAGCTTAATTGTAATAACAATTTAGTCAACTTGTTATAACAACTTCAATTTTTATATCAATCAATACACTAGGAAAGAATCTTCCATTTTAAAATAAAGTCATTAAATGAAAATTCTATTAATGAAAATTATATTAATCCAAATTACATTTCTTGTCTGACCTTAACTTTCGTTAAGCTTTGTTAGTTTACTTTTCCCCTCCTCCTAGCCCATAAATATTTTACCCAACCCATTTCATATATACGCCTGCTAAAAAGACACCCATTCACAGATTTCTAATGCAATCATGTGAACTATTTATATGTACGTATGTATAAATAAGCAGATTCAATATTTATCCTAAAATGCTTATATATTTATGCATATATAAAAGATAAATTTAATCGTATTCGTGTTGATCGTCTTCTGTTGTCATTGGTTTGCTGAAGTTCTGGTGCCACTGTCAAATAAATCGCAAATTGTAGGTTATTGATATAGGACCTTTTGTGGAGTACACCTTATCATATATGCTACATCCAATTTCCACATATTGCATATCCAAAAAAGTAGACCCTTTTTGGCCGTACATACGTGTTTTTGTTCTTTATTAGGTAGTGGGACGAGATGGGTAGTTGTTGTTTGTTTATTTTATTTAATAATACCATAATATAACATGTAAGTCTACAAAGAAAACAGAGAGAAAACAATTCATAATCGAAAAACAAAATTAAAGTGGCCCGGGATGTCGAATCAGACTAGTAATACTTATCCTTAGAGAATTTAGAGGTTTGGTGCCAATTAAGTTTTTATGGAGGCTTATAGTTACCTAGGCCGAAGGAGTATGTTACTTAGGCAAAACGAATCAATATTATTTAAGCTTTTTTGATTTATTGAAGGTTGAAGGCTTAAATTGAAGGCGTCACATTGAAAGCTGCTGGCTGTTTTCAATTGTGGATTTTTTAAATTGCCGTTTATATATGTAAGTTGTGCGTACTTATTCCACATCGCATTATCTTCCGACTGATACAGTCGGAACCTGTCCTTACAAATGACTGACGTACTTTGAATCGAGTTTATATAGCTGTGTAATAAGTTGTTATAACAAGTAAACTAAGTTGTTATTACAAGTAAACTAAGTTGCTATTACAAGTTATTTAGTTGTTATAAAAATTTAGCTAAGTAGTTATAACAAGTTAGCTAAGTTGTATTAAGGTAGCAAGTTAAAAAAAATACCACATATGGTACTAATAGGTTTCAGAAAGCAGAGAAATAAAATTCAAGACGAGTAATACGTAGTTTTTTAAATACGTGTACGATATGTTCTGTTTTTCCTGTTTTATGCTATTTATAGTTATATAAATTGAACCTGTAAACGTAAGGTGCAAGCCAAATGAGCTAAAAATGTGGAATCTTTTTATTGATGATGATACAGGACTGTTAAGTGATTATATGACTTATCTTTGAAATAAGATAAATTCTGTTAACAGGTATTCAACTAAACATGGTTTAAATATTAGTTTGTGCAAAATTAAAATTGTAATATTTATGAAAAAGTGTCTTAAATGAAAAAGTTGACATCGGTTTTTTAACAATGATGCAATTGTAATGAATTTGTTTTTTCATGTATACAATGATCATTTTAGTTTTAACCACAAATGCTTGCAAAGCAATGTAAAAAGGCTTTTTTTCTTACAAACATACATTTCATGTACTTTAAATTATGGCTGTGAAATATGGGGACACGATAAAGCAGAAGACATTGAACTTGGCGCATTTTACATGTTAAGACATCAACTGGTCATTTTATGGTTTTTTGAAAATTTGGGCAAAGCTCGATCAATGTATATTCAATGCTACTGTAGTATTAAGTATCATGTTTGGAAAACTGTCTAGTAAAAGCAGAGTATGTTAATTTAACTATGTGAAAAATATACTTTATCAATGCGATCAGCATGCTGAACCAAGATGTATAAATGAGAATAATTTGTGTCTGTGTGTATGAATTTATCGAAAAATTGATTAATAAATCTGTCGGTGAAATGAACACATTTTTCAGACCTCATTTAAATGTCGATTTATCAGTACATGTTCCTTTTTTGTTTGCAATTTTAAGCGGATTGTTCGGTTCCTTGTAGAATTAAAGCTTACCTTTGAAAATATAATTTCATCACATAGCTTAAATATTGAAGTTAGTAGATGTTACAGCACTCTATGAACTCCATGCTTTTGTAGAATGTGCAATGATAGTGCAGTATTCTATATTGATTTGTAATAAACTAAGTACTAACAGCATTATTATTGCAGAACTTCTTATTTTAAGTAACCTTTTTCGTGCATTAAATTAAATAGAAAATTGTTAAATCTCTTGCATTCTCTAAATTGCTATTAAACATTTTCAACATTTACCTTGTCATATGTATATGATGTAATATGCGTTTTTCATAAGTTTTATTACTTACAAAATAAAAAAGGGAAACTGCGCAAGAAATGGAAATTGAATATTTTATTTTTCAACTAAAAAGAATCATATTTGCCTTTTGATGTTTTATTGCATTCTTTACCGTTACGCTTCTAGTGTGCATTAAAGGTGGTAAAATATTGTATATGGTGGGCCGACACATTGACAGTATTAACCACTAGTAAAGAAGTATATCAGGCATACAAAATGTAATTTGCCAGAACCTCGTCTTATATTACACCCTTCTGCTATTGACCGTTTCGTGTTATTATCATATGACGGCATTTAGGTACGTGTCTGGCAAGTGATCTATAGTATCGCCACCTAGTAACGAGATAGAGACAAGATAGCGAACCTCCAAAAGTGCACTTTTACACGGTAAATTCAATGTAGAAACTTAACCGTTGAAAATATAATAAAACATCATGAGGCAAAGTGTTTCTTTTTATTTGAAGTATA
This sequence comes from Limnoperna fortunei, assembly GCA_944474755.1. NCBI lineage: Eukaryota > Metazoa > Mollusca > Bivalvia > Mytilida > Modiolidae > Limnoperna > Limnoperna fortunei. The sequence goes on along the minus strand of OX104112.1, from coordinate 94,479,377 downwards.
ACATATCAAATTTTAATTTTTTGCGCAGTTTTCTTTCAATACGCTTGTTTTAATTATATTATTAATATTGATATGGAAACACTATTTTAACAGGTATATAATAAATGAAGATCATGCACAATATACAGGTTATTCAATATTAGTACTTTCTAAGTACTGAGGAATATGCAATATTAGCCCGCTTTAATTTTATTTGATTCTATTTTTCTTAAATTTGAGTGTACTGTTTGTTTCATTCTTGTTGTCTGTTTGGGTATGGACATTGGTTTGGCGCTTATAAAGGTTTGGTTTTTTTGTTAGCAGCATAATGATATAAGAAAACCTACCTCGTTCTAACATCTCTTTTTTCTCAAGCATTGAATTCTAAAAATAATAAAATATCAGCTTTTGTTAACAACGAACATTAACATTTCACTTATATATCATCAAAACAAAATTTCGAAGAAATAACTAATACAATATTGACTCTATCAATCATTACAAGAATAAAATATCGCGCTACAAATTTTAAATAATAAATGGCTTTAATATGTCTTCAAACCAAAATTCTAAGTTTTAAACTAGTCGTATACACACTAATAAATATATGATTAGTTGTATGAAATAATGAATTAACACGGTCGTTTGTGAAGGTACTCAAATTTACGGCATGTACGTCATAAACCTTCAAATTTTGGTTGCTCAAAATTTAACAAGGGACAAAAAATGGATTTAACGAACGAGTTCAACTTTACGTTGTAAGAAAACGGCAAAAACTAGCAGGGATTAGTTTCACCAACTGAAACGGTAAATTGTAACTTTAATTGACATTTCTGTTTTATTTTGACGCTCACGTGCATTTGCTATTTGAAAGATTACTGGTTTACAACTTTATAGAATAATCTGAGTATTCATTACCTTGAATGATTGGGATGAACCTATAAATCGGTTAGCTTCGGTCCCATACTGATTATTTGCATTAACGCCGTGAATGTACACTGTACAATACTCATCTTTAGTTAAAACGCATTTCAGATCGTGTTTACCATGATCAACAGCAAACCATAAAGATACAAGTTCTCTGTATCCACATGAAACTTGAAAGTTTATTTGCGCCAGATTCATTATATTGTTATCGTCTAAGTAAATTCGCCCAAGAGATGAATTAGTTGCAATAATATTTATAAAACTTGTAAAATCGTCCGTGTTAGGTCCATCTGGGATGACAAACATGTATTCCGATACATAATTGTCCAAGGAAAGAGTAATTATCATTCTGGCATCTCCATTATTATCACTACTCGCACTATACTGCACAACATTGACTGGCTTTGTACTTATTATGGTTGCAGCTGAAGATTTTGGTACCGCTAATTCGTAGAAGGATCCTTTGTTTTCAATTAGTTGCATTTGATAAGAAGACGTGTTGTGAATATAAAATGATGTTTTGTCATATATTGCAAAAACGCGGATCCATTCCTCGTCATTAAAATGTGTTGCGACAACTGGATAAATCGTTGACATAGAAGTTATTCGCGGAAGTTGCGCCATAATCAAATCACCACCACTTGTGCTTTCACCGTTTGTTCTATTAGGTCCTGGTACCATTACAAACACATTACCAGAAAAGACAGCAATAGGCTTGTTACTTTCAATAATTGATCCGGAAACATCCATTGCAATGATCCGAGCAGCTTGATACCTACTTAAAAAAACAGTAATGACGCTATCACCAGCATATGAGACATTATCGAACTGAAAATTATGATCAAAAGGAACATATACGCTCACTTCCGTGTTTGCAGATAGAGCAATACAACCAATGAAAGAATCTTCATTATTATTTTTATTGGTATATCCTGATGCAATGTAGACTGTTCCGAGACTGATCACAGGATATAAAACAAAATAATCACCTGTATTCGTTTGAATAAAAGCGGCATACACAAAAATAGGTTTCGTTGATGTAATGTAAACAGTTTTGTTCTCTACCGAAGAAGATCCAATACATAAGGATATTGGAAGGCTTACGTTGAGTGTGCCACTGCTGTTTATGTTGAATTTTAAATCAAATGATTCCACCGATTCCCAGACAGGTGTTTTCACTGTAACTTCTACATCAGTGACATATGGTGTTATTATATGCAACACTGGACTCTCTTTACACCTATGTTTGCTTAAAAATGCAACAACAAACTCCATTCCAGCAGCAGTCATTGCATTCTAAAATACAACACAAATAATGCTTAACACATGCATTCGTTTTTTCTATTAAGCAGAATTCGAATACAAAATATACTTTATCATTTGGAGTGATTACAGGTATTGCTCGTTATACAGAATAGAGTTTGAACAAAATAAGGTACATGGAGCAGATTGAACGAAATGATAAGACGTCGTAGAAATTTAATATACAAATTCTTGTAGTCAGTTAAAAAGATGGCGTCAGTTCAACTGTAAATGTATACTTATAGGCTGTACAGTTCATATAAAAGTACAACAAACGACATTAATGATATGATTTTCTAAAAAATCATCACAACCAATTAATTTCGTATACTTCGACATAAAACTAGAATAGTAAACACATAATGCAAAACAATAAAAAAAAATCAAAATTTCAGTTTTTATACTGAACGGTATTGAGTTATACTGATCTAAAAAAGTTTAAACCTTGTCTAAACCAGAAGTGATACGAATTAAAAATCAACATTTTTGATACTTCAAACAGTAAAATTTTGTAGTCTTATCGACTGCACAACAATGAATTATGACAGATAAAAAGGTAACCAATTATGTGGAAAAAGAGGATTACGTTTGTATGATAATTTGGGATTTTAAATGTTGGACAAACAGAAATGGTTTTGATAGCACTAAACACAAAATAGTTGTTTTTAAGTCTTATACTATCCATTGTACAAATAGTTGCAGGACATTCTCTTACTGAATATCTCCAGTTGACTTGCCATTGTGTGTTGTCTATATTTATAAGCAGCGGTAATTCTGGTATACAATGCCCTTCAACCTCATTTTCAACTGTGCATTAGCCATCTTTACTTGTTTTTGACCATTTCTCTACCTTAGATATTGCTTATGAGGAGTGTTAAGTCGGCGACCTATACTCACCTAGCTCTTCAGCTTGGATAGTTTGACATGGTCTATGCTCAGGAGCATATTCATATTACATCAAACAATAGATAATTAGTTATTAAAGAATCAATTGTAATTGCAGGATACATTTACCAAATTAATATGATTTTATACATAAAATAAAATGGACGTTTTTCAACACTAAAATTAGTACATCTTTTTTAGTTTATTTTGGACAATTAAAACTAAATCATTTGAAGAATTGGAACAATCGGTAATAAAGCAAACAATTTATCTACTTTTCATTTATTCTAAATTTAATTACAGTAGATTTCTTTTTTTAAATGCTGTTTAACCTCACTTTAATACTATTTTTTAATAAAGTTATTGTTATCTCTCAGGTGTTCGCTAGCGATGCTAGCTATGCCTGTTTTCATACAAAATTTACTAAAAATAAAAAAAAAGATTCTCTTGACAAAATAAATAGGAATATGAAATTCGTAATTTGTGTTAAAGATAAAACTAAAGCCATTTTCATGCATAAAAACTGCGGTCAGCCATGCAGGCAAAAAGTTTCCTACAAGTATTAAGAAAAAACGTGTTGTTAAAGGGGGTTCAGACCACCTACACTGAAAGTAATTTGTCATTGAAAGTTCTTTAAATTTGCATATTGTTCTTTATACAAGTAATAAAACTAACAAAATTAAAAAATGTTCTAATAGATTGTATAGAGAAGAGATTGACAAGAGCCTCAATAATTGATATACAAAATTTTGTCCAATGAAATTTGTGAATTTTTATATATATATATATAATATTAAGCAATTAGAATACATTTTAGTGATAGAAAGAAAAATAGGGTTCTCTGAGTAAAATGTTTGTCCATTGTGCAATGAGTAGTCAAAGCGTACTAAAAATTTGTATTTCATGGTCCATATTACCTCCCTTGTTCGTTAAAATTTTTTTTAACTGATCCATAATCTCGATCATCCAGACGCTTTTTTCCCTTTGTGCGTCTGGATTCGTCTCTATAAGTAACTCGTTATTATAACTCCTAAAAACTGGAGTAAATGTTTGATTAGACCCCCGCGCTCAATAACCGGAGGTCACTATCGCCCGTAGGTCCTGTCGTGCCGATCCGCGGCGGGTCGTCTAAAGAAATAGTCAACAATTGTTCGTATAGGATGTTGGATCGTTACGGTAAATTACGATACTGTACAGACTAAAATAATAATATCTAATAGCTCACATTACATCCTTGCAATATGATTGGTTAGCTAGCCGTATACATCAATCTATGTATACGTCTACAGCCTTCTTCATAAAGCATTTTTTTTATCCCGTATAGGGGCCACTGGGAAAGCAAATCATCATGGCCGCGTTCGTTCTGCTTCGATAGAAAAACAAACAAAATGCAACAATGTCTTACCCGAACATGTTTTAAACGAGGTAAATAAAATGATATGTAATATATTTGCTTAAATAACGCAAGGGAAGTAAATTAAGAAACAAAACTGCTCAAATATCAGCGATAGAAGGAACTGAAAAGGGGGTCAAGCCCAATAATGGCAGTCACGGGTCACAAATCCTGTATGATTTTGTTGTGTCCTCTATCAAAGTGTGTCAATGCACAAAACAATAAACAAGAAGCCTGATCTAAAGCGCAATAAAAGTTAATAAACATGTACCTGCACTAACTGCATCATCATCCTTTCTTCTGTCAAGTCTGTCGTCAAAATTCGTTGATGTTCATTTTGATTTCCATCGTCCAAAATCCAATGCTATTCATTTTAATGGCATGAAAGTGACATTACTGTGAATTACTAGTTTTCTTATTTTAATTCACTTATCAACGTCCACATCTACACATCAATTAAAACCAATACAAGCTCTAGTTTCCCACCGATATTGAATTTGGTGCTTCAAAAACTTTTACCTTGACACTTCCCAGTTTAAGGATACAATTGGGTTATTTATTGAACAGAAGACGATTTACATTTTAAAAACATAAATTTTCGCTGATAAATAATATTATAATGTTTTCTTATTTTTATTAATTTGATGTTAAAAAAAAATATAGTTTGTTTTTACATAAACTTTGGTTAAAAATATCCGATCGTCGAAGCGTCAAAAGTAATGACGGGGGGCCAAAAGGGACAATATATTTTTATATTTAAAATATACATTTAAAATATATTTTGATTTTATCATTAATAACGTAATTTGACATATTCCCGAGTGTAATTTGGTTTTATAAAAACTTTAAAGAAGCATTTAAAAAAAATATTATTTGAAACATATATTTTCCAAAGAAATACGGATAATTTGAACACGTTTCCAAAAGAAATTATGCTACATAGTTCTTTCTTAAATATTTGTTTTTCCGTAAAATATTTCTTATTTCAGCAGTGAGCTATAATATAATAGTTATTCCGGTCTTAAGCAGGGTATATAATGTCACATTCACGGCTTAGGACTATATTTCATTCGCCTTCAGCTCATGGAATATAAATCCTAAGCTGTGAATGTGACATTATATACCCTGTCTAAGATCGGAATAACGTATAATATTCGTTTAAAAAGATGTACAACAACATCTAGATACACAATTAAAGCAAAATCGAAGTTTTACACTTTAAAATATTTCGCCTGACCACTAGGCTTCATCAGTGTTTTTACAACGAATAACATCATAGGCACTACAGCGTTTGGCGGGTTGGTGTTACAGTGTGGAGAGGCTTTTCATACGAATGTACGCTGCATCTGTATATGGTTGATGGGACAATGACAGGACAGAAATATTGAAATGACGTCATTAACGCTATTATTATGCCACATTTTGACAATCATGCACTTGGTAACAGACCCATCTTCATCGATGACAAGACCTCACCGAGCTGCAATTGTACCTGATGTTATCGAAAGAGAAGCTATTGAGCATCTCTTATGGCTTTCCATATCACCCGATATGAATCCAATTGTACATTTGTGATATATAATTAGGCCGTAAAATCAATAAAAGAGCACCTGCTTGTCAAAATGTATAAAAACTACTTGTTGTAATTCAAAATTTGATTAATTTGCACTGTATTTTGATGTCTTTGCTTTGGACATTTTTTCATCAAATAATAAGTAAAGTGGCTGTAAACATGTTGTTTGTATGTTTCATTTGTCATTAATAATCAATATATTGTCATTTCTTCAAAAAAATATTAAAATATATAATATCTTCAATGAATCCCCGGAAAATAATAATAAGGTGTTGTATAACTTATGGGGAGGAGTATATATAAGGGTCTAAATGAAGCTACCACCCAGAGCACTTATTATGTATGGGATAGATAAACACGCCAATGCAGCATTACCCAAAAAGAGTATACAAGACTAGAAGATTATGCAACGACATAAATGACGATTTTTTGTCAAAATTATAGACTGATGAGTCTTAAAAAGACGAAATGCGCGTCCGGCGTAATCAATGTGTCACCTTGGTAATTTTAATAACATTTTATTGGAATATTCGAACAATGCCAAGTGAAAGCTCAACACCGGGCAGCGGATGGTAAAAGCAATATAGACAAATTTTAACTTCAGATATATATTTGAGAAAATTAAAAATCAATATTATATGATTTGTTTTCGTCATTTAATTATATTGACATTCAATGACTAAGGCCATTCGTTGTTCAGTCTATAATTTTGGCAAGAACACCGTCATTTGTATCGTTGCATAATCTTCTATATATATTTGTTCTGCTTTATTTTAAAATTATCGGTATTTTACTTACAGCTGAAGACTGATGATAATGTCGCCGGAAATTTATGAGGACAATCTTCTATGCATCATTGAGTGTTTTGCAGACTAGTTCATTTTTTAAACATAAATATTCAATGAAATTTGCTATTGGTTTAAGAAGGAATCTTCTTATTATAGAGCATCACAGAAAAATATCTTGTAATGCCTTTACGTTACCCATTGCTTAACCGTCTTAGTATTGACAAATCCATGAATTGGCTACCAACGGTAGTAATTTCTCATGTCTATGCTACACAAATATGGTGTATTGAAATTGTCACTATACAATTTTATGCTTCCTTTCGTATAACAGTCGAAATACCCGCTTAATTGCCGTTTTTCATCAGTTAAAAAGTCTAATTCCAGTCATTGGTTTACATGCAGAATTTGTAGAAGAGTAAAGAACAACAATATTCTGACCGCCGAATACGGATGCAGAGAAAATGTAGCAATATTAGAGTACGGTTTTCATGTTTTGAAAATATATTGTCATGCTAAGGTTTCTTTCAAGACTGTTTTACAAAAAATTTTCCCACCGTGCAGAATGACAGTAAATAAATGATCTGCTTTTTTAAAAGTTATTCTGGGGCATTTTGTTTGGTTTATTGTAGCATGAAAGAATAAAAACACACTTATTATGAGTGTTTGTTTGTTTGAATGTTGTTTTAACGCCACTTTCAGCAATTTTTCCGCTATATCGTGGCGTCGAGTTTTTATTGGGGGAGGAAGCTGGAGTACCCGGAAAGAACGCCAGAGATGCGGTAGGAAAACTGACAATCCTTGTCAATTAAGATTGGAGTCGAGTACACCCTGCCCGCAGTGAGAATCGAACCCGCAATCTCAGTGTTGACATACCACGTGATCAATAATAGACGAACTACCTTAATCACTCTGCCACTAAGGTCCCCACTTATTATGACACTCTGTACCGAATACCAGTTACCTGCCCAGTTCCCTGTGCAAACAAAAGGTTTCTAACTGGACGTTAAACATCGCTCAATGGATTTCCAAAGAAATAGTGAAATAAATTATGAATAGAATTAAATTACTAGGAATGTAAACACTTTTAGATTAAATAACCATTACATTTTGATTAAAACTTTATTGCAAACCAACAATAATAGTATTAAGTGTACTATTTTTACAAATTTTATTGATATAACAACAAACATATATTGACAAAATATCATTACAGTAACACTAGTTTTGAAAACCGTTTAATTTAAAAACAATTGAATTTTAGCGCAACATTCATTTCATGTTTAATTATTTTGTTTTATCATACTTTGTATTGTAAATATTTGACACTTAACGTTACAAAATTAATGTTTCTAAACGTATAGTGTTAAAAAGATAATTGATTGTTCTGATGTTTGAATACTTTATCTGTATTTGGGAGAATGTTGATGCTGAAACAATAGAAAGCTTTAAGTTTACTTTTCGAACTATAACTGATGTCAAACAAAAGCAAATGGACGAAATATTACATCTATTACCGGATTCTAAAGAAGGTCCGATGTTTAAACAATCAGTAAAATTTGAACTTTAGCGCGACACTCCTTGCATGATAAAAGCTATAAGATATTTATCATGACTAAATTAATGAACCGAAAACATACATTGTTAAAGAAGAGAATTGATAATATTCGCACATTTGAAATTGCAACAACGTGCAGTTTTAAGTGCAATTAGCATAGTGGAAAGGAATTTCTTAAATTAATTGCTAGAATGGTTAAGTAACGCTCAGTGATCAAATGTTTAGCTACAGTAGGAAGACATAAAGTTATGAAACAATAGGTCAACGAACAAAGGAAAACGTATGCCTAACGGACTTAAAACTTTGCTCTTCACAAAAGGGTGATGACGTGGAATTTTGCCATTTTTTTAATAAACTCTTGACCGAGAATTACAAAACATGGTCTTTAAACGTGCTAGAATTGTGTCACTCTCTAAACGTGTCACCTGTATGGTTAGCGGTCATAAAGATAGGGCATGCCCTTTTTGCAACCCGGCGACTTGCTAGGAACATCCGTCTTAAAATGCTCCGAGTACCAAATTCACTGCATGACGATTTTCGATACTCATCTCTTACAAAATACTTCTCATTTTTAAACATCTTGGAATGGATTTTACATGTATGTTTAATACTATTTCATTGTTGTTAAATTTGTAGAAAATATTCCTTTTTTTGTTTACATAATTTTTACCAGTTTTTCCGATGGACAAAATCAAACACTAAACTTCTGCTATGTCTTACTTTTATGTATTAAAACGGATTTACATTTTAAAAAATACTTTTGTTTTGCTGCTGTGATTTTTTATTTTGTAAAACGCTTTAAAAACTGGAATTTTCTAATCTAAGCCTCTCCACAAAAAAGTTCTGAAAGCGTTATTTTTCAAACCTTAATTCGCATATAAAAAAACTAAAAACATGTAAAGTTTGAAGACAAAAACGTTTTAAAAATATATTTTATTATATGTATCTTGTTTACATACCTCGTATAAGTAGTCAGCATAGGCTGGGTTTGATACCAGGAAAAACAAAAACAACACATATTCAAAAATAAAAAAATGAATAAGTTTTAAGAAGTCTGTGTATGTTTAAAATATGTCAATCATAAAATATGAAATATTTTGTTGGCCTATAAACCCCTTTTTCTAGAATATAACGTAATCCAGTTGAGATTATTTTAAGTTTTGGGGTTTTTTTGTTTGAATGTTTAACGCCATTTTCAGCAATTTTTCAGCTGCATCATGGCGTCCAGCTTTTATTGGGGGAGGATGCCGGAGTACCAGAAGAAAACCCCCGACCTGCGGTTGGAAAACTGGCAATCCTTGTCAAATAAGATTGGAGTCGAGTACACCCTGTCCGCAGTGAGAATCGAACCCGCAATCTCAGTGTTGACAGACCACGTGATCAATAGTAGACGAACTAGCTTAACCATCCGGCCACCGAGGCCCCGATTATTTTATGGTAACGTAGATCTGGTGTCTTGGGTACAAATTAAATCATGAAGTGCTTGAGTTTAAAAGGTTGTTGAACTAGTTATGTATTATGTATTAGCAATTGCCTTTGCGTCTAGTAGTATACATAGGTTACATTTTCAGTCTTTTATTACTAACGGTAGAAATGCTTACAAGAGTTCTGTAAAAATTAGGAATGTAAATTTTTAAAATGTTTTTGATACTTTAATATTTTAGACTGGTATTGTATTTAAGGCCACCAAATGTCGTTCCAAATGGCAGAAAGTTTTGAAATTGACTTTATGTTTTAGTAAACAAAAAGCTGAAAACTTGTCTGGTTTTGATCTAACTACTTTAGTTATTTAAAATTTCTACGCGCATCTTAGTTTGTCAAAGTAGATCCTTAAAGATCAAACCATTTACGGATATATTGAAAGTGTTATCGGGAGAGAAACTATGCTTTCCGATACTCTGGTTTAGTGTAAACTATATTTTATTGAATAAATGTACAAGTACGTCACACAATTTTACAATTTAAGTAAGTGGAACATTTAAACAAAAGGATTCGGAAAAAGCAACATGCTTATTAAAATCCGTTTCCTTATAACTATAAATTGCATATATTGTCTGGAATAAAAGGCGCATGACAAAATCGATTATGTTACACTAAAGTGACAATTGTTAAATCTAATATAATATATAAGTGAAAAAAGAGAAAAAAAAGAACATAGCTAAGTAGTGAATCTCTTAGTTTTTATGATATAGTTTTGAACATGTTGAAATATTTTAGTATTAGTGTCCAGGGATAACTCTTGTGAACCAAAAAGGCAGATTTCTATGGTTAGTGGAGTAGGTATATTAATGGAAAGCAAGTGTTGTTCTCTGAGTGTATTGTATTTTTGGCAATATAAAATAAAATGAGCAGTAGATTCAATGGAGCCACAGGTACAGTTGGGAGTATCCACTAGATTTCTCAAAAAACAAGTGTTCGTTAAGGCTGCTACAACTCATGCGGAGACGTGAATGTAAAACTTGTCCTATTCGTGTGTCTGAATAAAAGTAATTGGGGGGTTTCTGCTGAATCAGTTAGCCATTGATCTTTGTTTTGAAAGAATGAATAGTATCAGAAGTTTTTATATCGTCACTTAACGAGTTCCAAAGAGATATGGTCGATGGTAAAAAATAGTTGGAGTACAGAACTGTTTTTGTTCGGACAGTTTGAACCAAACTTGCGTTTCGCGTTGCATAATTGCTAACACGTCTTGGAATCAAGTTTGTCAAGTAGTTAGGAGACATTCCATAGAACATCTTATAAAATTGAAACAGTTTATGTTTTGCACGTCTAGAGCTTAATTTTTCTAACCCAGTCTCCTTATATAACATTTCCTTTGATGTGAGTTTTGTTCCTCCAGTTATAATTCTTGCGGCTTCTAGTTGAACACCTTCAACTTTGTCTATTAAATATTGGAGTTTACTATCCCATATAATGTCACAATACTCGAGTAAAGGTCTAATAAAGGTTAAATATAACTTTTCTAGAGCCCCCCTGTCTAGTTTAAATTTAAGTTTTCTAATAAGGTTAAGTCTGTTATAAGCTTTGGTCACTATTAGGTCCACATGATTGTTCCAAGTACCGTCTTCTGAAAAATACAAACCCAAGTGTTTATGTTTATCTACTTGTTTTATCAGCTGATTATTCATTAGAAGGTCAGTGTGGGATGGCTTAATATTTTTCCGAGAAATAAGTAATGCTTCAGTTTTTCCGGGATTAAATGTAACAAGCCACTGTTGTGACCACAAATATATTTTATTCAAGTCACTATTAAGAACATCTGCAGCTAGAACCGGGTTCTCAACAATTAAGTAAAGACTAGTGTCATCCGCAAATAATCTAATGTTGGCTTGAATATCATTTACTATGTCATTTATAAATATAAGGAAGAGTAAGGGACCTAAGATTGATCCTTGTAGAACTCCAGCATTAATATTACCCCAAGAAGATAATTCCCCGTTAATTATAACACGTTGACGTCTGTTTTTCAAGTAATTTTTAAACCAAAGAAAATTTTTTCCTCGAAGTCCGTAGTTATGTAATTTCAATAATAACCCTGTATGCCAAACTCGATCGAACGCCTTGCTAATATCACAGAAGATCACTCTGATTTCTTTCCCTTCGTCTAGAGCCCTCCCGAATTCATTAGTAATATCTACTAGTTGGTTGACGGCAGAATCATTTTTTGTAAATCCAGATTGGAAAGGTGTGATAATTTTATTTTGTAGAAGGTAGTTATTTACATGCTTATAAACACATCTTTCCATAACTTTACCAAGTACAGATAAGAGAGAAATCGGTCTATAGTTAACGACATTATTTGGTCACCGTTTTTAAAAACAGGGCAAACGTTTGCGTCTTTCCAATCATCTGGAAAAATACCTTTTTCAAGTGATAGGTTGAACAGCTTACATAGGGGTCTTTTTAATGATACCGCACCTTCCTTAAGTACTTTCGGGCTAATTAAGTCTGGTCCAAGTGCTTTACTAGTATTTAAGTTAATAAGAACATCTTCAACGTCAGATTCAGTAATTATAATTTCATTTAAAGGAAATCTGTCAAGCGTTTCGGGGTCTGGGGGAATTTTATCTTTATCATTCAAATGGCTTTGTTGGCAAAAATGAGAATTAAAAATTTCAGCTCTTCCAACATTATCAATGACTATTTCATTATTATGGAAAATTGGGGATAATTCAGACCTACTTAGTTTAAAACCCACCAGATCTCGAATAGTTTTCCACCAATCCTTTTGAACAAGACTATCGTCTTGGAGCTTATTTATTAGCTTTTTATAGTACGTATTCTTAGCCAGACGAACCGAATCCGTACATTTATTTCGTAAATTTTTAAACTTTTCCCAAAGCTCTTTCCTATTTTGTTTTTTAGCCTGTCTGTATACTCTGTTTTTCCTCCGTATTTGACGTTTCAGTTCATTCGTAATCCAGCGCGGTTCAGTTGGTCGTACGCGTGCTATTTTATTTGGTATTGACAAATTAGCTGCCCCTAATATAACTTCCGTCACGGTTTTAGTACTTAATACAACACCATCGGTTATAATACTATCCCAATCAACACTATACAGAACGTTCCGGAGTTTAATATAATCACCTTTGTCATATTGCCAAACTTTTCGCTTGAAAGATTGTTGTTGTATTTTGTCAAAGTTCAATAATCCAATTGTTGGACAATGAAAACGCTTAAGCTTTAAAAGTGGAGGTCCTACTTCAGTATAAATTAAGTTTGAGTGGGATTCGTTTGTTAAGATAAGATCTAAAAGAGAATTGGAATATTCTGTGAAAAATGTCGGATCTCGTATGGATTGATTTAAACTATATTTTTGGATAATATCTTTTATTGTTTTGGTTTTTGGATTAAATTGATTGTCGTTAAAGTCACCAACTACCACAATATTTTTAATAGTGCTATTTAGCGCAAGTTCCAAGGATTGTTCAAAAAGATCCCACGTTTGTCTGTTACTTCCTGGTGGCATGTAAAAAGTACCATACAGATACGGTGTATTTTTGAATTTCACTTCCACCCATATGCCCTCTACACCACTTACTTCCAAATCGGTTCGCCTGGCTGAGAATACGTGCTCCTTAACGTATGTAATAACTCCTCCCCCTGACTTGCCTTCTGGCCTATCTTTACGATATGGCTTTTTAAAATGAGGAATGCTAATGTCGTCGTCAGAAGTAGTCGATTTTAACCAGGTTTCAGAAAAGGAAATGATTTCGTGACTGCTGTATTCAGCAGTTATCAGATCTAATTTAGGTACCAAACTTTGTATATTTAAGTGAAGGAAAGAAACAGAGTTTTCGATAAGGTTACTTAAGTCGGTAATATGAGACATATTCAAGTCATCTGACGTTTCGGATGATATAGGTCCAGGGTTGATTTCAATACCAGCAATAATAAGTAATAAGAGCAATATCATACTGAACACAAGGTTTGTGTAATTTTGATACACATTTGAATAGTCAAGTGGTTGTAAATATTCAGGGGAGGTAATCACATTAAATGGATCAACATTTCCATTAGCTAGGAAGTACGTATATATAACTATTGGTAAGGCATTGCAACCAAAGCTTGCTATCAAATTTATAGATTGTATATCCTGAAGCGTTAAATAGTAACAGGTCGCCTTAGTGGCCACACCGTAATGTGAGCCGATTCTTACCCTGTATTGAGCTAATGATATACTCATGTTACGTCACTCCAAATAAGGATGAGTAACAGTGAGATGTAGGGTAAGTTATCGGGCTTTTAAATAAGAATTCAACATGTAACATAAGTTTGACATCAATAGTTAAATGTGAACAAAAAATAAGAGATTCAAAAACATTGCTTTGAAAATGAGTAATAAAAGAATTTACAGACACAAACACATTTAAAATAAACATTGATGAAAACAAATAAAAAAATATATACATTTGGATACGTAGTTGTGAAGACAAATAATAAGGGAAGTGGATAGTGCAGGTCAGATGAAGTTATCCACGACATAAGCATATGACAGCCTTTTAGAAAAGAAATACTTCTGTGCAAATACATGTTTAGTTGTTTTTCATAACGATTATTCATAACGCTTGCTAATGGCGATTTGAAGGCACTCTTTGATCGTAAAAGAACGTCAAAACAATGTTTCCACTCTTATGCATTTAAATTCAAGGAGACAACAGGGTATAGAAATCTAGAAACCCCCTTGAATCTACATTATAGTAAAATAATACATGGGAACGTAGTCGAGCTGACCCACAGGTAAGTATTCACTGTTACTTAAACATAACACAGAATAAAGGTGATGCATTCCGTAAAGACATAAGATTATTTGAGCTATGCATGATACAAAAAAACAAAAAATAAATGTTGCTCAAGTCTACAGATGGCCCTTGTATCATTCATAGTCCAGTCTACAAAACAATAGACTCGCTTGCATCAAACTTGAGTGATTACTTACCAGTGAAATAAATTACTATTATCTATCTGCTTTTAAGTGCCTGGGGAATTACGTAAGGTGATAATAAGATTTAGGTCAATCAATACACAAATTAGGCATATTCGAGCTGCCCGACAGGTGAGTATGTATGTGATCATGAACTTACTATGGATAGGAACGACAGATGGATAGGAACGACAACGGAACGATGCAGTCATGAAAACTGAGCTCCTCGAAAAGTGTGAAGATCTGCATTTAGATCGTTGTTTAGGACTTGTAAAGTGTCTATGATATAGAGCAACTAGTGTAGTTTCTTCTGTGTTAAACATTTATGGCGAAAGGTCATCGCAAGCGTAAAAATAGTCAACAATTTAAGACGGGCTACACACCACCCTTGAAAACCGGTTTCAAATATGGCGTCGACGGATCAAAACAATAAAGACAATCCTTTAGATGTATCGCAAGTCATAATGCAGGCCAACGATACATTGCACGGTAGTTATATTGAATCAAACAGAAGCCCAA
Organism: Limnoperna fortunei; assembly: GCA_944474755.1. Taxonomy (NCBI): domain Eukaryota; kingdom Metazoa; phylum Mollusca; class Bivalvia; order Mytilida; family Modiolidae; genus Limnoperna; species Limnoperna fortunei. The sequence continues at coordinate 94,464,032 of OX104112.1, read as the reverse complement.
CAAGCGACAACATTGTGCATAACCCACCCCAGCATCAATTTAGAATGCCTCCACCGATTCAACATAGCTCCCCCCTCCAACATATTACAAACCCTACAAACACGCAGCCAGTGTCGACACCTTATGTCTACGCCACAATGCATTCCATGGCCACCGCGCATCCCTAACACAACATCCATGAATATTATGCCCCCACACATGATGGTATCAAACATGGAAATGATGTCAGATACTCATGAAAGGGTAAAAAGACTAGAGATTATCTTAAATGAAAGACTGTCCAAATTAGACATAATAGATACATTAGCAAGAAAACTAGATTAGTTTAAACATATTTTATTTGCTCAAATATGCAAATAGGATAAGACACAAGTTAATCAAACTTATGAAGTCTTCTCCAAATATACAGTATGTTACAAAAATATATTGATGGAGCAGCATACATAGTAATACAATTCAAATTATATTATGTTTGTTAGAAATGAACCTTAAGGGATAAAATAAAACATTTGACAGATATTAAAGAAAAAAAAGGAATAGAGAGAAAATAGAGGATAGATGATAGATGATAGATGATAGATGTGATGATGAGTGTGATTTAAAAACATTGTGAAAAGAATCAAACAATCAAACAATCGGGAACCTTTCTGACCCTTTAATATACTCAAAGACGTGCTTAAAAACTAGTTCGTTCTGCTCATTAGTCAAAAGCGAATTACCAAATGTAAGAAGTTCTAAATTTACTGGACAATAGATTGGCAGCCACTGAAGGTTTTGAAATAATCTATTCCTAATGTTGGCATACTTCGAACATTCCAAGAAGTAATGATTTGAATCTTCACGATCAGATCCACATCGACAAGATGGATCAGATAAAATATTTACCCTGTATAGGTCATAATTCAATGTTGATGCTGAACATCTTAATTGGGTTAGGACAATATTAAGTTTTCGATGACCATATTCATAGTGTTTTGGAACTCTTCTATGTGGGTTCAAGTTTTTTAATTCAGATTTAAATTTAAATATAGAGTCAACATTACGGAGTGATAGATCTAAACGGTTCCACTGTCGAATAGTTGAAGGTATGAACGATTTATCAGTCAGGGAAAGTCTACAGAAGGGAGTCATAATATTGTTACCATTGCGCAAGGGATAAACTGCCGTGCTTTGTATTGTAGGAGGAATTAAGTTACACAGATATGCTGGTGCCGAGTTGTGCTGTATATTATAGAACATTTGTAACTTCCTGCGTTTCCTGCGCTCATCCAAAGACTCCCACCCAATTTCAGTATAAATATTTATTGCATTAGTAAATATTGGTAGGCCTGTGACTATTCGAGCAGCCTCGAGTTGTAATTGTTCAAGTTTATTGCAGTAGCCCACCCCCATGTTGTCCCAAACTTCACAGGCATATTCAAAAAGTGGTCTTATGAAGACTAAATATAGTTTTTCTAAGTTTTTCCGAGTAAGTTTATATTTAAGTTTCCTGAGTACGTTCAGGTGCTTTGAAACACTACATATAATATTATCAATGTGTGTATTCCACTTAGCATCACTGCTAAAGGTGACCCCTAGATGTTTATGAAGATTAGTAATGGGTATATTAATGTCACTTAGTGTAAATCGCATATCCGGCGTTATTATGTTTGAAAATAACATAATTTCAGTTTTTTCGGGGTTAAATGACATTAACCATTTTTTGGACCAGTCGTTCAGCTCTTTCAAATCGTGATCGATAACAGTCTGTAACTGCGAAGAAAACTAGATAACTTTGAAGTCTCAATGAATCAAATAAGAATAGACTTAGATGACCTTAGAGAAACACAGGAAAAACATTCAGAACTCAATATAAAGCAAGAAGCTCATCACCACGAGGTTGAAGCAAGACTCAGAGATCTTGAGATTCTAAACAGAAGGTTAGTGTCTGAAAATGCTGAACTAAAGGAACAGTTTCTATCTATGCAAACAAGATCAATGAAGTACAACTTGATATTTGGTGGCATCCCAAACCCTGAGGGAAATGATGAAAACACCGAGACTGTTCTTAGAGAATTCTTAACAAATGAACTTCAAATGCCAAATGTTGAAATGATCCAATTTCAAAATGTTCATAGATTGGGGGAGCGCACCGATGGCAAACATAAAAGCATTATTGCCCGGTTTGTAAAGTACCAGGACCACGAAAATGTGAGAAAAACAGCATCAGAAAAACTGAAAGACAGGCCCCAGTGTTCTGTGTTCCAACAGTACCCTAAAGAAATTGTTGATAGACGGAAGCCCCTAATTCCAAAACTTAAAGAATTCCGCCGCCAGAAGAAGAATGCCAAATTTGTTTATGATAAGTTGGTTGTAGACGGTGAAGTATATGATCCAACCCGTGGTGACCCTCGGTATATACCTGGTTTGTCCCAATCCTAGGTCAATCCATCAGACATCGGTCAAGGTCAAGGAAACGAAAACATAAACATAAACATTACCTGTCTAAATGTGGCGTAAAGAAGAAACTATTGAACCCTGACTTTATCAATTTGATTAAAAACTATGAAATACTTGTATTTACTGAATCCAAACTAAGCGAATTAGATGAACTTGATTTACCTTCAGACTACGGTTGTTTCTCAAAAATACGAACAAAATGTAAAAGAAAGTCGGGTGGAATTACGATTTTGTATAAAAAATCATTGTCAAAATATATGACCTTTTTGAAATCTGATAGCGAGTTTATACAGTGGGTAATTATATCAAAAAAATACTTTCAAAATAAACAACAAAACTGTAAAAAAAATTTTATTTGGATGTGTCTACATACCCCCGGAAGGATCAAAATATTCTTCTGAAGAAGCATTTATAGAAATTGAGAGCGAGATGATAAACTTTTCGAAAAATTCTTACGTTTCCATTATTGGCGATTTTAATGCTAGAAGTGGTAACTTACACGATTTTGTATATTTTGATGAAGACTTATTCGACATTTTAGAGATCAGTGAAAATGCGGATTTTTTGCAAAACACTGAACTTTTCAAAAACAAACTTTTAGAAAGAGGGTTCCCTGTTGATAGATGTTCGCAAGATAGAACTCGCATTAATAACTATGGTAATAAGATTATTGAATTTTGTAAAAGATGTTCAATGTATATTGCTAATGGTCGTTTACATAATGATAAATATATTGGTAAAACCACCTGTAAAGATGCATCATTGGTAGATTATTTACTAATTTCAGAATCTATGGTTGATATTATTTCTGATTTTTATGTAGAAGATTTTGACCCTATGTATTCTGACGCACATAATCGCCTCCATTCATCTTTAACTTTTACACAACATAACGATTTAAAACAAGTACATAGAGAGAACACTTTCCGTAAGTGGAACAATAAGAAAAGTGATAATTTCCGACAATCATTGATCGATGACAATGAAGGTATCCTGGTCAGAATTAAATCCCAACTCGACAATACCAACGCTAGCACGGTCACGCCTGAACAGGTCACGAACCTTGTTAGTGACATAGGTAATGTTTTGATTGAAACTGCCCGAGATACCTTTGGAGTTGCAAAAAGAAGATATCCAAATGAAGATAATAAACCTTGGTTTGACAAAGCCTGTAACGTTAAGCGCGACGAATTTAACGCCGCTCGTAACCTGTTTAAAGTAATCAAGTCGACGTCACACAAAAAAGAAATGAATGCTAAAGCGAAAGCATATCGCCAAACCTTATCGAAGAGTTATGCAAAATACTCGGAAAGTTGTGCAAATGAGTTGAGATATAGTTCTAAACATGACCCCAAATCATTTTGGAAGATTTTGCATAAATACTCGCATGCGAATAAGGATTCGCCGGAAATTGATATTGATACCTTTTATGAATATTTTAAAAACCTAAACGCAGGAGACGAACCCACAGAAAACGATATAAATGTAGACGATATGTGCGAGAATCCAGTTTTTGATGAATTGTTAAATGGTAAAATTACTGAAAAAGAGGTTCAAGAAGCAATAAAAAAATTGAAAAATTGTAAAGCACCAGGTAGAGACATGATTATTAATGAATATCTTAAATACTCGTCACCTCAACTCATATCTATATATTGTGACTTATTTAATTTAGTTTTAGATAGTGGTATTGTTCCCGAGAGCTGGACAAGAGGAATCATAAAACCTATATATAAAAATAAAGGTGATCCTGCAGATCCCGACAATTATCGCGCGATTACCCTTATTAGTTGTATGGGTAAACTTTTTACGTGTATATTGAACTCTAGATTGAATGTATTCTCAAACGAGTTTAATGTCCTGTCCGAAAGCCAAGCGGGTTTCAGGAAGGGGTATTCGACTCTTGATAATATATTTACTTTACATGCTCTGATAGAATTTTACTTCGCGTATGGAAAAAAACTATATTGCACATTCGTTGATTTTCGTAAAGCTTTCGACACTGTGTGGAGGGAAGGGTTATGGAAAAAAGTACTAAAAAGTGAGATAAAGGGAAAGATTTTTAAAGTTATATACAACATTTATAATGGTATCAAATCATGTGTGCAATGTAGTGGAGGACAGACTGAATTCTTTCCTTGTCTTACTGGAGTCAGACAGGGAGAGAACTTATCTCCCTTCTTATTTTCCATCGTTCTAAATGATTTAGAAACATTTTTTGCCCAGCTTGATGGAGTATCACTTGAAACTGTGGAAAAAAAATGATGGATGAAATTCACATTTATTTTAAATTCTTTGTGATATTGTATGCAGATGATACAATTATTCTAGCAGAAAGTCAAGATAATATGCAAAATTCTTTAGATATATTTCAAAGATACTGTGATTTGTGGAAGCTTGAAGTGAATGTCAACAAAACGAAAGTTATTATTTTTTGTAAACGTAAAACCAGACAAGGAGTAGAATTTTATCTCAAAGGTGAAAAACTTGAAATCGTTGATTCATATACATATCTAGGAGTTATTTTTAAATACAATGGGTGCTTTATTGAAACTCGGAAGAAAAGAGTAGAACAAGCTCAAAAGGCTTTATTTAGTGTATATAAACTCATAAATAATGAGAATATCCCTATAGACTTACAATTGAAAATGTTTGATTGTATGATTGAACCCATATTATTGTACGGCTGTGAAGTCTGGGGATTTGAAAATATTAATGCCATTGAGCAAACACATTTGAAGTTTTGTAAAAGAATACTTGGTGTCAGAAATACTACACCTTATTACATGGTGTACGGAGAGCTTGGAAGATTTCCGCTCCAAATAAGTCTCAAAGTGAGAATGATTTCTTTTTGGGTTAGGGTAGTTCAAAATGAGCGCAAATTATGTAACTCACTATATGGTCTGATGCTTAAATTACATGACACCAAGACATTCAAGTGGATTGAATATATACAAAATATTTTTAATGATATTGGTAAAAGTGAGTGGTTTATGAATCAGTGTTTTGCTCTTAATATTAATTATATTAAGCAAATTCTACATGACCAGTTTATTCAATCTTGGTATAGCGATATTGCTTGCTCCTCAAGAGGCGAATTTTACTCTCTTTGTAAGTCATCTTTTGGCCTCGAAAACTACTTAGTTAAACTCCCAGAGTTTAACCGCATTTGGATTACAAAACTACGTACGTCTAATGTTCATTTGCCTATAGAAACGGGGAGATGGCACAACATCCCAAGACAAGAAAGAATTTGCACTTTTTGTGATAATTCTGTAGGTGACGAGTTCCACATACTGTTTATTTGTGACAATGTAAATATTAAAAATTTGCGCCAAAAACTTTTGGCCAAATACTATTATGAACATCCAACTATAAGTAAAATGAGTGGACTGTTATCTCTTTGCAATATTTCTGTATTAAAAAAACTATCTGTATTTATTAAGAAAATTACATCTCTGTAAGATTATCGCTACTACTCATTGTGCATGTATATGTTTCGAGTCTCTATTTTGTATACGTTAATTGTGTGCGTAATTCTGTGTCGTTTAATATTTTGTACTTGTATTTTTCGTCTGACCTCATGTTACATATTTATATATGTCTGAGAGTATTGAATAAAATCTTGAAACTATATTAACACTATAAGTATACATTTCGTTGACTTAGAGAAGGCATAGTAGTGTAATATTCGAATAATGTAACTAATCGCTCAAATTTTACTAGTGTAATAATGAGGTTTAGATCAACCAATACATATAGGGATAGCGGAGCAGCTCGATAGGTTGTTTTGGAATTGATTTTTCTATCAAAATTACATACTGCATTGAAGGGAAAAGAAAAATATAATAAAAATATGTACAAAATGAATTAATATCGTCTTTAAAGGCGACTGTAGATATTTTCATGAACACGCGTGTAAACTCTACTGTATTTTTATCTATTTTTCCACAGTCGAACATATACAATTCACATTATTATAATGTGTCTAAGGAATTTGCAACAAATAACAACAGGTAGGAACGGGTAAGAAATATCCTGTAAATCGCATTAGGGTAGTCGGGCAGTTCGACAGGAAGATTGTTGGCATATTGTTATTTGTTAATTGAAGATGCATCACAACAACAAAACATTATAGTCGACTTAGTAACCACATGAATACGTGTTTGTATGGTTTAGTTTGAGAACTATAAACCAGACGATACCCACGATTTTTATATTCAAAATGTACATTTTCTCTGGAAAAAGAGGATCATGCTTTTACCAAAAGAAAAAAAGAAAAAAATGATAACGTTCTAAAATGTGAAGAACTTATCTCTGAGGAAAAAAAGTCTAAGAATTTAATTGACTTTCATTGCGTGCATTCATAAGGGGGATTAACAAAAATGTATATTTTCTTGGTTGAGTCCTGTTGTTATTTGTTGTAAATATTGTACATAGTATGTTTTGTTATATATTTATGCATTAATATGAACAAATGTTTATCAGAAATGCTAATGTAAATATACAACAACAATCAAGGTTTGAATTTATGTTCGCGGTATTACATATTGAGCCCAGATACTATCTGTGAAAAAGTTGGTACTGCAGTTGCGGTATCAAATTTATTGACTTGGAGATACTCTGGCCAGGCTATATTTAAACTAGTCAAGACCTTTTCAAACTCCATTTCATTTGTGATGGAATGGAGCTTTCCATGATTGTCCTTCAGATGTATTTTCCCTTCTATTGTCCAAGTTTCTGGTTTGATTTTTATAATTACTTTAAGAAAAGTTTGTAGGTTAAGATGGTTGATTGTTTTGACATTTTACGTTTACTTTAAAATGGGTGCAATGATGATTTCATGCTTAGACACCTACATTAAATGGGATCTTAGTCATTCCAGGATCCGAATATTTTGACATATTAATTTACGATATTATTTTGAACACCTACTGGAAAGTAAAACACATGTTTTGGTTTGATTTCATGCGACATATTTTATGGCTATTACTTTTATTTCTGTTTTCAGATTCATGCCATGCGTGTCTTACAAAGAAACAAATAACGCATAGTAAAGATATAATCCTTTTTGTTTAGAGGGCGGTCAGCCACCGACATATGTGTTTATTAAAATGCTTGATGCTATATTGTTGCTGTACAATCTTGGAAATAATAACTTTCATGGATGTGAAACCTTAAATATCGAATGAGAGGTACTGGACATGTTTGTCAGCTATCTTTATTTGTTCAATGTTAATATTTCTTTGTTCTGCTTCAACATACAAAGCTATCGGTGCCATCGCCTGACACATTGTTCATGAATTGCTTACCTTTAAGTAATTTACGTTGAATTGTACAACTATTGTAATTATAGGTCATTAGATATTTAAATAAAACATATTTTGTTTAAACTTGTGTAAAATATATAAGGTACAATAAATTTATTATTTGCTTTGCATTAACACCGTGAATGTACAGATAAGATAACTTAAACACATTTTACGGACTAGTGGTGTATGATACAGAACTTTTTTTTTATAAACATACCTCATCACAAGAGGTTTGGCATACCATAAAACTAACTCACCATTTCTTTTAAATTGCCTGTATGCCATGTCAGGCACATTGCTCAAGTTGCTTCATTTTTTTTGGTTCTTGGTTTTCGATTTTCCCGATTTTTAAAACTTTGATATGTGGATTATCGTTTTTACAGTTTCCTTGTTGTTTTGTTTTTTGCATTAACTTCATTTTCCATGCTATACCACTGCAAACAAAAACGTGATCCTATAAATTACCCTTCCCGAAAACATACGCTTCTGTAAGTTGAATGGTTACACTACATTATTAACAAAGAAAAAATACAGGGCGTGCGCCTAAAGTGATTGCAAATTTTGGCTGAAATAATTAGTACTAAATAAAACAGACACAACTTCTATTTTGTTGAAACTCGCGATCGTCCAGGCTAAATATCACTCAAGTCTGCTAAATTTTGCTTGTTCAGAACACCATCACAAGAGATGCTTCCGAGTACTTTCGTCCGATTACTATCTTGGCTGAAAAATCTGTTTGTGTCTCGGTGTCCGAGTAGTTAAGGTAGTTCGTCTACTATTGATCACGTGGTCTGTCAACACTGAGATGGAGTCTCACTGCGAGCAAGGTGTAATTCCAATCTTTATTAACAAGGATTGACAGTGTTCCTTTCGCAGGTCGGGGGTTTTCTCCGGGTACTCTGTCTTCCTTCCCAATACAAAATTGGACGCCATGAAATAGCTGAAAAATTGCTGAAAGTGGCATTAAACATCAAACAAACAACCAAACAAACAAATAAAAAATCCGTCAAACAAGTTTATTGTTACCTGAAATCAAATATAAAAACAAAGATTTCGTGGAAAACTTTCTGAATATTATAATCTGTACTTATTGCTCTGCGACAATATTTAAAAATAAACACCTTCACTTATTTAAATGATTCAGTCTAATTAGATGTGACAATGATACAAAGAATGCTGTTTCCGATAAATTATAAAACAACATCAATTCAACAGTGAAATATAAATTTCCATTTATAATGGAAGTTAAGACTTAAAAGTCTTAAATTGTTTTAAAGTCTTCATTATAGTTATATTATGGGCCAATGAAAACGTCATGATTCATGCAAACAAATAAATATTTTTAAATTATAACAATATACACGTAAACCGGATGCTATTGTTTTTATTTATTTGTAAAATATCAACGTTTATTTATAAATGTTTATTTCATTTTCGCGAGCCAAGTGTTACGATGCCTTCTCTACATAGAGGGGACTGGATCGTAACACTTGGCTAGCAAAAATGTGTTCATTACAGTTACAGATCTGTTTTCTAACTACATTTAAAATGTTGTATAAACAGTCCGACTAATCTTATATCTTACCTTTCGGCAATTATCATTTTGAAATATTGTAAGCTAATCTTAAAATAGAAAAAACATTGTTATACAATTTCTTAATTGTGTGCATTTGTGACCAACTTTGTTTTAAATAGTTTTAAAAAAGAATTTAGAACGATTTACGATGCTACTTAGAAAAAACTTAAAACCCCAAGCAAAACAATATGTACCTCGTACGCTATGGTATACGAACTGAAATTTTCAATTCTTATACTAAGGCGTGCGAGTTACATTTACTGCTTCATTAATAATCTTATTGTTTTGAAAATAAACGTTTTTGGTTGTAAAATATGGCTTTCCACAAAGTGTACGCAGCTTCAGATATGACGGGGAGAGTAAACCACATTATGTCTATACCTCTAAAAGTATTTGTATGGGTTAAACGTATTGTATTTACAACGTAAAACTTAGATTTTACAGTCACAAATAGAAGCTAAAGCGCTGTTAGCCAATTATTAACTCTATTATAAGTAGAAGACTAAGAATGAACTTACTTCTGGATTTAGTCTCCACAGTATCCATTTTTCACTCCTAGTCAACACAATAAAAAATGCCAGTATATGTGTTACGAAACTTCTGCACAATTATTGATGTGTATTTAATTAAATGGACCAAAGTTGATCTATACGAATAGACACTTTTTGATGAAAATAAAACATATGTAAACTGTGCTACAATTTAATCCAACTTAAATCAAGTGGTAAATTGATGAAAATGTAACTTAATGAAATTTAAACAATACATATAATTTGGTCTTGCCAATTAATAATACTATGTTATCAATGATGTTTGTAGATATATTATGTGGTCAATATCTAAATATATAAAAGTCATATGATGTATTTAACAGACCAGTTCTAAAAGGCAAAACTGTATTGTGTTAATTTGTTTGAAATTTCTATGTCTGCTAGAAACTTGGCAACCATACTTCAATTGTTTTTTAGCTGTGCAACAATATAAATTGTGTACTTTAATATATTTTGCACTGTTTCTTAACTAACAAAGACTGTCAGTATCAAATTTCTGCATGTCAAAAACATTAAATGTGGATATAAATAAAGGTGAAAACAAAATACCGAACATCGATGAAACTGTCAAAACAGACAATCCACAGATCAACGTCCGAAAAACCGGCAACTGTAGAACCAACAACCTAAAATATATTAACTACAGCAATGGTCCCGCCTTGTCACAGACATTTCCATAGAAATGTTGACTTAAACCAGGTTTTATGGCATGCCAAATCTCCTGCTTCCCTTACTGTAGTATTTGATTTATTATTTAATAATGTTTATATAAGCAAATAACGTTGTCTATAAATTTGGTTATCATGATGTAATTTTGTTAAAATCTTCAAAAACGCAACTCGGAACGCGTGTAAATACCCAATAGCTAAAGAAACATTACAGGGTTGGACGTTAAAATTACAAATACAGCTAAAAGTCACCCTGTGCGCTCAGTTTTTTGCCTTTAATTTTTACCACGCCTGTTCTTGACATGTCATAAATCGTCCTTGACTTTTGCTATTGAAATTTTAAATAGCAAGGCAGTCATTTTTGTTTCTAAATGGACCTTGCGTTCTTTACAAAAGTTCATCAGCTTTTGTGACTTTCAATGGTATTCAGACAAAACGTGACGTTTTACCCGCCTCAACTGCAAACGATTTACTCGCATCATTTTGAATAGACAACAATCGACTATTCATAACTTACACACCGTAAAAATTTATGTCATAATTTACTATGGAAAAATGACATATCAAAAGGAAATAAAACTTCCACCGTTCACAAGGTTGATAAGATATGAAAAACACTTGTTGATTTCAATTTGTATAATTTTGGATCTACTAAATTAGCTCGCCCAAACGCGGTAAGCAGTTTTTAATTGTCGCGAAAAAATCCTTAACACAGAAACGGTGACCTTTACTGGCTTGGTACATTACAATAAAATAAAATTTCGTTAATTTCAAAATACGAAATCTTTGGTGTTTATGTAAATGTTATGCTTCAGTTTCAACATTGTTGAAACTATTTTTTGACAGAAGTATATAATGAGATGTTTTTATTGCATTTAAAGTTAAATGTTAAATGTTTAAGTTAAATGCTACAAAAATAATAGCCGCCAATTTTTTGTATTAAAATTGTGCATCAATACAATTTTTTTCTCGCACTCCGACTTTGACATTTTTTCGGCGACCGACTTTTTTCCAGGCACGAGTTTATATAGTAAATAAAATTATTTTTTATTGTTAAACCACTCAGCTAAAACATTGAAAATTATTGCTGTTTGATTTGTTTTTAGATGGTATGTACTACATTAAAGATATCGGTATTTGTTTAACGAAATTTTATTTCCAGTCACACCATTTCCAGGTAATGTACCGTGCCACCTTTACTTTAAATTGTTCGTATGCAATCGTCGTATTAAAGCAATTAAAATTTCATTTTTGCGTCACATACAGTCAGCAACCGTTTATTTTCTGCTGGTACCTGACTGTCACGGAGAAATGATTTATAAACTGAATCTATGACGGCTTTTAATCTGATTTCACGTAACAATTGATTCTATTTCTTTAAAATTTTGAAATACCGAATGCTTGTATAGCTTGTCCTTTTTTGTTTACTTATTGTTGGAATTATTGAAGGTCTATTTAGGGATATTGTGTCCTTACTTAGGCTAAATATACAAACGAAGCAATTTTTAGTCAAGTTAAATCAATTTAACGCATCGATTTAAAACAAGATCGCAAAAATATAACTATTGCGAATAGCACTAAAGTGTTTTTTGTTTAACGTTAAATGAAGACCTAAAATGGACAAAGTGTTGTCTTGCGCATCAGCTTTGTTTAGTGGAAGTTCTTTTGTATACATGTCAAAAAAGAGAAATTAACGGTTATCCGAATATTGTAATTGTCATATGATATTCTGTGGGTTTTCGTAACTTTTTAAGAATTGATGTTATATTTATAATTAAATGTATTATTATTAGTTGTTCCAAAGCCACTTTTAAGTAAATAGTAGAACGTGCGCGAAATGTTGGTATATATCTGTGTTCCAATCAATCTTATATCCTTTGTTTGCGACTGAACATTTGTGTATTCTATTCGACAACAAAAAACATAGGACACATTCCAAAAACATTATCCTTCGTCTTGATATCTAGTAAAAACCTATCATTTCGATGCCATTTCTGGTTAAAATGCTATTTTAGAACATAGTCACACAGTATTTCGTTTTGCGGTGATACTTGTCTTATGCATTATCATTTAGATAATCTTTCTGTTTTATTTTCCATGTCAAAAAATGTTTGTTTCCCAGGTGTTGATTTTTCTTGGAATTTCTTCACCAAAATAGAAATACAAACATAAATTTACAAAAAAACCCATTTTATTTTGACAAATGTTTAATTTTTTAAAATTTTTTATGTTTTAAAAATTTTTGTTTTCAGGCTTTCTATACGTTTAAACAAATAGCACAAATAATGATTTATATGATACATACCTAATTTTCTTTTATTAAGTTTAAGAAAAATTAACTAAGATTTAGTAACGTCCTTTCACTAGTTGCAATGATCTGTTTAAAGAACTAACGTACGTGTTGGTTAGTAGCATTCTTTTCCAGTACACACAAATGTTTTTCTGTGTTCATTATTATTCTTGCTCCGTACTAAATATATTAAAAAGGTATATTCAGTCTAAACGTGGTGTTTTAATGAATATTTCTACTTACCATCAAATGACAGTTTTAAATATAATACTAGCTAAAACTTGCAAAGTTTTATAATAAAGTTTTTTTTAATCTCCATGAATTAAGAAAAAGTTTTGTTTAGCTTTATTGCAATGACATCAAAGAACACACTCAAAACTCTCTGCAGTAGAATAAACCAAAGAAAGTAGTCAGTTAGTAACACAGAGCATATTAGTTGAAATCACTTAGGTATACAACATGCATTTCTCTCTTAATGTTTGTCAGGCTAACAAAAATATACAATTTTAAAAAATATTCGCCTACTTTATTCTTATGGCATGCGAACTAAAGTGAAATAATTATGCCTGAAACAAATGTGTAAATACTTGGAATTAAATTATTGTGATGGGAATGAAAACATGTTTGTGCTAGTATAAAATAAGGGTATACGCGAAAATAATTCTCATGTTAAAAAGACAATGAAAGAACCAAACGCAATGAGGGATGACAAACAAATTTAAGTAACGTTTGAACAATAATGCAAACTTTGCCAAGTTTACATATGTGCTAACCATCCAATTTACAATTAGTACTACAATTTTTACGCAGATTATTTGTATTTCCCCTAATTTCCGCACTTAATTTCATTATTTAAAACTTGTTTTTACCTTTGTTGTAAATTTTGATTCTAATAGCTTTATGTTTGATAATTTGTCTTGTCAATATTTGATACATTTTTAGAATACATCATGATATTTGCACGACCTTTGAAAACAATTGAATTACATAAATGTTAAAATTAATATGTATTTAGCTATTTCAGGTATAATTAACAATTCCACTTATTTAAAAATTTATAGTGTAATTAACACATAGACGCCGGGAAAACCATGCAATGACCTTAAAATTAGTCAACAAGTTAGGTTAACTGATTGAAATAAAACTTTGCATGCTGAACAGGGTTAAAGTGAGAAATGTATGTATAGGTTGAAAAATAATTTGGATGTTTTTTTCATTATTAAAAGTGCCACCTGCAAAAATTCATAAAAATGGCATTGAAATCTTGACCAAACATGTCATTTTCATTAATTCATTGAAAACAATTTAAGACAATTTTCAAACAGATTTTTATGGAATTAAGCCGTCGTACGTTGGTTATTTTCAAAACAGAAACCAAATAATTTTATCAGTTTTTGTTATTTTAAAAAAACTAACTCTAAATGATAATGAAATGGGCAAAAATGAAAAACTAAATTTTAACGCATAACGAAATAAAGTTATTCTTCAAAGTAGAGCTTTTGTTCATATCAAATGACTTACTGTTGAATAGTTTTTTCTGGGCAATAATTGCATGTTGGCATGATAACCATTCTTAAATATGATGACTTCTCCACAAAATGCGGACTTTTTTCAGAATTCTGTTTATTTTTCTATTTATTTATCTCTGTAAGCATAACTCAGGTTTATTATATATTTATAAATTGATAATAAACTAAAAACATACATATTTATTTAAAGTATAACATAAATTTAAGAAATTACATATTATTTTCACCATTTTTATTTTTTTTTAAATGCGTTTATGAGTTTGTCAAAGATTTCAAATAGATAAGATCAGTTATGTTGAAACAATACCCTTCTTATTATATTCACTGACAGCTGTATAAAAAGAAATGGTAACATTACTTACTTATATAAATAATTACCTGAAATCAAATTCACTGTTTTAGCATCACCCTAAATGATTTCTCACTGTCCATATCCTGTAAACCGTAAGCAAATTATTGGAACTAAAAAAAAATTTGTTCTCTTTTGTACAAATTTGACCATCATTCTTGTGGACTTTCAACATATGACCAATCTACAAGTCTTTACATAAAATTATTCTAAGGTAAAAAATCTATCTTAATATACTCTTTCTTTTACAGAAACTGCTTGGTTATTTGTTTTCAATAAAGTTTGTGTTTCAGTGTGTTGCAAAATAATTAACCGTTTTGCATAAAATGTACCATGCGCTTATACTGTAGGTTCCTGTATAATTGTTTATAAAATCAACATTTTCCAAAACTTGACAGCTTACATTTGTTTAAAATGAGGATTTTACAGTACTTTGTATATAACTTAATAACCATAAAACATTTAGAAACTAATTATTGATAAAAAGGCCTACAACATTTGGCGTGGGTGCTTCGGTTTCTCAAGTGGTTAAGATAGTCTACTATGTATTGTGCTCTTGTATACACTGAGGTTGCAGGTCCAATTTCACTGCGGGCTGGATGTGCTTCAATCTAAACTGACACAGATTAACAGTTTTCCAACCGACGGTTTGGGGTTTTTCCTGGAACTCTGGCTTCACATTCATCATTAAAAACCAGACACCATTAAATTGCTGGAAAATTTTTGAGAGTCGCGTTTAAAGCATTCAAACAAACAAACAACGGTTAGCTTATCCTGATCTACATTGTTTTCTTTATGGACTTAGGGTAATTGTAATTCAAGTGCGCGGTTCAGACGCCTTAGAGCCTATTGTTTGGAAACTTCTTGCCTATAGGGTATTTTGCTTGTCAGCTTTTGAGCTAGACCATTTTTAATTTGAAAAAACAACCGTTCACAAATGTAAATTCTGCCGCGATTTTGATAAAAATATAATAACCATATACAGAATTGTGCTGAAATATTTCGCCATTGTTTGCACGCCATGAACCTAGACTCCAAATTAATTAATATATTACGTGTCGCCAGAAAAAACAGGATGCTTACCAAATACCATACTGGTGGAAAGGTGTACTTGGTTTTATCCGAGTTCTTTCCTGGTTGGGAAACTCACTAAAATAGTTTTTTTCTCTCGCTTGCTACGATATTTTGGAATTAAATTTGATTGTTAAGTATCTAAGATGTATTATTTGGCAACAGGTGTATACAAAAATTAATCAAGTTGCAAGTGTTTTCGCGGATTTTCCGCACAAATATATCCAGATAGAAGTAGTAGTTGCTATTAAGTTTTATTTTTTAATATTGCCTGAAAACAGATTTAATATAGACAAAAACAAACCTTACGATAAAATAAGACATACAACAATGCTTTTTTCATAATTTAGTGTTTTAAGAAAAAAGGAAACCCAACGACCAAATGGAGCCAAACTTCGAGGGGCAGTGATTCAGAAAGCACACACAAGACAAAAATGGAGATGCGATAAAGGAATACAATACAAAACACGTGTGTACTGTGTTGCTTCAAACATGTCAGAAGTGCGTGCCTCTAGTTGAGCTACTCAATATTTTATCCAGGGAAACGTCCAAAATGAGCAGTGGAAACCACCACCTGTGGTCCAGCAAAAATGTTCACTCAAATTTGAGAGTTAAAGTAATAAACATAAGTAGAAGAAACCCCTGAATAATCAGAATACCAAAGTCAACAGCAATGTTCGGTCAAGAAATCAGAATACCAATCTTACGATCAAGCATAACGTTTAATACCCTTTTTGAGTGTATCGGTGATGTCTGTAACAAGATCGCTAGAGTAAATTAAATGGAGTCACCAAACTATAGAGCATTATGTAAAATTGATGGACTGGGTCAATGTCATTTCTTTCTTTCTATGTTTTAAACGAAAACAAAAAAAAACACACACATAAACCCCAAAACCAAGATAGCGTTCAACGTAAACATAATAAAAACTACTAATAACAATTTTCTAAACCGCAAAGAATGATTTTGTCGTTATTTATTTTGAAAAGAAGTAGCAACGACCTCTTTAATTACATAATTGTACAAAAGACTTAAATATATAATACAATTTAACATTTTGTTTCGGATGCAAGGATTTTAAGCTCATAATAAAATTTATAGACGACATTGAACTTACTTGGTGATATATTATAGCCATTTACCTTTTCCTTTCCGTTTAGAACAATGTCTGAAATGTCCCCAATTAAAAAATGGGTCTAAAACTAAATGTAAGAGAATGAGTATACACAAATGTGGCTTCCTTATTTGGCTTTTTAAGTTTTTAGTGTTGATGATAATTGAAATAATTGTAATTTGAAATATGTTTAATATCGAAATCGTCAGACGTTTTAACTATATATGTATGAACTTTGAACATGATATACCTTTAATCATATACACGCACATGAAAGAAACACAGTATTTAATTAAATCTCTTGAAAGTATTAATGACAGTGTTAAAGTGGAAGAAACATTAAAAAGAAACGCATACTGGCTTTTACATATTTTAATAAGTGACATTTAAATCAAAATATTACAATTACACGAATGATATGCACTTAGAATGTTTGTTGTATGCAAAGTAACAGTCATTGCCCGTACAAATCACAAATCACATTTCAAAGTCACTTCCGGTCAGCTGCAAATTTTTAACGTGTGTGACCACTAAAATAAGACACTTGTGCTCTGCGAACACATAATACGAACATGTATATGCTAATAAATATTATCTTAATCAATGACAAACGTATTTATTACCTATTTCCTAAATATACAGGTATCAAATGTATTTCGTTTTAAACTTTATTTATACATTTGTGTACAATTATTAGTAAATAAACATACAATGAAATATTGTCGGAAACAAGCAACATGTTTATAAATAATACGTTGTTTTATGTACATTTAACATAAATATAAATCTTTGTCTTGAACTTTTACAAAGTTGAACACCAGCTGATTGCAAATCGCTATCCAGCGAGCAAATAAGGTCGTCATAACCATCTTTTAACAGAATTTGTTGTCAACATTTTAAGGTGTGTAGGCTGTGGTGGAGATCTTTCCATTGTAGATCTTGCAAATTGGTTCTGTTGTGTCGTTATTCCCGCTGTATGCATACTAGTATCTACATGTGTCATAGTCACTGGTAACTGTGGTGGATATAGTATTTCTGAATTGTGCATGCTCGTAGTACTGTAGACGGGTTTAAAACGTAAAAGGCATAAGGTTTTGAAATAAGAGAACTAAAATAACCTACAATTAAAAACAATGTGACAAGGGTACACACTTAGGAAAATCAGTGCCAAACATAATATAAGCGTCGTGAAAGACTTTTAATCTAGAATAAATACCAGATTTTATATGAATGTGAAATTTAAAAGGATAATGAACATCTACCAACAGTAAGTGCCAACAAAAAGTCAACAGTATCCTACGGTGATCATTGATAACATACATTAAGGGAGAATACGTCATATTGAGTTGGTTAGATATATTTTCAAGAACGATTGTCTCTATAAAGAATTAACATTCATGTATTGTATATATTTTAACGAGTGGTATTCACTCACTTTATACGTGTGCCAATCTGAACAGCAACAACAGTATAAAGAAGCTTTCTGCAAAACGTATTATTGCCACAAAGGATTAAACGGCTGCTATTGCTCCATTGTCGTTAGCGCGCTACAAATTTCAACATTATATATTCTAAATGAAACAGAAATAATAGCTTATACTTTAAACCAAATAATTAAAACTGTTGTAAATTAATGAACCAAATTGTTAATTAAGCAAACTTAATATTTGTTTTAAACAGAAGGTTCATCATTGAAAAAGGTTTCAGGAAAAAGTCATTATTCATATATTGATTCCACAGTCTCTGTTTTCACATCTAAATTTTTTGTCACGGACCACAAATATAAAGGTGTTTACACAATGAAATATTAATTGTGTGTAAATTTATTTACACCCATATCATAAAATATTGTATGCATTTATCGTTTGTATACTAATAGAAGATATACTTACAAATAAGGCTCACATCAAACCCAAACTTAAAAAAGTATGTGTAATGATAGATGCTCCAATGATACAAAATACCATAAAAGTTATTTTCTGTAATTGTAGAAATGGTACGATGTCTATATTTCGAACATTGTAAAATAACGCGATTGTAACTGGGTTTTCTTGGTTTTTTGCCTTAGGCTCCTAGTACAGTAACACAAGAAATATTTATATCGCTTAACATTATGGTTTTATGTTATGTAAAACGTAACGAAAACTGCAAAAAGTAAGAGAAGTATAACGGCAATTTGCTATAATTTGGTATATGACTTTCATTACATATTTGGGGCCTCAGTGGCCAAGTGGTCAAGGTAGTTCGTCTACTATTGATCACGTGGTCTGTCAACACTGAGATTGCGGGTTCGATTCTCACTGCAGGCAGGCTGTACTCGACTCCAATCTTAATTGACAAGGATTGCCAGTTTTCCTACCGCAGGTCGGGGGTTTTCTCTGGGTATTCCGGCTTCTTCCCGCAATAAAAACTGGACGCAATTATATAGCTGAAAAATTGCTGAAAGTGGCGTCAAACACCATCAATCAACAATCAACAAGTCATTACAAATTTACTAAAGTAGGTTACCTCTTTCCACGAGACCGATTGCTGTGGTTAATTACGTATTGCGTTTCTGTGGCACCTGATTTAGTCTTGGTTTATTTTTTTCTTTAGTTTATCCGTTTGTTTCCCCTCTAGCATCAAACGGTCAGTCTTTGTTTAATACATTGATAAACGCGTATTTTTGTCATACTAAGTCTACCTTGTCAAGGTCTATGTTCTTAGAAAACAAATACTTATTAAATTTCGTCTTTTCGAGTGTATTATAGGATTAAACACTGTGTTTTAGGAAATTATCAATGTGTAAACTCCGGCGACTCACTCACAAACTAAATAAAGTCCGAACGACTTTATGTCAAGTTTGTGAGGGAGTCGCCAGAGTTTACACATTGATGATTTCCTAAAACACAGTATTTAATCCTTATAATTCTGTGAAATAATCGCTGCGATTTTTAAAACAGCAAAAACAGTTACAGAAACCCATCTAGACCTCAAAACGTACCTAAACCGGAAAGCGTAGGGATATGCAAAATATAGTACCAAAGGAATCGCGGTTCTGTAGAATATTGATAGGAAAAAACAAAATGAAACGCTAAATTATATTTATATTATATTTTGATTGAAATCTCAGTCGATTTAATTAGAAATCATTGGGGCAGAGAAAACATTGCCCCCTCTCCCTGACGATACACTAGGAGAACGCCATCTTGTTTACATTGGATACTGAAAGTAGTCCGCTCAGAGGAAATATCGATATATAAATTATCTGAGAAGACGCCATTTAAGTGTTTTTATCCAATCAAAGCACTTAATATAAATAATTAACAGCATGAATAGAATTATAGTTTGATATTTTAGTTGTTGATACCAATCTAATTAAAATTAAATCTTTCACTTGCTCCCCCCTTTTTGTTATAGGTCGCTGCGTTGTAAAATCTAACAACATCGCATTACAGGTCACGTCAGGGGTCAAAATTTTTAATTTTGATCGTCCAATCAAATTTTAGTTCGAGTTGAGTGATTCGACCAATCAAATACGGGTTTGTATATCACACTAGGCTTTTGTGTCAAAATTGCGATTTCCGATGCATTTTTGCGGTCTGAAAAGTTTTACAAACTATTTTAGTACTCGAGAACTCAAAGAATAATGTTGGATTGTTTAGAGAAAGAAATGGTATCTATGGGATAATTTGAAAATAGAAATTAGAGATGCTAGCATGAATTTTTGTAAACATTGTGCAAAAAGTAAAAAATGTAATCTTAAAATATTGGAATGTAAATTAGACAAAATCCACAAACAATTGTTATGTGAATCAGATAAAAAAGCAGGAAAATTAGAAAAACTTAATAAGAAAAAAGAGGAAATAGAAATTGAAATAGAAAAACTTTACAATGAAAAAATTATGGGAAATAAGATCAGATCAAGAGCTAAATGGTTTGAAGAAGGCGAAAAAAATAATGCTTTTTTCTTAGGCCTAGAAAAATCTAGGCAATCAAAAAAAGTTATAAATAAGTTATATAATGAAAATGGTAAAATTACTAATAATCAGGAGGAGATAATTGATTTAGAAGTAAAATATTATAAAAATTTGTATGAAACAACATCTCCTGAGGAGATTAAGGTGAAGAAATATATACAAGATACTAAAATAAATTATAAACTCAGTGATAATGAAAGTCAAAGATGTGAAGGATCAATGACTACTGAAGAACTAACAAATGCAATTTTTAAAATGAAACTTAACAAGGCACCAGGTCTAGATGGACTTACTGTTGAATTCTACAGAAAGTTCTGGCCATATCTTAAAGATATTTTAAACAAACTTTTTAACAATATTTTTCGGGAGGGAAGTTTATCAAACTCACAAAAAAAGGGCCTTATATCACTAATTTTCAAAAAAGATGATCCCTGTAAATTGGATAATTATAGGCCAATAACTCTACTGAATGTAGACACAAAGCTTATGGCATATACCTTAGCAGAGAGACTAAAACCTGTACTCCCTAAAATAATAAGTTTAGACCAAACTGGTTATATTAAAAATAGATATATTGGTTTCAATATCCGTCAAATACAAGACCTTATAGATTATTCGGAACAGTTTAAAATAGATGGTGCAATAATGTTTCTAGATTTTAGTAAAGCCTTTGATTCACTCGAATGGATATTCATGATAGAAACATTACAAAAATTTGGTTTTAAAAATGACTTTATACATTGGATTAGAATACTGTACACTGATATAAAAGGCTGCATTGCAAACAATGGCTGGATATCAAGCCCCTTCCTGATTCACCGTGGAATAAGGCAGGGGTGTCCGATATCTGCTCTGCTGTTTGTAATCACGTTAGAAATTATGGCGATTCGTCTTAGGGAGAATAAAAAATTAAAAGGCATCCACATTAAATTGGATGGAAAAACACACACTCTAAAAATTTGTCAGCTTGCTGATGATACAACACTATTCCTGCAATCCAAAAAAGATATTTCTTTGGCTTTAAGTATTATAGAGCAATTTGGAACCCTATCTGGCCTAAAACTTAACAGAAATAAAACAGAAGGAATTTGGTTAGGTAAATTAAAAAGCTCAAGAGACAAATTTGAAAATGTTAATTGGGCAGATAAACAAGTAAAAGCCCTTGGTGTGTACTTTGGTCACAATTGTAATGAATGCCAAATTTTAAATGCAACCAAAATCTTGAATAAATGTTCAAACTTGATTAACAGTTGGAAGAAGAGAAATTTAAGTCTAATAGGTAAAATAATGATAATAAAAGCTTTAATTCTACCAAATATAACATACGTCGCTACAAACACATTCATACCAAAAAATTATATACAAAAATTTAAGGACATAATTTATAGCTACATCTGGGATGGGAAAAAGGATAGATTGAAAAGGTCAGTCCTTTCTAAGCCATACTCTCATGGTGGACTAAACGTGATAGATATTGACGCTTTCATAAAGTCCCTACATATAAAATGGATTAAAAAGATATGTATGGAAAAAGATGCAAACTGGGTGGTACTCCCAAAGTTTTATCTAAATAAATTTGGTACGGACCTTAGTATATTCAAAATGAACATTGGAAATATAAAAACTTTAAATAAAAATATTATAGACAAAACCCCTGAATTTTATCAAATGCTTATCAAATCATGGATATTGGTTGGGGGAGGAAAAGACAAATTTCCCAAAACATTTCTAGATGTCAGAAAACAATATATTTGGGGAAACCAGTTTATAAAATTTAATAACAAACCTGTTACCTTTGATCATTGGATTAAAGATGGCATTTGCCATATCAATGACATAATAGATGACAAAGGAAATATTTCAGAAACAGTTGTTCTCTCAAAATTGTCTAATAAAACAAACTGGATAAGTGAATTTTCTCAAATAAAAAATGCAATCCCAAATAACTGGAAAGATGTACTAAAATCAAATAACTCAACAAAAACCAATATTCATATAAAAAATAATATTCTTAAATTTGGTAATAATTTAGACCTTTTGAAAAGATGCGAAAAACTTATATATAAAGACATTTTAGCAATGGAAAACTGTGGTAAACCAATTGGTCTTAGCAAGTGGGAAAAAGTCTTCACAGATACTGATATTTTTAGTTTTCAAAACTTGTTTAAGTTCACGTTTACATTCGTAAAAGATGACAGACTTAAAATATTTAAATGGAAATTAATACATTTCTTAATCCCTTGTAAAGATTTGCTCTATAACTGGAAAATTACAACAAATAACTTATGTAATCACTGTATGGTAAAAGAAGATTACAAACATCTCTTTCTAGATTGTAAATATAATACAGACTATTTTGTACAGATAAAAAAGCTGCTTGAAAAGTTAGGCATTGGTGAACATATTCTGTGCTTAAGATCCCTAGTATTAGGCTACAAAATACAGGATACAGACTATTATGATTTAAATTTACTAATTGTATTGATTTTTTACTCAATATATAAAAGTTATTGTATTTCAAATAACAGGGAAAAAAGGGTTAACATATATTCAATTTTTAGTTCAGAAATTACGAGATTTTGTGAAATTCATTCTTTTCTAAAGAAGAATTGTGAACCAATTATTAAAAGAGTTCAGCATGTATTGCTATATTGATCTGTTTCACATGTGATGTGTATGAGATTGTGTTCTTGAACATACATAGTTACACTGTATCTCTTTATTATTGTAAATATTAGTCACTAATTAACACACTTTCTTAGATACTTACATCTATCATTTGTGTCCAATTACCATTATACCGTTTAACTGTATCAAACACGCGTTGATCCTATCATTTTAACACACGAATACACAAAACTCATGAATATTCATAATAACGGTGTAATTTCTTTTTGAAAAAAGAAAACCAAATTCGGAAAGAGATACAGAAATGAATGCGACATACATGTGATAATAATTATTTTAAATAAGATTACTCTATATCTTAATCTTGCTAGCAACTTTGTAATACTCATTGTGATATACTAACATAGTTTATTTTCTGCATTATTTACTAGACAATCTCCCTGGTTGTATAGTAACTAATGTTAACAGGGATACACGGCTGAAAGCTGTAAGCCGGGTAAATTGTTCAACAGCTTTAAAGTGCAATAAAATTGTTGAATTAAAAAAAAAAAGAAAGAAATGGTTGCGTTGCCGTTCTTCCTAAAGCGTTAGGGAAATTCTTTCCACTTCAATTATGTATCATTTACATTCCAATGAAGAAAAAGATGAACAAATCGTCATCGCGCTATTTGATTTTGAGAGATGTTGGTCTGCTTTTGATATTGCTTGTGGAGAATCAAGTAAACAGAAGTTTAAAAGGGGGAGGGGAATGACATACGATGAACATACAACATGGTATCAGTAAAATAGTACTAGTATATAAAACGTGTAACTAACGTGGTTAGGAGATTGATAGGGGGAATTAATATTAAACATTTGACAAAAAACTATCAATAAACTACTAGTAGACATGAATTATTCATCATATTTCCTATTGCTCCAGTTTTAATTGACATTCATTTAAGGTACATTGATCACCACTAATGAAACGCTATCTCATTTGTAAAACAAAGTTGTGGATTTTTTGTTCTAAAAATTATTTGTCCAAAAAAGGTGTGTGAAAATCAACGCTACAAATAAAATAGTTATATAGTTATTCAAGTCACTTAATACATGTATAAATTAACATTATCAACAATTTCATTTCAGATTTCTGAAAATATCACAATATCAAAGACAGATTTATAGATATCATTTGTGCAGCACCGAGTCTACCTGGTGACCCTGTATGGAGAAGCAATTTTCAAAAGTTCCAAGTTTCTGTTCAATTTAGATGAGTTTCACACATGATGCCAACTTGGTAAGTGGAATGTTTACATCTTGTTTTTTTTTTAATCTACTAGTACAATGTATCTTGTAAATAAACGTTTCAACTTGTATAGATCTTCATAAAGTGGATTGTTATTTATAACTTACCTCACCACATAGATGCATTCTTATATTCTGTAGGAAAGTAATTAAAATGCAATATTAATAATCAAGAATTGAAAAGAGTGCAGTGACATGCAGTTTAAAAAAATTTGCATTTAAAATTTATTCACAATACTAAATATGGTTTACATTTATGATGTGACCATTGTTTAGATAAATTCATGTACCTTGATTTATAACAGCATAAGGATAGCTTGTAAACTTGGTTCATTAGCTACATGTATGATTAAAGGTGCTAATCAATTTGTAACTTTGAATTAAAATTATTGAACCATTTCCTGTAAAGGTATGCAGTTGACTGAATAATAGGGAATAAACTCGATACACATAAAGAATTTCTTCTTTACCGAATGTTATAGAAAATTTAAGTTCTTATTTTCTTCCAAGCGACTGCTCTTATTTTCTCGTGTTTTCAATTGTTTAAACAGGGAAGAAGATGATCATCACTGGCTTTTCTGTTCTGGTCCAAAGTGCTACATATACTACACACAAATACTCACAAAAGAGTTTAATCAGATGAAAGAAAAAAAATTAACAGTATATTAAGATATCAGTGTCATGACATGTACACTGTAGATGGATAACAGTACCTTAAAGAATGCTATTTTTTCAAAATCTATCATCTATTGCACTTCAAAGGGATATACATGTTTTATACATGTACAATGGACAGGAAGAAATTGGAATTCTTCAGTTGCTTTTATTTTATATCAAAATTATCATCTGCATCAACTGACTTTGAAATTAAAAAATATTTTGAAAACCAAAAACTGTTGTATGATAGTTTTTTGACAAACAATTTTATAAATGCAATGTACATCTGAACTAAAGACCTTGGAATAAAATAAAAGTGGAATGCCTGCTAAATGCAGTTGCAAATAATGCAACATATGTTTCATCTGATTCTTATGTCGGTATGGAGTCTGATGATGATAAACAAGAGTACAACTAGTCTGGCTATAAAGATGAAGAAAACAAATCTTCAGTATTACTTGATGATCAAATACATTTAATTGTATGTACCTTTATGATTAATTACCATACCAAATTTTCTTGTAGAAATTAGTTTGTGTATTTGAATGGTATTTAATGCCACTTTCAGTAATTTGTCAGTTATATAGTCACATCCAGTTTAATTGGTGGAGCAATCTGAAGTACCATGATGAAAACCATGACCTTTTGTAAATTGAGATTAGATTGTTTGCTTTGTTTGATGGTGTTTAACGCCACTTTCAGCAATTTTTCAGCAATATCATGGCCTCCAGTTTTTATTGGGGGAGGAAGCTGGAGTACCAGGAGAAAACCCCCGACCTGCGGTCGGAAAACTGGAAATCCTTGTCAATTAAGATTCGAGTCGAATACACTCTGTCTGCAGTGAGAATCGAACCCGCAATTTCAGTGTTGACAGACCACGTGATCAAAAGTAGACGAACTACCTTGACCACTCGGCCACCGAGGCTCAATTGAGATTTGATTTGAGCGCATCCATAATAAGACTCGAACCTGCAACCCCAGTGTTAACAGTCATGTACCTGGGATTTAACGTCAGTTTCAACAAATTTTCAATTGTATCGTTTTCCAGTTTTTATTGTCTTGGCTGTGGGGACTGGAGTTAAAACATAGGAATCTGGCGACTACAAAAACACTATATATTTTATATCTGTGTCAGCTTAAGTCCTAGGTAAATCAAATTTTGTCTAGTGGAAGCTTATGATGAGTACTACTTTAAAGTTATTGGATTAGGTCCGTTCCTTAACCATGACAATAATTGGTATAAAAACAAGAAAACTAGAAATCCTTGTCAGTTAAGATTGGAGTTGAGCACACCCTCCCGCAGTGAAACTCAAACCCAGAATCTCAGTGGTGACAGGCACTTGATCAAAAGTAAAATGACTTTGTTAATCACTCAGCCACAATAAAGGGCTCTGTAATCAAGAGAAGACCAAGACCCCTAAAGATAAGAACTGCACATATCAAAGATACTCCAGACCAGTAGGAAGAATTGCACTTGTGCATACTACTTTACCAATTGAAAGTAATGCCTCTGTCAAGTCTGATACTAATTACATACACCTGAATACAATTTGAAAATGAGAAAATGTGTATTGATGACATTTAAGTCTGGATTAACACATATTGGTTAACACACTCATTTTTCTTCTCTAAGTTCACTCTAGCTAGAAAATATTTGGCAAAGCACTATAAAAATTTGCCGGTGAAGAGATATCATTATGTTGTAACTGTGTGCTAAGTATCATAAAGATGTGACGTCATCTTCCTAACCAATGCTTCAGTGCAAAGGTAAACCCGAGGTTGGGTGAACGAAAAATCTGTACATGTATGTCCCTAACAGGTGAACATGATAAAATGCAAATAATGTAGACTAATACTGGATGCACTGAAGCCAGAGACTGGGGCATTTGACTACTATTGTGGAAACTAAACTAGTATAGGCATATATTTAACATTCATTTGACATATTGCACATTTTAGTAATGTACATGTTGTACATGAATATTACAACTTTAGTTTACCTTAAACACTGTTAAAGGAGAATTAAGAATCCTTCCACCTGTGCCTGCTTTTTAAGGTAGTCATTCTGGATTGGTCTTTTGGGCCTATAATTCATTTTGTGTACATTTGTAACAAGAATATAAAAACTTGACTCAATCAAATTATAATTAAATGTTTCTTCCTTTTAGCAAAGTCAAACAGTGGTTGATTCTTGAATCTACAATTGGTTACGTGGTTGACGACTACCTTAATTCACAAGTCATCAGAAGGTTTGAGGTTTTCTGTTGGGTACTTTGGTTCCTAATAAAAACTGAAGGTCATGAATTTGATGAAAGTAGAAAAAACATAAATTCAAATTGGAAAACATACCATACCCTGCCATGAATTTGAAATAAAATCACATCTGGAACACTATTTCTTTTTCAAATGGGAAAATTAAAAAGGATATGCCGAAAGTTTTACTATAGGAAGTGTGTAAGCTACATGGTTCAGTGGAAGAAATTTCAGTAAATGAAGCAATTTCGAATATGAACACAAAGTTTAGGTAAGGTGTTTTGTTTATTCTGTCATAATTGTAAATACACAATTAAAAAATGAATAATGTCTATAGAGTGATCTCTAAGTCAATAAATGGGTTCCTTTAGTTTATGATGGTGTAACATTACACAAAGTAACAAGTCATATATAGGCACTGCCAAACAGATTTGGCTCAAGCAATCATAGCGTTTTAATGACCATCTTGGTTTTCTTGTCACTAAATCCTTTCCACTTTTTAGCCATGTACTTCGTATTTTTTAAAGAAATCTTCATGTCTGCGTGAAATTTGCTGTTCCTGGTTAAAATAATACGTATTTATCCAAGTTTAAACTATAATGAAGGCCGATATAAACCGCATGATCCAAAAGCCTTTTTTCCATCAATATCTTCGTTGGTGACAGTTTAAATTTAAATTGGAGGCTGTCAATTAGTTTTGTAACTGGGGGACATCTACCTTCATTTTTAATAATACAAAGCATTTCAGCCCGATTCCAGTGTGTAAAAATGCTTCCGTTCGATTTCACGTTCCACCTGGTCCTGGTACGGCTGGTGAAATGGGCTGGTGTAGCTTCGATTTGCACGAATGAAACTCCACAAATAAAAACCACATT
This sequence comes from Limnoperna fortunei, assembly GCA_944474755.1. Lineage (NCBI taxonomy): Eukaryota > Metazoa > Mollusca > Bivalvia > Mytilida > Modiolidae > Limnoperna > Limnoperna fortunei. Next base: position 94,435,474 of record OX104112.1, on the reverse strand, counting down.
GTGATTATAATCGAATGTACAACTTTCGTAACGTTGTTTATTCAGTAGATTCCATATTTGTAAGAAAATTTGCTTCAATTTGGTTTATTTACATCTCCGGTAACAATCTTGTTGACGTATTGTAATACATTTGGTACACTTTGGCGTCGAATTGAATAACCCGATTTGCCGATGTTCCGAATGTATACCCTAAGATTGGCCAAGCTCGATTTTGATTGGCTAACGAAAAATCTATGCATATGACCCCTGACGTGACCTGTAATGGTATGTTGTTAGATCTACACGCAGCGACCATAGCAAAAAGGGGGGAGCAAGTGAAAGATTTAATTTTAATGAGATTGTTGTTGATACGTGACATAAAGTATAAAAACACAAGCACAATGTTTGTCGGCGTGTTCGAGTAAACATGCGAGATTGCCATCATTTGCTTAATGGACAAAATATTTGTCTTTTTCTGTTTATGTACAACTTAAGAAATACATCCATATGTTTAGCCGTTTTGCAGTCATACAAAATGGAAATGCACTGGTGGACTAAAATACAATTGTCACGTTTTTGTTACAATTATGTTTTTCAGTATTTATGTGTGGAATATTGAAATATCTGTAGACAATCTACTTTTCTCTAATGTTCTCGAAGAACAATTTTATTCAATTTATAGTTTATTAAATAATAATAAAATTTAAAGTATAATTATAAAGGTGTGCATGTTTAGTAAAAACATAAGCTTGACGAACTTGTTCTTAAAATTTATTATCGTGTGTACAAAATAAAAGTTAAAAATATTTCTTTTAAATGTCACTGCTAACTGATAACATATTCATCGAGATAAAATAAACACACCTGCAAATCCGAATCGTAGTTGTTAGAGTCAGAAGTGTACTTCCAATGAATGTTTATATTTATTCCATCTAGAATTATTCCAAGAAAACTCAGAATAACGGATACAACTCAAGGTGCTATCTGTACGCCAAGACACATACGTAACATTCGGTTTTGCTGTGCATATGGAACTTTTGTATACATTTCTTCGGCGTGATGAATTTCGAAGTCTTCTAAAAATTAAAAAAAAAATAATCACGGAAGAGGCTTTATAACAATTATTGCAGTTAATAGTAATTTTTTTTTCAAATATTTTGAGTTTAACGCTAAAACTATTTACTGATTACTAGTGTCATTTCGGATTATTTGATTTCTGTAGTCACAAAAATGTACCATCAGTATATAAAAATAACTACCGCTTGTTGGCTGACCATAGCTTAATTCAGAGATAACTTGTTATCCATAATACAATATACCTTGCACAGTTTATGTGTATTTCAAAGCTTTTAAAACAATCACAATGGAACTGTGTGGTTTTGAATTATATCTTAGCTTCTATGGACAGTGGATTAGGATATGATTATAAAGAATGTGTACCTACACACAAAAGTGTTAAATTGATCTTAAAACCCCAGGCCTTTTGTTTTAAAAAATTAAACAATTACATTAATCACAATACTATTCGGATAAACAATTACATTAATCACAATACTATTCGGATAAGTATTTGAACACAACAGGAAAGGTACCTTTTAATTCGTGTATTTAACCAGTAAATTACTTTAGATGCCACCTTAATGTAGGTAGGGCATTTTAGGTAAGTTTCTTTTTCAGCATGAATGCGGACTTAGTAGAATCAATACATGCAATTGGTGATTAATTACGTGGAATTTTAATACGTTTCATGCCGCAAAAAAAGTTTTAATATGTCCTTTCTATTGAAAACGTTTTTATTCTTATAGCCACACCACAAAACTTTACATCTGTTATTGCAATACAGTTTTATTATCGGTGTTGTTTCTAGCCAATTATTTTCAGAAAGTTGATGAATGAAGGTTTAAGCACAAATCTAAATTAGATGCAATTAATTTAAAGTCAGTCAGTGATGTATTGCAGGGGGGGTGGGTTTCATTTCAACATAATTTCACATTAATGAAAATGATTAAACAAAACAAACAAATTCATGATTATAAAACAACTTCTTTTACATAACGCTTTGTATAAACATTTTTACGTAATTTTTTTATTTTACTGCCATATGACATTGAATACTAATTGTCTATACACCTTTACCGTTATTATGTAAGTAGAATTATGACCCCACGACTTTTACCAATCAGATTTGTAGTGTCATGTTAAGCACCACTGAGGATCATCATTGAATAACATTCATCTTTTTGACATTGATTTATTATAAGCAAACCATACAGATAATTTTTCGTTTTTTCGCAAAGTTGATTTAGATGCAGTTATTATACTTATTTCCTTTAAATATGTTTTGTCTGTTGTTGTTATCCAAAACTGTTGAAGTATGGGGCAGATTCGACATGGTGGTTACATGCCAATTTTTCGTTGCAATAGTAGAAGTCTTAGAAATAACATTTATATCATATCGATAATATTTCTTAGAAATTAGATTTGTTGTGTTTGTCGTACTTAGATTCATTTAGATTATATTAAATAATTACATTATAATGTATTGTTTTTGATAACCTGACAAAATTCAAATAGTGGTGGAATTATAATGTAACAAATTAGGTAGATATAACATTGAGTTGACATGATTATGTTGAAAGTATGTGGTATAGGTTGATAACCAAGTAATGGTTTTGGTAAATAAAATAACGAACGAAACAGAAAACCCCACATTATATGCAATATTTTGCTCATATCAGAACAGGCGTCATTTAAATAACATTTCCTAAATAATTTAATCTAATGTATTGAAAGTATCTAAGTAATCAACGAATATGTAAATTTAGTGTACCTATGCACTTTAAAGCACGAATTGCGTAAACTTTTCTACTCCGATATTGATTCTGCTTATTAATTTGTATATCAATGGATAAACCAAATAGTAAATATGATGAAACTATGTTCCTTTAAAAATGCAATTGTGAAAAGGATACATTTCAGCGCACCATATGGGGTTATTAAAAGTTCACCACTTTAACAAAAATTATTTTGAAACCGACTTGCAAAATGGTATTGACAATCAAGTTAATGTGTACTTTTCTATATTTTATAAATAAGATAAAGTTCTTTTGTCAAACCATATATAAGCTATAATCTATTTTGAGAACGTAATTCAAGCAACTTAAATTCATGTTAGTTAAAAATAACTCTTTAAGCATACGAGGTATGACGTTTGTTAAAAATATTGTTGGAAAAAAGGAAATTATAATACAAAACAATGGCCGAATTTTTTATGTCGAGCTACGAATAATGTCCTTTTTGACTATTTGTAGTCAAATTTGTAGTCAAATCGGTATTCCGATTTTCTAGACCGATCACTGCGGTTGACTGCTAAACTACTAAAACAAGGGTTTGTTGTACCTAGATTGATGTTATCTCTCCAAACACTATATGTATAAGGAGAGCATAGAACAATAAAACCAAGATATGCAGAACTGGAAACCTAATTATGACTTAGATCAACCTATACCTGGGGTAGGAAGAACATAAGGGTTTTGATAATTTTGAAATTTACACGGACAATTTCATAGCTTTGATGTGTTCTTCAACACAAAAATTGATGGCGTAGCGGGCTTACTTCGGGGAATTAAAACTCCACCAGCAGCACTAACCATAACGGATGTTAAAAATAAAAAATGCAACAAAGTTCCAGGTAATAAATTTTGCCACGCCTGACGCGCGTTTCGTCTATCAGTGTTTCAAATACGATCTGACATTTTCGATGAGTCATAGCAAGTGTTTCCTATCCCTGGATTTGACTTTTCATTGGACATGACTATAAGTAACTCGACGGGTGTTTAATTAGAGGCAGGCACTGATTTAATTGGGTTCGGGTTACTCTCTTTCTGTTTTTTGCATTTTAGGTTTTGGTGTTGCGTTGTGTATGTTTGTCTATATCCGGATTTGTAACTGTCACTTTACTTTTTGATCTTGTTATTCGGTCGGTTTTCTTTGCTATTTTGTTTTTTCTTTATTTTTAAATTTTATATATTTAAATTGTACTAATGTTTAGAGTTTTGTATGTCAGCAACAGAATTTAAATAAAACACTGATACAAGTTGTCTGTTATTGTAATAAAACGTGTCGAATCACTGTTGACAGAAATAAACTGTATTTTATTTATTGCTTAACGACATTTGATAATAAACAGGTTCCTTAAAAAAGCTACAATAATGACTAGCATATAACATCTTTATATTTGGTAAACCAAATAAAGGAGTAACATAATGTTATTTAATAACTGAGTTTGCATTTGCTTTGTGTTAATTGTTGTGCTGCGAGTTATGATCATATATGCACACACTTAGTGGAATATAAACGTCAAAGCTCAAGAAAAATTTACATTTAAGTTTAAAAAATATAACATTACAGAAAAGGTATTTATTTAATAAAATTATGCGTAAATGTATAATTAGCATTTATAATAAATGTTTCTTGTGTTGCAAATTTGGAAAGCCGTTTGTGTATAATGTTTTATAATACTTCGAATCAGCTAACGCTAGGTTAAGGTTTACATAATAAACACACATCGTTGGAAACACTTCAAAGAACGTTTTGCCCCATACGAATGCCGCGATGTCCAAGACCTTCACGGGCTATGCTACAATTATAACTAATGGGGGAAAATTGCTGCAAATACTGGTTGTAACCTTTTTATTTCTGATACTTACTTGACTTACTGCAAACATATCTGATATGTTTTTCATGACAGTCTTTCGGAGTCTGTCTTTGACATATTTTGTCTATTTTTTTGTCTACCGTGTTCTCAATCACATTTCGAAAATTGAATTCTTGCACAGTATTCATGCGATCTCTTTACGTCACCGAGACGTCTGATTAAATAACACGTTAATATGCTTTTACATGTATTCCACACTTTAACGTATTATTTTTTATATTAAATATAATATATAAAAATCACCAAGACGGTAAAGTTAAAATATAATTGTATAATTAAAAAATACTAATTTTATATTATTATAACATTATATTTGTTCTGTAATTTATGGATCCGACAGGCGTGATAATTTGTCATTTAGATTGCAGGTACTAATACAGTTCTAGACTTCTTTTCTCTATATCACTGAATTAAATTGTACGTAACAGTGTCGTAAGGCGGCACCCTATCTGGAAGTAGAATGGGTGTCCCATTAAGTTAAACCAGAACGTTCAATAAGTAATCAGTTATCATTACAAATTCACTTTGTAGGAACAAGAGTTTTTTAATAAAGTGCATTCAACATTTGACGACAGCATAAACATATAAGCATGATACTTTCGATCAACATCAAACGACAAAGATTAAAACTTTTTAAAAGTTTACAAATATCAGATATCTAAATATGTATTTGTCGATTTCTAAATTAAACTGATAAGGTGTACTTAACATATTTAGTATTAGGAATTTCGAACATCAATATAAAATTGCTTATCAAATAAAATGTCAACCAAATACCGAATTTATAAATCTACTACTCCCGAAAAGCGTTTTGTCTACTCAAGACTACTCAGTGTCGCTCAAGCCAAATCTGAATTCCAAAACGTGTAAAGTTATCCGACTAAGGCCATCTATAAACTATAACAAAGAATAAGGATATATTATACATGAAAATAATACTACACAAAACAATAACAGTTTAAAAGAACAAAATAATATTGATGCCTTTACCCTACTCATATAAATCTTTTAATACACATTTATTCCTTATTTATATCTAAAACGCATTGTGCATGTATTATAAAGATTTTTATATGAATCTATTGTAAACATCTTACAAAATTTTGAAACTTTATTAGAAACGTACTCAGGCACGTTAATAATAAAAATTTGTCAAGAAGAAATAAACACTTATAACAGCGATGAAGCAAGTATTGCGTTGCACATATAGGAGATTCTCATTTAAAAATTGTTTGCTTTATAATAGTTTTTGATAGAGTATTAGGACAATGAAGACGTTATGTTAGTCTATAAGTTTTTTAGTAAGAACCCTTAAAAAATAAAACGATATTATAAAACTACGTTTGTTGGTAAAATTAAAAAAAATCCTAACACATATGCGTTAAAAACACACTTTTGTAAATTCATATTGAAAAAAATACAGGAACTATTTAAAACTAGCTTACCCCATATATTAATAAAATGTTTCTTCCGAGTATTTTCGGTTGGGTTGCGTTAGGTGTTTTGGTAAAACTACATTAAAAGTCAAATTGTCTGTGTTGAGGTTTTTTGCGTGACAATTAAAAAACTACTTACTGCATTCGTTTGCTTGAGCTTATGCTCCTTTTGTAAATCAAAAAGGAGGCTAATTGAATTTAACAATTATTTTCCGCATCTAATTAATATTTTGAAATGCGGCATTTTTTTCGTTTTAATTTTTTTATAAATATAAAAATATTACATGTGGGTAAATTAGAAGGGAAGGTAAGTTAGGAACAGTTAATTTTGTCTATTATAAATCCTTTCGGGTAATGTCGTCTGCAGTTGAGAAAAGAGGAATCTCGAATACCAAATTAACGTCGATTTGTGAGAAGTAAATACACAGGTATAGTATGAAATATTAACAGGTTATCGTAGGACATTTTTCCTATTTAATTTTCGTAATACAAAGGTACAATATGTACTTATATTAAATCAATGCAAGCAAAAACTTAGCGCACCTGATCTGTGACTTTTAGTATAGTTGATTTTTTGTTTCGGAAACAGTGAGTATATTTTCGTCTTCTTATTGAATGTGCTCTTGAAAAAAACAATTGTGCAGCTGATATGTTAACACCAAATAAGCCCTTAATGATCTTTTAAAGGGTATAAATTACATTGACCTGAGCAATGTACATAAAATATATTCTTGTGGCATAAAACACGCCAAATAATATTCCTGCGGTTAAGACTTAAAGTATAATCAGAAACAAACAAGTGTAATCTTGTTTGTGTAGCAAGTGGAATATTTCATGAGTCTAAGCGACATGTCGGTATATTACCTTAAGAAAAACAAATTGTATAAATATACGAGATATTCAATATTACATGGCACTGAGACATTTTCTTATTTTGCCTTTGTTACTTCTGCATTATATTATACAATATATCATTGTTTTTTACTTTCTTATCTAAACATTTTGACACAATTAGAACAGGATCATAACAAATCGTTGTCCAGTAAACAAATAAAATCTTCATCATCATCACCGTCTATATCCTTCAGTGTCGCCCTATTTTCAGGTGTGTAGGGCGGTGGTGGAGAAATTCTTCCGAAAACGGATGTCTCAAATGTGTACGGTTGTTCCGTTGTTAATGCTGTAAACATGCCAGTCCATACATGCCCCATATTAGTAACTGGAAACTGTGGTATAGTCAGTATTAAAGGCTATTTAAAAACATGAATACATCAAAACATAAAAATACGTTACGCATGGTCAACGTAATTAATGCAAAAGACACATTAAAAGCTTTTTTTAAGTGAAAGGAATCTATGTTACAAATACTGTCTTTTGGTTTGCTAAACTGTGCATTTTACAATTATTGTATCCCGACGCCTCTATAAAATGACGTGATTTGGGCACCAGCCCCGAAATTTGTTCTTTTATACAGAAAACAAAAGATTCCTCCTGACATGATTAAATGTTAGACACACAATTACATGCATAGATACATTAACAGTGAAATCGTTTGTCATATATGTATCAGTTTTTCCTATTTTGTAATACTTTTTTATGTTAGATAACATGTACATGCAAATCAAATATGTTTAAACTAAATTTGTGAGCCTACGGCACATGTATCTTTCAATAAGTAGCCTTTAACATATCTCTGCCTCATGAGTATCGCTTTGAATCACATTATTTGCTAAAATGCACAACGATATAGCGACCGACATTTTGCTTGTTGTAGATAAATACAATTGTTGTTCTGAGAAAGGATACTGAATTTAAAGAAATGAAATTTGATCTGAATAAACTCTTTATACAGTCAGGCTTAAATCGATGCGGATAGTTTTAGGCACTACACATTTTTCATTATCCCCACTGCAACTGACCTTACAACAATTAAGGCTTATACACAATCTTACAAAGCTACATAACTTGAAAAATCAATGCCATGATATAAAATTTAAGATATAGACGAGAAAATAATACCCGATTTTATACGAATATGCGTGCAAAAGAATAATAAGCCATTACCTGCATTAAGTTCTTTGAATAAAAAGTAAAACAAAACGTTGCCAGTATTGAAGTGTTTAGAAATATTTTCAAAAAATTAGTTATTCTACAGAATTCAAAATAACATTATATATTTTCACTGTAGCATTCACTCACTTCATATGTGTTCCTGTCTGAAAAACAACAACTGTAGACGGAAGCTACAACAGCAACAACCAGCTCTGCAAAGCTAATTAATGCCACAAAGGAAGGAATAGCTGCTGTTGATCCAGAGTCTCTTGCACGCTAAAAAGCAACAACTTTACACAGAATATATATCAAATTTCAAGAACAAAGGTGAATAAATGCCTATTTTTATATAACGTATTTAAACGTTTTGAAACAAAAATCCTGGTAAGAGAAGATGTATATGAGCAGCTCATTAGTTGAAGAGCTGCCAGATGAACCGTAATTTCCGGATGAGAATAGAAAATATTCAGAGGCTGTGTTTTATTATTGTTTTACACGTAATAGCCATTAATGTCGTTTAAACGGCCGTCCCGTTGTAAATATTGATACACCTCCATGATTTATTTCATTAAATATTTCACGAGTACATTTGCTACTGTTGTAAAAAAAACAGTCGTATTGACACATAACTAGCATAACTTTCTACTAAGCAATGTAATAATTTAATAAAGTTCTATTCGCCCAAGTGAAAAGGGCGTTATTTATGTGTAATATTTAATCACTTACATTTTACTTTCGATTTTGATGCTGACAGGTCAAAGAAAGAAATATGTATACACTATTTTACAAGAACGTAAATACTTACAATTACGGCTCCCAACACACTAATACTGAAAGCCATTGGTGCGAAGACAGATGCTTCAACAATACAAAGTACCACGTATGTTGTTTTCTGTAATTATAGCGATGGTGAGATGTCTTGAGTCTGTTGTTTAACCTGGAATTTACCCTAACGCGTCGTTTAATTTGAATAATAACTGCATTAAAATTGTTTCACTACCAAAAGTTATTCAAAGCTTAGTGTTAAAGTTAACCCTTATTATGTCATTAAGTTTAATCAACCTCATATGGTAGTGTTCAATTTTAATCATTTGATTATATAAGATCAAAGATGGCTGTCAATGCTTTGTTTAATAAAATAAGCAACCGTTCATAAATTTCGACCAAATTTGGAAGTCTTTGCAGTTTTCAAGTACAAAGAAATATATCTTTAAAACTTTCTCTGTGCAATTTCCGGTGTTTTGCAACAAATCATACACATATTTAAAACATAAGAAATAACATTCTAGACCATAGTATGTATATGCTGAATAATAATTGCATGTGCTGAGTGATGGCGATTAAGAAGAAACTGTCAACCAGAAATGCCACCATATGATGGTTTACAAGGTGGAAGAAGAATCAGAGATTATTTTGGAACAACCTGTTTTCCTAATTAAAACTTTAAAATGTTCAATACATTTTATTTATTACACTAAAGTTTAAAAACGTAGTCAGACTTTCAAAACAATATTTCGAAAGTGGAAAGAAGAATATAAACATAACTGGTTTAGTTTATTTCGTTGACACAAGTTTCTCAGAACAGTGCATCATGGGTCGTCCAAAAAACAAAAACGAGCGATTATTGATTTTCTATCTCTAGCTCCTATTACATTAAAGCATATAAAAAATATAACCCTTAAAATAATTGGTTTCAATTATCTGAAAAATTAAGGAAAACAGCATTGTAAGAGACATTTTTCTCAGAGCAATTCATTAGTTATAAAATATTAGATTTTCACATTCGTTATATATTTAAGAAAACCGTTTAGTGTTTTATGTCCAGAAATTCACTTGCCCCGTAAGTATGACTTTGAATGTGTTTGTTTGTTTGTTTGATGAAGTTTAACGCCAATTTCAGCAATTTTTCAGCTATATCATGGCGTCCAGTTTTTATTGGGGAGGAAGCCGGAGTACCCGGAGAAAACCCCCGACCTGCGGTAGGAAAACTGGCAATCCTTGTCAATTAAGATTGGAGTCGAGTTCACCCTGCCCGCAGTGAGAATCGAACCCGCAATCTCAGTGTTGACAGACCACGTGATCAATACTAGACGAACTACCTTGACCACTCGGCCACCGAGGCCCCTACTTTGAATGTGCGACAGGTGTATGTATAAATACATTTAACTTTTTCCTTGTCCTGGCAAATAATTTCACTCTAGTGTATAATATATTGTTTTTTATTTTTAGTTTAGCTTTTGTTTTCATCCATATTTTAGATCTTGAAAATCAACCTATAAAGTAGATGTTTTCTTTCCATACGAACTCATGACTCATGATACAGAGTCACATAAAGTTTACTAATCAAATTCATACTTACTGTTGAGTGTATAATTGTATTTGCCTATGCCAATACTTGACGTAAGTTAAACACTCAAATAAAGTAAACAAAATTGATATCAGATCATATAAAACAATACATACTTTGTTGGAGTGAAAATCCAAATTGCCAACTTTTACAACATAGCTAAAATATTTGCCTTATTCTATCTATATACTTACTAAAAACATCCATTTATGTTGCCGTTTTGCGATCATGGTAAACGGAAATGCACCAGTAAAAATAGACTACAAAAAATTGTGACCGTCAAAATAATGTTTCTAATTTTATTATGCGGACTGTTGAAATGTCAGTATTAAAAACGAAAATTATTGTTTAACAATTTAATTCAGTTTGCTAATGTAGTGATAATTAATTAAAAAGATGATTAAGTATTTACAAATGCCTTTTGTAAATAAGAAATATTTGCACACAGAAGATAGTCGAACATTTTCTCAAGAATAGTTTTATCGCGTATACAAATTAGAAGTTAAATATAAAAAAGAATGTCATTGATCACTAAGAACATACCCATGCAGAGGAAATTAAGCAAATGGTGTCAAAACCAACCATGGTGCGTGCATGCGTGTAGACAGAAAACCTTTCATCATCATTGCTTATATTGATTCCATCTAGAATGATTCCAACAAAACTCAGAAAACCACTCACAACTCCAAGCGCTATCTGCATACGACCGAAAATCCGTAACCTTTCATTTTGCTGCGAGTTTGGAACTTCTGTATACAGTCCTTTGTTATGCATTTCTAACATTAAAAAGTCATAAAATTAGGCTGTATAAAAAATTATTACAGTTTACATGATTTTTTTTCTTCCTCTCATTTAAATGATAAAAACACATAAATATGAAAAACAATGTTTTTTACACTACATCAGTTTGTTACTTCCTTGTCGAAAAGTATTCGATCTCGTTTTAAAATATGGTTGTTCAAAGCTTTCCCAATTTTTGAATGCAGTGTACAGTGCTTGTGCTAAGAGGAATAATGTATACATTTATTACTGACTAGTGGTATATGATACCCATCCATTTTAATCAACAAACCAAGTAAACATACGACAGTAACGAATCGGGAGGTTTGGCATCCCATAAAACCTGGTTTATCCCACCATTTCTTTTCAAATACCTGTACCAAGTCAGGAGCATTGCTGTTGTTGCTTTATATATTTGGTTGTTGGTGCTGGAGTTTGTCCGTTTCTCGTGATTTTTGTATTGTATTGTTTGACAGTCTCTTCTTTGTTTGGTATTTTGTTTCTACCTTCATTTATTAGAGATATCTTTTGTAGATCTATGTAATCAAATACATATGTACGATCTATATTTCACAATAAGCACTGATTCTTTTTCGATCAAATAATGACACGATTTGACATTAAATATTACCATATAGCAAAATCTCTTAATACGATTATGTGTATTTCAATGATTTAACACATCTATGGGCGTTTCTTCTCTGCTTGTCTTATAAGAAACATCTTATAATGGTGTTTATGAATGTAAATTAATGTATACAACAAAACTGTGTGTTTAATTAGACTCTGGAAAATTTTGTGCTTTGTTTTTAGAAATCGCTGCACCCTAAACTTGTAAAGCATCAATATTCATTCTAATACCTATAGCTTTTATCTATTAAAAACTATTTATACTGTTTCCTGTTGCTATGATAGGTAGGTTATTGGCTATGTAGTTGTGAATCTCATTCTAAATTAAAAAGGACACAATACGTACTCGTGTATGTATGGAGAGCAAACGGAAGAGAGATACAGTTAGGTAATTTGTGTATATTAGAAATAAACAAATCACAATAGAAGTTTATCACAGTCCAAGTGATCATTAACTTATTTCAATTTAAGAGGCTCTTAATTGTATTTTTGTGAAATTCGCCTGGTTCACTGGATATATTTGTAGAAATAAACCTTTTTATGTTTTTGTAAGTTTCTTAGAATTTTTTCAAACACTCGCTACAAACGTATGAAAATACAGACAGTGGTATCACACTCAAATAATCAATGTTCTGAAGTGTAAAATGTACGCCATGCCTATATTTTAAGGTAATTAAATAAATTCAATGCACATCTATCTTTCTCTCATGTTCAATTGATGAAGTATTTCACACTATAAAACCTGTAATGCGAAATATAAAATAAAAAGTTTTGTCTCCTACCTTATTACATGAGTCATCAAAAACACCTTACGGTTATTCCTAACAGATTATTAACATTGTTCAATCATGTGTGTATGGTACAATAAAATGTAGATGGATCAATAAAAAACTTGGGAAGACCTGGTCCTGGGTAAATATTAAATTCAGTATAAGAACTATTTTGTTTGTTTATCTACCAATGCTACCAAAGTTAAAAATTAACCTATCAAAAACAACTAAGCCCACCATACTGTTACATTCTTATGTTGCAGTTGGCATCGAATTGAATGTTCTCATAAATATGAATAATGTAAACTTGAAGGCTGCAGGCAGGATTGCATACACGTCTATGGAATTACATTTACCATTAATTTATAAGTTGGGACATTTAAATTGATGGCGAAAAATAGCATAAAATAGCATATAATTAGTGTATGTAAAGAGCTTAATTTTTTCCTTGCATATTTGTATTGTGGATCAGAGTCAAAATCTGACTGGTTCCCTGTAAAATGTTATAATTATGTATGTATAATCAACAAACCCCACCTATAAGTGTACCCAATTTGGAATTTTGTGGGCTTATGAATTGCATACTGCGAAGCTTTTACTTTTTTGTGCGGATATCTTTTTTGCAGCGCGACCTTGTTGTTAACAAGCAAATGCATGAAGCACTTTTACTGTTCTAATTAAAAGAAGAAAAAAAACCATATGTTATGTGTCACCAACCAGTGTTAAAGAAAGCATTATAAATTGATAAATTCTCCAGGAATTAAATACACAAAGCCTCATTTATTTCAACTGCTCATCATTCTACTAAGTAGGCATGCTTCTCGAAAATCCAACAAATCAAATAATATATTGTTCTCGAAAAGACATTTTCGTCATTAGAATATGTAACCCACAATCTTCCCCGACACCTACAATTAAAGCTCCTTCTTCACTTTTATTTCACACTAAATATATTTAAGTATTAACATTTACAGTATTATTGTCAATATTGCATTTGTGTTTGTGACCTAGATATGTCCTTTGCTTACAAATAATTTGGTTTAATAGATGAGCTGTTTTGCCACATGGTTCAATATCAAATAAAATACATTATTCACCCATATTTCAGAATTAAGAAACATAAAAATTTATTTCATAATTATCCTAGAAGTATATATTAATATAAAATCCATTCAATCTGTTATTTTCAAATTGTCAGAATTGTTTGATGATGTTTTAACGCCACTTTCAGCAATTTTCCAGCTATATCATGGCGTCCAGTTTTTATCGGGGGAGGAAGCCGTAGTTCCCGTAGAAAACCCCGACCTGCGGTAGGAAAACTGGCAATCCTTGTCAAAAATTGTCAGAATTACGGTAAACACAAAAGGTTAAAACATACCTTGAATATCTTGTTTGGAATTTTGTATCTATTACACAAAAAATAACGAATGCAATTATGATGAGAAAGTCAATGTCACACGGGTAAATCCTTGAATGTAAAAACTCAGGTTGATACAGGTACTATACTGGTTCAACGTAAAGGGTATTATTGCGGAAGTTAAAGGAACTTAGTAGCTACTATGTAAACTAATCTATTTTTAGAAAAGCCATAAAAGGTCAAACGTAAATTTATGTTGGAAAAAAATAGTATTCAATGTTTAAACCTGGTGATACAATTTAATTTACAATTTTATTTATTTAAATCAATCGCTTTTGAAACTAAATATTTTAGTGTTATCGTCTTCTGTCTTTATTTATTACATTTCATTTATTCATCAACATGCGACAGTTAAGACTTAATTATCGTGTTTTTGACATAACACGCATGTACACTGACAAATTCTGTAAATTAAATCGGTTTAAAGCTCAAAATTTCTGCAGTAAAGGACTTCATTATTGTATAATAGCAGATCACATTGGTAACAGTATTGAACAAAGTAATCTGCTAACATTATCCTACTTTATGTATTGAGTTTTCAATACACATACTGTGAAATAACTCATGGAAATCGGAAGCCAGCAATATTCTTATATTCATCCGTCACTCAATGCACACTTTTAAAAACTAATGCTTTCTATAAACAATGGATATTCATACATATATTAAAACATTATATAAACCAAGATACTTATAACTGTTGTATAAATTTATATATTTCATCAAAGGAAAAAAATAGCAGGTTAATACGCGTATTAGACTAAATATTAACAGAATAGCAAAACACAATGCATATAAAATAAAGAATGAAGAAAATACGAACTCTTATAAAAGCTTAAGCGTAATACCATGTTACATGAATTTCATAAATAAAACCAAATTTCTTATATTTAATATTATTTTCACACACGTACAACAAAAGGCTTTAAGTTGTTGTCAAAGGTATCGATACAAATATTTAAATCCTGTGTCAAGTACAATCATATAAAGGTCAAATTGAAAGATGTCTGTTGGTAACAAGAGTTAAGTTGAAGTAAATAGACATCCGACTACTGAAATAGTTCATACGGTCTTATTATGAAAAATACAGTATTTTGTATTATTGTCTTGTGACAAATACTTCTAACTTTTTTCTGATGCAATTTAAGAGAACAATGTTTATTTAAAAACTTATTTTCTCGATAAAATGGAGTAGTTCAGATACGTGTCATAAACAATTAAAATTTAAAATGTCAGTAATATTTCAGATCGTTTCACTTTTAGTGTCTTAAACAAAAAACAAGTATAATGGTTTCTGGGTCATATTTCAAATACTTTAAAAAGGATGTAACCTGAACAAAACAATGTTATTGTATGAAGTGGTTCAAATCAAACTGCAGTCGGTAAACAGTTTTTGCTAGGATTCAAGTTAGCGATGGTTATGTGATTTTGTACAAGTTTTCTACTACGCAGTTGTGTCTTCATTATACATTAATACATTTATACTGTATAACGTTTAGGTCTGCTTGTTTTGTTTTGAATTGCATTTTTGAAATTGCTTTACAATTAGTAACGGTTTTAAGCAAATCGATATCACGCAGGCCAATTTGATCATCATCACCACCATCTATATTATTTGGTGTCAACACATTCTAGTTGTGTAGGCTGGAGGTGGATTAATTCTTTTGGCTCTGGATGTTTCAAATCGGTTCTGTTCTTCATTTCTTTCTGTTGTATATCTACCAAGCTGTATTTGTGTCATAGTATTTGGAAACTGCCTTTGATTCGATATTTGAGAATCGGGCATGTTTGTTACTATTTCTAACGTCGACAGTTCTGACACGCTGTTAAAATATATACAAGCGTTTGTAAAGGTAAAAACCACAGATGAACACAAATACAAATGAAACACGTTGAATATGCGAGTGATTGTTTTATTACCATCACGCATTGAGACAGATTGACAAAGGTACATACTTGTACAAAATATCAACGTGTCTGAATGTTTCTGCGGTTATGAATGAACTGCTTAATACATTTGGTCGAGTTGATGCTCCTTTTGTAGATTCAGAAAGATACAAGTTAGAATTAACAATGATTTTCATCATTACATTAGCATGTTGAAATTCACGTTTTTACTTTTACTGCAGCGATTTTGCATAGTAAAGTTCGACCTGGATTTAAACGGAGGTGTAACATAAAAGCAGTCTATTTTGTTTGTTCAAAACATTTGGCCAATGTCGTTTGAGATTGATCCTGGAAAATTATCGCGGTTTGTCCCAATACCATCAAACGTTACAAACAGCGACAAGCTTTTGTACGATCCCATTAGAAACAAACATTGATGACCAACAATATAAAATTCCCGTAGCTAAGGTCATGTAGGATATATGACATGTAAATAACAGGCATTGTATAAAACTTGACGTGTAATCGTGTGATAATTTCTTTATTGGATTTTTGTAATGAAGAATACAATCTGCTATAATAAAAAATGCAAGCAAATACTGGACTTCAATTAAGAGTGACTTTTAGTATAGAAAAGTCAATGTCTAAATCTATAAATATACATCAAATAAAGGACAGAATAAATATCCAATTTTATTTTAATGTAAATGTAAACGGTATAGTAAAAATTGCCATGAGTGGAATAGAAAAAATAATTTTTTTTTAATAATTGAATTTAAAACAGACTTTAAGACACAGTACGTTGCCAGTATTGTGGTAGTAAGAACTATTTACTAGAACAAAAAATGTTTTAAAACATAATCGTGAATATAAATGTTGTTTATAATTTAAAGGTTGTTATTCACTTACTTCATACATGTTCCAATCTGAACAGCAACAACAGTAGGAAGAAGCTATAATTGCAACAACTAGCTCTGCAAAACTAATTAGTACTACAAAGGATGGAATTACTGCCTTTGCCCCGGTGTCCCTTGCACGCTAAATAAGCAAAAATCATATCAAATTTTCAGAATCCAAAATGACTTAATACCTAATATTTTACTAAACAAATTACATTATAGTTGTTGTTGTGAAGCAATGAACCGTATCGAACACTGAAAAATCCTGATAAGTTTCGATAATATAAAAGTTCATTATTTAATGATGCAAAGTTTATATCAGAATTTCGTGTGAAAGATGTTACTTTTTGGAACACTTCTTCACATGAATTTATGATTTAAAATGTGATTAAATTATGTTTTAAATACGGAAAAAGTTATAAAACCTTATATTATATACTTACAATTAAGGCTGCCACCACACCCACGCCGAAAGCAGTTGGTGCAAATACAGATGCCGCAACGATGGAACATACCATGAAACTTATTTTCTGAAATTATAGAAATTGTGCGATGTTTGTATTTGAATGAGTTTTGTCAAGAACGTTTGTAAATGGCGCACTTATAAGTGTTAATTGATTTGTAACAATTATATTTTTTCAAATGAAATAGTAAGGAAAACTTCTTTATAATAAACATCTGCATTTAATTACAAACATGTGGTAGTGTGAATCCAACGTGCAAACTTAAAATTCTAACAATTTGTTATTAGAGAACCTTCCGTCAAATCAAGGTTGTTCTATTTATGAACGTTCGACTTTTAAATCCTTTCTACTAGAATTCCCTTTAATAACTGAAAGATAAATTTAAAGAATTAATGCAACTTTGCTTAAACAAAAACAGTGGTAAACCTATATTAAAATATCCGCTTTTAGATAGGGACAAATAATATTTTGTAAAGCACCACTCTGATTCGAACAAAAAGTTCTTTGTTACTGAAATTATCCGATCGATAGATTTTCTGCTTGATACTATATTTTTCATGTTTTGGGACGTATTTTTTCAACAAACCGTCAGCATTGCAATGCTTACCAACCATGTAACTTGTTACGTATGAAGTGGACTTAATACAATAGCTTCTTAAAAACAAGGTCACAAGGTTAGCCCTTTCCTTCAATGTAAGTTCCGCAAAATAAAATTGAAGTGCTTTTATTGAAAAATTCAAAACAAGGTGACTATGTTGATTGCAAATATCCATACATATAGAGTTTACATTAAAAAAATTGATCACGGTCTCAGGAATCTGTTTTCCCAATCTAGATTTCCTTGTTAGAGTGTGTCTGCTGACAGAAAACTATTCAACATGTGGACCGTTGCGAAATATCTGAGTCACTTCCCCCTTTCTTACTGTAATTTGACTTCCCCAGGATATGACTATATTTTATTATTGTTTTTTTATAGTTTTTTAAGATATTTTATCATGACGGGTGCAATACATAAAACAGAAGTTGCTTAGCGTTTAGGAGCACATGAACTTACCCGCGGTTTTAAGTGGGGTTCGCGTTACTAAATTTTCTGTGTTGTAATGTGCGCCGCTCAAAGTGTTGTTGTTGTCCTCTCTTTTATTTAATCATGATTTGTTTTCTGTCCACCAACACTCCTTTGTATCATCGATTTTTTTTCGTATTTATAAAAAGATATGACCTTAACTATAAAAATTACTTAAAAATAGTGGCGGATATGGCTGGTGATGCAGGAAACGCTTCCCCTTTATCACACCTGATTTCAATCTTGGGTATAAGATTCTATTTTTAGGTTATTTGTTCATTTTGTTTCTTGTCTTTTAGATTATTAGTCTTCTAATAAATGGGTACATGTGTTATTTTTATACTGTAAGGTTTAATATATTATGGTACCAGGTGTTATAAAACGTGAGCTCATCGAATTTATCATCATTCTTGTTAAGTTTAACGTATTATCTGCCATTTTTTGAAACTTCACATTAATTTATGAAAAAAAAATACAAAATGGAAACAAAACAAAACAATACAAAAGTTAGTTTGATAGAGGGTTGGAGTCAAAAAGCAACAGTGCAATTTGTGCACAAATTAACAAAGAACTAGCTGTTTTCTGTTTATTTAAAACTTACAAAACACCTCCACCTGTTTTTCCGTTTGGCAGTCATCCAAAATGGAAATGCACCAGTCAATATGGACTAAAAGGAAATTATAACATCTGTCATAATAAATATTTATAAAAATATTAAATTATAAATATTAAATGAATCTCAAAATACAATTGTATTCAATTCTGGTTTACAAAAATGAGTAAACAAATTATTGTTTGTAACTTCAAGACCATCATGGTTAGCTTGTACTCTTGTTTTATCGCGTATACAGAATCTAAATTAAACTAATAACGAATATTACTGCTGACTGAGAACATACCCATCCAGAGAAAATTAAACAGATGCTGTCTAAAACAAACATGGTAGGAACATCGTCATGCTTAACACATCTGTTATAGTACATTACGTAGCCAGTACAGTATAAGTAGGCACAATTAATGCTGATATTGATTCCATCTAGGATTAGTCCGACAAAACTCAGAATAGCTGCCACAACCCCATGTGTTATCTGTATACCTCCAAAAATGCGTAACATTCGGTTATGCTGTGAGTATGAGCCTGCTGCATAACCTTCTTCATCTTGTTGCATTTCGATGTCGTCTGACAATTAAAAATCATATGACAAAAGCTATATAGCAATTGGTCTTTTCTTAAAAATAATATTAACTACATAATAAAAACATTTTTGTTTAAACTACAGCAGTTTGTTTATTATTAAGTCATATTGCTTAAAGCACAACAAATACAGTAACATCACAATTCCAAAATAATCATGTTTTTGTAGCTATTATACAAAATACAATGACCTATTGCTGTTTCTGGCTAGTATTAAAAACAAGTTTGATAGATAAGGTATTACAACATATATGAATAGAATGGAATAAATTCAATGTCAATCAGCAAAATATTGCATGGAGCGTACATTAATTTCAACGTAATATAAGGACTTGTTACGGTCTTCAAATTGGGCTTCTTGTTTATACATATATATCAGAACGTCATAACTTTGTTTTGACAGATGTTATATATTTTACTGGAAAATAACATTTTATCGTTATTCCTTTTGCTGTTCGATAACCCAATGACTTTACAAATCAGATAGATATCTTGTGTATGTTAGTATCACTAAGTTTAATCATTGAATGAAACATTTATCTTTGATTCTTTTTTTTTGAAGTCAGAGATTTAAACCTACATAATTGATGTTTGGAAATAGGTTAATAAACATTTACGCAACATTTTGATGGACTGTTTGATAAGAGCAAAACATAAAGCCTTTTTATCACGATTACAATGCTACTTTTAAAAAAGTGCAAATGAGTCTTTGTTATGCAAGGAACGTGGCGCCATTCAAATAAATTAACCACTTTAGGTCAAGAGTCATGCCTCTCTTTTACTTTTCACGCCGCCAGTGTACTCACTGGAAGCTATTAGACTGAAGCTAATGGAGCAAAGACTACTGACGCACGATTGTTCAGTGATTGGCAAGACGTCTTTAGGTCTCGAATCTACTACTTACTTTGTATATACATTAAGCGATGTTTAAAAAATTGCTTTCAGTTATGTTAGCTATGAACTTAAGTACGAATATTAGGAACATTATTTACAATTTTACATTTCATTTTAACCAAGCATCTTTATATCTAGCAGATTTAGTTAATACGCATAAACATTTATGGGTAGTTAAGTAGCAATTTCAAGTGGATGAAGCTTATAAATATACATAAATTTAATTTGTCAGCTTCAAAGAAAAATGTAATGTACACAGAAAGCAAAAACTCAAACTTAGAGACGAAGTATGTTTTACTGTTATAAGACCTGTCACTGAATGTGACTATGAAGTATAGAAGGTTATTTCAGTGGCAACCAAAATTGGTCTATTTTTTTCACATAAATGTTTTATTGTGTTGTTCTGGGCCTAAATATTAGTAAAATGTTGCTCGTCTTACATTTAAAGCAAATCAGTCATTCAATCAATCCATTGAAAATTAATTAAACATAAAATATTGATGGGATGTCTCAAAATGTTCTATAAAATAGTAAACAAACAAGCGCCACTGTTAGTACTACATGCAGTTGCAAATATTGAATTCTATAGCTTCAGAGCATTGCAAAGCAATTTCAAGACATTCAAAACAGCAATTTAACAACATCGTGTTTTGCCATCATTTATTTAATTGTTGAACTCATTGAACAAGGACCTGTGTCAATCGCCGACTATTTGGTCATTTCATTAATTTTAAAATCGAAAGCATTTTTCATAACGACAGGATATGAAATGTTACGTACGGAAAATTATGAAAGAAGTGTAGTCCCGTTAGTAGTAACCTATTTAAACACAGTACCGCTTTCTTATGATGTTTCAAAATATAAATTTTCATTAGTATTTGCCTAATGTAGATCAACAGGATGGAATATATTAAACATAAGAAAGGCATGAACAATTGTACTAGAAAACAATTTATCCAAAAATAAGCTGAAATGGAAAATTATGTGTATCTTAAATAAAAAAATGTTAATTTAAAATGCATTTTCATAACATTATCAAAATAATCACTTCATTGAAAAGAATCGATTTTGCAAATGGAGATAATCGAACAAACGGCACAGGGAAAATTAACAAATTTTGGAATTTTGGCAAAAAGTCGGTGACCCTCTTTTTTTCTTCCTATTTATTTTTGTTAAGGTTAGATCAAGAGAAACCACGCAAGAAGATACTTATCATATTCATTATTTGTAATTGCTAACAAAAAACTATTTTCCCTATATGATCTATACAAAATGGATCCCAAAAGTAATTTTCATAGCTGTATTGCGACCCTAAATAATTGATACCTCCTAATTTCTGTCCTAAATTAATCTTTTTGTATTAAATTTTTTTACGATTTAATATATATTTAAATATTACTATTGGGGTTGCAAGAAATGTTATAAATTTAATGGTTTTTTTTCAGAAAATGTTCTGTTTCTTGATTTTAAGGGTTACACCTCATTAATAAACATTTCTTATTTGAAAGCAATGAACTTTAATTGACACGACTGTTGCCTCTATTGACGCGTGCCTACCAAAACTACCCTTCTGGAGATATGGAATTCAACCCAGTTTCAGTTTGTTTTTGTGTTTTGTGTCTTCTTGTTTTGTAGTCGTCTCCTCTTTTGTTTAATCATGGTTTTGTCTGTTCTTGACTTAATCTCTTATGAATTTTTCTCGGTATCTTCGATTTATTTTTCTTGAAACGGACCTTTTGGTTTTGTACATGTTTTAAAATAAAATATAGCAGAAATATGCTAATCTCGCTAACACACATTTTAGAGCAAGTGATGCATGAAGTGAGTGTAATTGCAATATCCCGAGCTTACACAGGTAGATAAGTGTGGAAGTAAATATGGTGTGCCAGAAGTTTGATTGTAAACATTAATATTATATTTTGCCGTTTTGTTGACTTTGTAACAATATGTAATTTTTTTCACATATTTTATGCGACTTTCGAATCATGAGCTTCAACATATCTGCAAGAGAAGTCTCGGTGTCATCACTGAAATTGCGGTCCAAAGCAGATAATATTAGTGCCAGGTCTAGGTATCAAATAACACACTGTAATTTATCTGTCTATTGTCCATCAATAAAAAACACAAAATTACAAAATTATCTAAGAACACTATTGAAAGAGCAACGAAATTACTTCATTCAGACATTTTTTTCATATTGAAAGTTACAGAAAACTCAAAATTAAAATACCTTGATTGATGATTGTAGGTAGTTGATTCATTTTAATTTATGCAACATGGATGTTATATGTCCTTCACTTTTTTAATGTAGTGTAATACACGTACTATTATAACGTTTAAATTTAAAAAGGTATTGATCAGGAAGTTACATGAGATCAGGTAAATATTTAAAACAATTTTTAAAATGTGATAAAGAAAAATATGTTAAATAAATAGTGGATAAAAGTCTTTATATTTTAAGTTAAAATTTGCCGATACAGCTAAGTATAACAGTGAACACAATTTAAATCGGCTCCTCAAGTGATTTATTGCCGTTCTTATCTTATTCATAACACAAACGACGAAATAAATGTGGTACGCATATCAACTGTAATTATTGTTTAATTACAGCAATCATATACAATCATTTTTTAACATTCATCACGCATACAAGAGATATACAATTTAAACCAGATAGCCGTTGCTATCAAATCACAAATTAATACTCATTAGTGGCCCTTCTAACTAAACCAATAATAAGAATATTGTAGAGAAAGTAAGTTAGTATTAAAACAGATCGGATTTTAATTATTTGTATTCAAGTTTTGTTTCACGAATTAAAATTTGAGTTAATATTATGCATTTGAATGTTGTTATAAGTTTTATAATACTCAATGTTTTCAATTCATTTTCATCTACAAATATTGACGTATTGTCGTATTAATATTTTTCACAGGACATATGTTGTTGACTTTTGGAGCAGAAGCACATTTTTACTACCACAACATAATTTTGAAGACCATTTTGAGAAATTGTTATTGTCTTCAGACACGGTTAGTTTATTTATTATGAAACAGTTGCCCTTTCTCTTCTTAAAAATTAATTCCAATGAATTTTTCTAATTTGCCAATCGATAAGTAAACTATGTTATTCAGTATAATAATTGAATTGTGTTGTTTGAATGTTGTTTAACGAACTTTCAGCAAGTGGTCAGCCATATCGTGGCGTCAAAGTTTTTATTGGGAAGGAAGCCGAATTATCCTTTGAAAACATTCGGCTGAAAACCAGGAAACACCCTGACAACACGGAGATTCGAACCGGCAACCTGACCCTTGACAGACACGTGATAAATAGTAGTGCATATACTATCGTTGACGTCACTTCATCCGTTGGTTCATGTTTTGTTCATTATTTCCTACTAGCGGCCACTAGAGCAGTAATTGGTTGCATACTATCAGTAACTGGGTTGAATAAAACACTGCTATTTATTGTAAACCAAATGAATGAGGAATACAATATTAGATTTGCAAATCTGGTGTAATTAACAACTGAGTTTGTGACAGGTTTTGTTCAAATGTTCGTGTTCGTATATCAAATATCTAATTCTGGGCCCAAGATGAACATACAGGGTGGTTTAATTTAATAAGCAATAATTTGTATTCATGCATTATTAAGTAGAAGCAAATATATTAACATTTGAGATAAATTGTACTTATGTTCCTGAATTTAATCTAAGTTTCGTTAATAATTCCTTTAGAATAGATCTCTGAGTTGTTTTTTGCTACCTGAACTACCTAATTATGTTTTGTCTTGTTTGTTATTACTATTAAACTGATAAACATTGTTAACACGTGTTCTGATAGTATTTCACACAATTATAGTCTACTTGATTAATTCAGAGGAGTTATATCGGTTTGTGATTTGTGAACATGTTTAAGAGAATAACGTGGACCTGCAAATTACCCCATGAACATAATTTTGACAAACTAAGTTTTTTATAACTATTAGCTATAAATATGGCTACTTGTAGTCATTTTCTGTCTGTCACTGTCTGAAGATGACTTGACATGACACAAATTTCTTTAGTTTTGGTAGAACAGTCATTTGTGTCTATCACACATATGTATTTCTCTTTACAAACTTGTACTCAGTCGACAATCTACAACTAAATTTGAGTTCGTAAGTCATCAAATGTTTGTCACAGACATTTTCCACTTCAACTGAATCAAAATTTGTCCTTATTAAGGCGTTGCAGGTGTATCAGTCAAAATATGTTCGTCACAGCCATATGCCTCATTTACTCAGTCAACATTCGTGTTTTAAAACGACGATTTTAATTATTGTTTAAACAAATGTATGTAAATACACAGTCAAAATATGACTCGCTAGGTGTTAAGCAAAAGTCAATCAACAAACAGTTTATGGACCATTTATTTTTTTTATAGGGAAAAAATTATATTGCCTGAACCATATGCATTTGTATAAAAGAAAAGTACACTGAAAAAGAGGATATTAATTTTAATCTACATCGCGGTAAACTATATAGCTCTTCCAGCAGGTTTAACAAAAAGTTGCAAATCTACTTCTGTTATCAATATTAACATGTGCTGAATTCAACAAAATCCGAAAACTTCAATGCATGCGAATAATAACAACATTTCAGTGGTAACGAATATGTAATATTTGAATGACTTATAATCATTCTCCAGCGATATCGATGGTCATTTTCTTTTAACATCTGCCATTATTGTTTAAAGATCTTGAAACGTTGTTAGAAAGAAATAACTCAAACCTTTTCTATAATTAGCAGGTAAAACATATGATTAAAGGACGTAACAGGTAATTTGTGAAGAACAAATATATACTAATAATACTAATACGCCAATGTGTGTTTTGGAACATATAGATGATTCTCTTATTGAACACTGTATTAATAATAGTTAAAACTTTTCGTGTTTTATACAAAATCTACATTGTAAGCGATGTTCTTTTACAGACCTTACAGTATCGCAAAATGGAAAGACTCAATTTATTAAACTTAACCAAATTAGTTCAGACAACCATAAAGTAAATGGACGCCTTTAAAAAATAGGAGATTCGAGCTTTTCGGTAATATATTACAGTGTCGATAAAATTGATTCAAGAGGCAGTTACCCAATTAGGTCTGTCCTAGATGACACGAACGAACGTTTATGACCCGAATTCAGTACAGAGTAAAGAATTACTACTTTCGATATTTTTTTAATATAGTACGATTTGATGAAGTTTTTATAGTCTCTCAACTGTGAGTAACAACATTTAAAAAAAATATCATAATACTATTGTAGAAGTAGTTTGGCGATGAAATTAAAATTTTGGTATTTGTAAATACTGCGATTATATAAAAACCTGATTTAATAATAGACTTCGGTAAATTGGTAAAAACAATTAAAATGCAAATATATGGGAAAATAGCACACACTAATCTCATGCGATTTTTTCACAATGACATTGGTTGAAAACATGTAATTATCATGATTAACAGGACAAACATTTTTATACCACAATAACCCAATGATTTACATTAAAACAAAGTTCATTCAGTTACGATAATACTTTGATTTAGACATGTATTTACCATTAAAACTAACTTTAACCATTATACTAATAATATGTTTCTAAATAATATTTGTTAATTGGTAATAGGTGTTTTTGTATTACAGTTGATTCTTTGTTTATGAAAGGTTTTTATTGACAATGTATCCAGTCTCGAGTGTTATGTTGTCTTGTATTTTTTTTAAACTTCTGCGGCTGCTATATAAGCAAAATACTTTAAAGATATGTTACAACTAATCAACATTACATCTTTCTGTCTTTCAGAACATGTCTTTCTGTATATTTTTCACTTTACATATTTCGCTTCTTTATAATAAATATTATTTTAGTGATTGAACAGATTAATATTAAAAATAATACAATTTCTTTATATTCTTGTGCCTTACAAATAGTGGATAAGGAAGTTTAACTTTTAATATCTTGTTATTTTTGTTAGTTATTCTAGTTTTATATTAATATTTTCACCAAATAAACACACATTATTTGTATTTTCAAACAAATTCGTGTCCAAACTATTTATATAAGCCATCAGATCTACATTGATGACAGGTTTGAAAAACTATTTCTGAACGTATTACTTGTATGTAAACCAATACATGTTTTCCCTTCCCTTTCGTACCTGGTTAAGCGTTTTTCTGCCAAATACGTGACATTTAACCCTAATAAGCGTTTATGTCATAGCTTTAAATTGCAGCTATATATGCAAACAAATATGCATTTGTTGTGTGGTTTTTCTATAGTTTAAAAGAGCACACGATGAATGATACCTGAATTTTTCGCCAGCGGTACGGTCAAATGTTCAAAACCGAAGTTTGCAAAATAACTTTCTTTTCTCTCGTAGAAATGTTATTACCATGTAATTTGGTAAATATTTTGACTAAGCTTTTTCGATCTATTCATATGAAAAACAATATCAAGAGCTTACCAGATTTTTAAAAATCGCTGTGGTCTAGACATATTGATTGATTAACTGCTTGCTCATCAGCCATTTAGAACTATTTCAGTTATATTTAGGACCGAAACAATTTAGGAAACAAAAAATCAAGAACATTGACTGCCAATGTTTAAGTGTAAAGTGTATCGAAAGCAGCAAAGAAAACATTCAGAGACGAATTACTAAACATGTTAATTTTTATTCACAAATTGGCTTTGTGAATATAACATCTAATTAGGTCTTAACATTTAGTCAACGAACACAATTGTTGGTAGCGAATATAATAAAGCATGAATTGTACCAACACGAATAATAAAAGTCATAACAACATTAACTCCAACAATAGTCCAGACAGATTGATTGATGAAATGCTTGCTTAATAAATTGCTAAGACTTTTTCAGCTGTATTTGGGAAGAGAACAAGTTAACAAGTTAAAATTTCTTAGAAAACAATATTTGATTTTTAGAATACATGGCCAAGAATAAGACTTGGAAGCGTAGAATAACTGCGGGGAGTCAATTCTAATAGAAAAAAAGCTCCACTTGAAGCTGTGCGTTTTGTCGCCTGATTATTTACGTTTGCAAGTAATGATTCTGTTGTACTAAAACCGGTTGAAAAGAGTTGCAAAGTAGACGTGAGTTTAAAAATAAAGAGCACAGGATTATTAAAACAGTATTTATACTACCTGCAGTTGAAAATACTGAATAACTATTTTGACACATGTAAATTAGCTATAAACCAACCTTCCTTTTTGCTACTATTTATCAAATATTGTTACTCACCGAATTTGTGTACATTGCCGACTGTTTCAGTATTTAAAGCAATGTTTAAATCAAAAGTATTTTCTGTTACAACAAAGACCAAATTTTGGTCCATTTCGGCGATTGGATATGTAACGTTCAGCGTAGAATAATATAAAATAAGTGTACTTTTGTTCACGATGACCTATTTGAATCGAGTGCCACTTGCTTTTGTGGGTTCAAAAACGTTTTGTTAACATCATTCGCTTTACATATATCTCGGACATCAATGTCTTTTTAATTTCTATGCAATAATGTTGTATGGTATTTTTTTATTTGTAAACAAATGTACTAGTGTATAATTTTTCATTTTATATGCATTATTATAAAATATCAAAAATATTTCATTATTAAAAAGTAGCATTCTAATATGACGTCCTGCTTTAGCTATGTAAACAAAGCCGTGTCAAAATTCCAAAAAGTTTAGTTCCCATATGCGTAAATTGCGTGTTTTGTGTAAATATAAAAACTGACTTACAAATGCCGTTTATTATGTGTTATCCATAATTATCGTTATTGTTAATAATTTAGTTATTTTTAGTCTGAAATATGAGATTTATATGATTTAAACTACTCCCGATACATTATTTTTTTAACAATTCTACATTCGAATCAATATGACGTCACAATTAGAATTCCGACGTCATATTACGCTGAACTGAAAATTTTAAACTGGAACGACGCAATTTCGTTAAGATTTCTCAATATTTTTGTTTAAAAGGTACGTACATTCAATAAAATGACAAGAAAAAAAGTTTATGTCAATTTTATTTGCTTTAACATACTGTTTTGGGATATATCGTATTAGTTTCAAAAAAACAATATTACCACTGAAAGCATCCTCTTAGAACCGCTTCGAAATTTTAAAACATTTGTTATAGTCAAAGTCGGCGTCGGTCCCTCCGGGAGAATGCATATATTTTTGCCTGTTTTTGTATTCATTGCTTTATATTTGTTACCAAAAAGCGTCAAAATGAATTTACAAGCTAATCCAATCTTTCTTTTAGTAAATTTTATGCTCATTACTACTTAAATCGGATTTTTCTGACCTCAACGGAGATTTCCCATTGTCAATTTCGCCATGTTTTGCCTCCAAGCAACAGTGGGGAGAAACTTGTTGTTTACAAATTGTCGGCAGTTTCCGTATCATTTGTCAACCAATCAGAATTGAGTTCCATTTGCCGATTACGCAATTTCGCGCCATATTGATGACACACCTTCCCAAATGATTGAGGAAAATATTCTAGGAAATTATGCACATTCTTGCCAGTTCTGACGTGAGTATGTAATTGTAAGTTAATAATTTAATTTTCCATATTGCAGAACAGTTGTCAACTGTCTTTAAATATCATCAATATCAATATCAAAGTAGTTAGTAGTAAACAACCGCCACGGCAGACTTTGTCTAAGAACCAGACCCACGTGGTTATTATTTTTTTGTTTACAATCTGAGAATGACTTTTAGTTGATAAATTAAGGAAATACAGACTAATTTCATTGTTTATATTCAGTGCCGTAGATAGGGTCTGAATGATTATTGTGACAATTTGGAAACAGTTCGGTAAAGTGGGGGGGGGGGGTCAGGAATCCGGGTCGTTCACAATAGCGGTGCAAGTCAATCGGCACCTACAAAAAAGACAATTCGGCACCCATATTACTAGTCAAATCGGCACCTCGGAATAGTCGAAACGTCACCAGGGGTGCATTTCTTTTACCTGAATATGAAAAATGTTTCAGTACAATGCACGTGGTACAATGTTACAAAAAACAAAAACATGTTTCGGTTATTTAAAAAACAACATTTCTGTCAAAACAGTAACGAAATGGCTTGTCGGTTTCAGTTTGAAACATCAATCACTTATGTTTCGATATCATGTATCTGTTACAAGTAGAAGAAACAGTGAAACATGAAAATGTTTCAGAATTATGTTTCAGATTTGGGTAAAATAAATCCCCCCCCCCCCCCCCCCCATGTTAAATTATTAACTTCTTACAATGAAATAGTACCTTACCTGTTTGCCTAGGTTCGTTCGCTCTCTTTCTGTTATATAATTTAACCACTGTTTTGTTTTGTTTATTTTTATCAATATTTTTTTAAATATGCCTTTTGCCCTTTGTTTGAAATAAATTTAATATATGACATAAATGTACTGTAAAAATGATATTTGACTACTGTTTTTTATTTTTTTCTAAACTAATAATTTTCATTTTTTTAATGTTCATAAATTAATTATTACACTTAAGACTAATTGCTTATTAATAACGATCAAAAATAAAACTTGATGATTGTATAATTAATGTAAAAATTGCTAATCAGCACAGACAGAGAGACAGAACTTTATGTTAAGTAAGATGTAGTATAAAATTACAAATATCTCTGTGGAGCTTTTATGCCAACAATACATATCAAATCCACATACTTTAATTGTTATCATGAAACCTT
The DNA here is from genome assembly GCA_944474755.1 of Limnoperna fortunei. Classification (NCBI taxonomy): domain Eukaryota; kingdom Metazoa; phylum Mollusca; class Bivalvia; order Mytilida; family Modiolidae; genus Limnoperna; species Limnoperna fortunei. The sequence goes on along the minus strand of OX104112.1, from coordinate 94,405,192 downwards.
ATAACTATATAATTAGGGGGAACTGACTCGCTATACAGGGGCAGGGCGAACTGACCCATTACTGGGCCCCAGTCTGAGTGGAGGCAGCAGTATTAACCCAGTATTAGCCTTACTTTTCCTGCAATAGGATGAAGCTCCAGAAACATACATGTTATACTGTTTAAAAGTTCTAGTTTCCTCCATTGCTGTCCTGTTTATATTTATAAATTTTTTTTTCATGCAAAACATTCAACAGCATATTATTAAAACTACTCCTGATCTGAGCAAAATTTGTGTTACCTTTTTGGTCATTGCTTAGTTTCTTTGCGTTATTTTATTTATTTATTTGGGGTAGAGGTCAATTATGAAAGGAATGTTATTTGTATAAAATACATGAAAGCATGTACATTACTTGAGCAAATAATTAAATGTAGACAAAATTTATTATTTAATTAATGAACCCCTATGAGCAGGTATAAACAGTACTTTGGGAAAAGGGGGGTGCCTTTCTTAAACCTGAAAATAAGTTTTTCTAGCAGATTGGGACCCTGAAACTCAATAAATACTGTTCATTTTTATATGCCCATCTATATGTCATCCACATGTCACACTGTATCGTGTCACTGCGGGCAAGGTGTACTTGGCTTACAATCTTAATTGACCAGGATGTACAGTTTTCCTACTGAAGGTCTGGGTTTTCTCTAGGTACTCCATCTTCCTCCCCCAATAAAAACTGTATGCCATGAAATAGCGGAAAAATTGCTGAAAGAGGTGTTAAACTCTGGGTTTGTTTTATACTACATTTAGTACTTTTTAGTATATATGTGAATTTCCACTAAGGATAATGAGAGTTTGTTCTTGAAAAAATACAGAGTTTTTGTTTTTAAACATTTTCACCAATTTTCTTGAAAGTTTAGCGAATTGTTAATTTTTTTTAGATTTAAGCTTCATTTAATTTTTATACCCCACCACACAAAGTGGTGAGGTACTATGTTATACACTCCATATGGATGTGCATGTCTCCAACCTTACTTCAGTGCTGACAGGCACGTGATCAACAGTATTACTACTTTACAATGCAACCATTTGTCACCTCAACTGGCAGTGAATTTCATGAACTGAAATCAATTTGCCATTTAAACTTGTGGACTGCTAAAGTATTCAGTAGCCAATGAAGGCCCAAGTTTACTGCTCACACTTTTACTTGACTATAAGTAACAATCTCGGGTTTTGTCTAGACATGCACATGATATTGAAATTAAAAATACACCTTAGATCATGGCTCAGAAATAGTTAGCTTAATTATCAATTTGTGTTTCATCAGTCAACTTGGAAATTTCTGGCATATACCAGATACATTAAGATTTTGTATAAATTTAAAGTAATAAAACAATGAATAACCATGTAAATTTGTATAATTAAAATAAAGCATGATGCATTGAAATCAGTCATGTAATATTATATAAATATGTAAACATAATTGCAAAATAAAAATAATACATTTTGTATCACAGTCCATGTGAAATTAAAGTTCAGTCAGAAAAAAAACATGATTGTAGTATGCATAAATTATAATTAACAGAATGTTTTTTACATGATTGCAGATATACATTATTGGAGTTTCTGGATGGATGATGATTCATGATTTTTCTGATCACTGCTGGTCATTGGTGCATTTACTGCTGGTTACTGTTCCAATAAGTACAACTACTACAGAGTGAATCAACTACTTGTTCAACTGGAGATGACCGCTGTACGTGTCCCATCAGTGATGTCTTGGGAATTCCTAAGAGAAAAAGTGTGAAATACTGAATAACTGAAAAAAAAAAAATTTGTGACTGGTCTATTTCATGGCTTGATCTGTCAATGGGAGGACATTCTTGTTGTGTTGAAATAAGCATTTATCTTGTACACGAGTTATTTTTATTAAATTGATTTTATAAGTTTTTTTTAAGAGAGTAACATGTTTTGTTTGTTTGTTTGAATGGTGTTTTAACTCCACTTTCAGCAATTTTTCAGCTATTTAATGGCGTCCAGTTTTTATTGGGGGAGGAAGCCGGAGTACCCGGAGAAAACCCTGACCTGCGGTAGGAAAACTGGAATTCCTTGTCAATTAAGATTGGAGTCGAGTACACCCTGCCTGCAGTGAGAATCGAACCCGCAATCTCAGTGTTGACAGACCACGTGATCAATAGTAGACGAACTACCTTGACCACTCGGCCACCGAGGCCCCAAGAGAGTAACAGATATTATTTATTAACTACATGTATGACAGACCTAACACTTCTGTATGGTTAATACCCAAACATTCTATTAAACATGTATTTCAAGAGACTTTAAATTGTTTAGCGCCTTTTATTAAATTTTCAGCTATTCATTTACTGTGGCGTTTTTTTTTTATTGTGTAAAGGCAGCTGGTGAAAACCCAACACCTAAGGTATGAAAACTGACAATCCATGATGCCATTTTATGTGTGTGGGTATCTGTCAGTTACTCTTCAGGATACCCATCAGTTATCCACAACTCCACTATCAACACTGAATGGAATATGATGAATCGTAGTGCCAGTGTGCAACTAATAGTTAACATTTTGATTGAAATGATATTTGGGGTTTTCGATAGGAAACATGGATTTTGACTGGTTTAGTACTTATTTTAAGTAATCAACTCCTCAAGTTTTCAGTCCAGATCTCTTTACCGTAACAAACAATTAGACATTTATTGAACTTGTGCATCTTATTATAATGTTATTGGTTCTTATTTGTGGAAATAAAATACAATGTTGCACAGAATGGTTATAAAAAATGACCGGTATATAGAACGAATCGTCCCCTTCCCATCAACAAGAAGCGAACTTGGACTCCGAATCCCTGATTTGGGTGGATGTTTTTGTACAAGTTAGTTTTTTACTGTAACTTTCACAAGCGTATAGGTTTTTCTGTGTTGATAAGTTATGGCAACAAGAGATGTGGTCTATGTTAACATGAATCCTTTGTTCGTTTTTACGAATAAACAAGAGACGACGAGTAGGTATGCTCTAAATTAAAACACTTGTATAATATTGCATGAAAGGTCACGTGTGCCTGTTAAACTCAAGGGAAAATAGCCATGCAATAACCAACTACAATTAGATCCGATAATGCACAGTAAAACTCCGCCTTAATTATGTCAAATTTTATTGATTTTCTCTGCAAAAGGATAGCACGAGCTTCCAATATTAGCTTTTCATTTGATTAGTCGAATATCGGTCGCACCATAATAAACACCGCCCTCTTTATTTATAACCAATTATTAATGGGCGGGATTCATGTTACAAATCATTTATAGCACCGCCTTCCTCGTTAGACAAATACACCTTCTCGCGCTAAAGCGCTCGAAGGTGTATCTGTCTAACTCAGAAGTCCGTGCTATAAATATAACTTGTATGATGATTATTGTTTGCTTGTCGTTCAGCTATATTCAGGGTAGAAATATGGTCTATAAAAAAGAATGTTTAACGAAAATAATGTGCACGATAAAAAGAAAATAAAATATTGTGTACAATTGGGCCTCTGAGGCCGAGTGGTAAAGGTAGTTCATTTACTATTGATTACGTGGTCTGTCAACACTGATTGAGAGTTCGATTTTCACTGAAGGGTGCACTCGACTCTTATTTTTAATTGACAAGGCTTGCCAGTATTCCTACCGCTGGTCGGGGTTTTCTCTAGGTACTCGGGCATCCTCCCCCAATAAAAACTGGACGCTATGATATAACTAAAAGTGGCTTTTAACACAAATTAAACGAACATGTTAAAGTTTGCACATACAGCTCAAAATATTGCTGCTCGGGCGTTAAACACCATTAATCAATGAATCAAAATACCGTCTCTTTCAAATTTATTGCAATTCAGTAAAGGAGGGGGCAGGATATCGGAGTGTCGAGGTACTTAATCAATCGTACAACGAATCGAGAAAGGGTTTTAATTTCCAATAAAGTGATCATGAGGTTCACATCCCATGGCTATATGTTAGAATATTTCTTTCTGATGGACTGTAAAAAAGGTTTTCCCACCGAGGTTCGTATGCCCGTTACGGTCTGCGTGCATGCTTTCGTATTACATTGTATAACCAGACCTCCCCCTAGAAACTAGGGACAGTTATAGGTTGACCATTGGGAATCGTCCCAGCAATTGTTTTATCACTATATTTGATTCGAGCTTACTCAATCTTTCTACCAAACAATAATAAGGCGTGCATACAAATAGGTGCAAGTTTTTAAAATCGCTCGTGGGGTAAAATGTATCGAATTTTTTGTAAACCAGTTTACTAAAATAACATGCCAAAAAACAATTCTGCATCCGCAGTTTAGATTTAAGGAACAATCCGATAAAGCCGAAAATGTGGAAGTGAAATTAAAAACCCTACTTAAAGCTATCAAATTTATGAATAGTTGCAATTTCAAGTGTTTTTTGTGGCTCAACATTCTCCGAGAATTGAACAGAATAATAAATAAAAAATCCTTGAAGTTCGTAGAATTAATTCTAATGTTTAAAAATCGAAAAAGGGGCCAACTTTAGTTGTTCTGTTTATGAGGTGCATGCTTATCAGTCTGAGGGTCAGGAGTACATTTTTCGGGACGCCTGGATTGGGCATTTCTTTAAACAGGAATTTGAGATTTTGTTAACATTTAACCGGGAATTCTGTATACTAAAACGTAAGCGTGATCACGGAAAGAGCACATTTTGCGCAGGAAATTCGGGATATAAAGTTACTGGAATTTATTTTTATTGTTTAATAAATGACAAACCTTATTTGAGCACAAAATAAAATTTTATTCATGTTCCCAGCTCACTGGTAGGGGAACAGCAAACAGACATATTTATAAGTAACAATTCCAATTACAATGCTGAACTTGTTATTTGTTGTTAATAATAAAATAGTGTGAAAATTATGTCAAATTAGAATATAGCAACTTTAGGTTGATATACTTTTCAATATTAACATGTTGGCAAGTTTACTCTTAACATTGTGAATTTCTCGGGAATTTGGGAAAATGACATTTTATGACCAGGAATTTGGGATGTTCTAATTTTTGGATCGGGAATTCGGGGAGATGACCCCTCCTCCCCTCCCTCCAGTCTGTATTTATTAATTTATAAAGACGTGCATGCTTACCAATCTCTACTATGGGCATATACTCGAATTTAGGAAATTTCCCTTCATTCAGCGGTGTAAACGAATTGTACTGTTGAAATATTTTGCATTTATTTCTATAAACAAATTATTTCTTAATAATAAATAAACAGGTGTTTCAACTAAATTACGGGCAGTTAAAGGACATGTTCATTGCCGAAATTCTGTATGTAGTACTATATATATAGATGGTAAATTGTCCCACCATAATAGTATTTACACGCATTATGTTTATGTAAATTCTGTATGACAAAAAAGGAATTCAACATAAACTGTGATGTAAAGAGTTTTTTTTTGTAACAACGGGGAAAATGTGGGTAAAAAGCCATAGGTAATTGTCAAATTTTTCTAGGCAATTTATCATGTTTATTACATGAATTTGTGGTAAAACCAATTGAAATCGTAATCAATTTTACAAGAAGTAATTATTTTTTATTAATTAAGAATATACTTACCACTTCAATACTTATATACCTCCATTTCTTCAACAGCTGTTTCTAGCGTCTTTTTTTGTACGAGTTACTTCCCGTTATTGCACTACATCATTGACCGCGTGAACTTTGGTGACGTAAACAGCGGCTCCTTGACGTGTTTCCGCTGGTAAACAATGGCTGGCCGCTCAATGTTAATTTTCCGTAGACACGTACAAAAACCGTCACATGGCGTACAAAGGAAGACAATTATACCAAACCGATTGTGTGAATCATCTTGTAAATTGCAATAACACATCTTCACATCAAAATGTAAGCAAATTTATGCATATTTATTTTAAAATCGCGATTTTCTGAACTCCAAAAAGTTGTGACCATGACTATAGACATATTAGAATCGAAATAGATTATTGCGAGCGGGCTTTATGGGAATTAGAACATGGTCAGACCATATTTTTGTCTTCATTTTGTACCTCGCTATCGCTCGACAAATATAAGGTCTGACCATGTTCTAATTCCCATAAAGCCCGCTCGCAATAATCTATTTCTTAAATTTTGCATGGGGGATAATTCAACAGATGACATTTATATATAGTGAAAATTAACAATTCCCAAACGTTTCTGAACGTTTTCTGCAATTTGCGACCATTTACCTTTTTTATTTTTATTTACAGTTTATAGTAAAGAAAAACCACGCATTGCCAAATTAATGTCTCTTGAATAATACATTGCAAACATGACCTCAAATGTAATAAGTTTTAAAGTTTTATTGCGACCTTATCTGTTCGGTGATACATACGGCTTTGACAAAACTCAATCAAGTATGAATTAATATAGGCTCAAAAATTTAAAAAAATATGTGGCACCACAAGATGTCTTTCATGAAATATATTTAACATATATTAGAATACAATTTCTTTTAAATTGAATTACAAGTTTTAGTTTCTGTATAATCAGGACGGCAAACTTGACCTATAAGTGCACCAACCAAGACGGCTAGATGGGATCGCCATTTTAATGATCAACGAAAATTTCAATCCACAATCATACCTTAATTAAAAGTATAACCCCATTTGTTCCCTTCGTTTTACACAATATAGAAATGACCACCTTCTATATATTATATATTTTTGTAACATACGTTGTTTTTTTTGTAACGCATTAGTTATTTGGTTTTATATATGACTCGGTCAAAAGCATAGCAGTTTCATGCTTTGGCTCAGAATCTAAACCCAAACCGTAATTTATCTATTGTCCATGAATTAAGAAACATATAATCTATTTCTGAATTATAAAAGAAGGATACTGAAAGATTTATGAAATCAATCCAGTCAGACATTTTTCCGTTTTTGTCAGAATTACAGTAAATAGAAAAGTTAACATACCTTGATTGCTGTTTGATTCTTGATCCATTTAATATGTCAACAATCTCACTAAAACCGATGTTATCTTGTACATAAAATTGTAACTCATGCTATTTTAGATTAGTTTAGTAAATGTAGCAAAGCAGTGCAGTCTTCTCTTAAATTTGGTTATCACATTCCATTACACAACGATTACCGTAAATAAACTTATAAACGCAGTACATTTACGTCAGAATTTTCAAAACATTCTTTCTGAATACAAATACAAATTTCAAAGATTAGGACTATTGAAAAATTACTGTATTTTCAAAACTGGACCTTTACCAGGGAAAATCCTATAAAACTGGAACCATAATCAAGAAACATAACAAAATTTGTATGTCATAGCGGACTATACCGTTATATAGGGTAATATTTAGCATATCATGCGCATCAGAAATATAATACATACGCATAATACAACAGGTCATACAAGGAATTGAAAGAGTCAAAAACTTATCAGATGACATAATTGTTTTTTTGAAAACGCAAGAGAACCATGATGAAGCTCTTCAACGGCTTAGAAAAAAAACCATCCAACATTAAACAAGGAAAAGTGTGAATTTACCACTACATTGCTGGCATTTCTTGGTCACAAGTTGTCGAAAGACTAATTAAGTGCAGACGAGAGGAAAAATGCAGCTGTGAGACGTGAAGGAAGTAAGAAGTCTTATTGGACTGGTAAACTAAGTCTCAAGATGTATTAAGAATTATGCAACGATAGCAGAACCGCTAAGAAAACTCACCATAAAGGATACTGACAAGCAGTGGACAGAACTAGATCAGCTTAAGAAAATAGTTTTAAGAAGTGAGGTTATAGCATATTATGGTCAAGATTCAATATCGTGTCGTATCATTTGCATGTCGATCATTGAAAACTACCGAAACAAATTATAGTCAAACGGAGCGCGAAGCGCTATCTATCCTATGGGGATGTCAACATTTTCAGGTATAATTGTATTGACTAGACTTCGACATCCTGATGGACCACAAGCCGTTATGATCAATATTTACTAGGAAACAGACGCCAAATGCAAGCCTAAAACGTTGGGTTTTAAAACGACTACTGACCTTACCTACCAGGCGCACATAATGAAAATGATGTATTATCGCGATTGCCGATTGAGGAAACTTTTAAACACAATGGTGACTGGAATAGGGCACATGAATAGGGTAATTTCATATCCCAAATTACACAAAGAACATAGATGAAATTCGGGAAATTTCCGAATTAGACCATGAATTAGAAAATATTAGTCAATGCTTAAGAACAAACAGATGACCTCATACGAGGGATACATCATCTTTCTATAAAATCCGAGATGAACTGTGCGAAATTGACTCACTTTTATAAAAAAACAACCGGCTTGTCATTCCAAAGCAGTAAAGGAATCCACCAGAAAATGAAGATGAAAATGAAGGAATATGCCATTTAAAGGAGATTGGAGATTCCGAAATTCAAAACCAGACAGAACGCGAAAGCGCTCGTTATGTACATTCATAGAAATATATATAAATACATGCCGAAATAGGAAAATGGTCAACAGTATTCTTGAGATCAATCACTGGGAAAACTATTAACCGGAATGTTAGTCATGGTAAACCATATTATTCATTCAAACAACTAACAATTGAATCACAAGATGACAATAGACATATTCATCGTATAGATCCTCGACCACAGAGACTTAAAACAGTGCCGCGACGTTATAATGACCTCGTTTTGTAAAGTAATTAATTACAGTGTTATGATAACATTTGAAGTGCAAATTTTATCTTTTAATTCAAGCAACGATTTCTTTTCATTTTATCTCAGTTACCAAATACTCATTTGGTGGGCTATAATTTAATTGAAGGAGAGATGTAATATGTCAACAATCTTACTAAAACTGTAATTGAACCAGAACAGACCCTCGACCGATATTATCTTGTACACGAAATTGAAACACATGTTTATTATAGATTAGTTTAGTAAATGTAGCAAAGCAGTGGAGTGGTCTCTAATTTTGTATATCATAATCGATTACACAAAAAACAAAATCAATACTAATGAGAAATTTGAGATAACAGATGTTGCATTAATTTTGTGCAGTTATAATGTTTTTTCTTTATTGAGCGATTTATACAGTTTGTCATCACGAAAACAGTTAGTGTATAAACGTTGTGAAGCGTTTGTAAAAAATGTCCCAAAACAACAAACGGAATAGAAAATGAAGATACAGGTTAAGTTTGTGAAGTTTGAACTTCTCAAATATGACTTAAGTTAAAAATTTCTATGCTTGTAGCACGGAATAAAACTACTTAACCTTGCTTTGGTAATCCTAACTACTAATCTTATCTTTACATGAAAAATAAAATCATCATCGAGTACATAAAAGAATATGCATACGTTAGCAAAAATTAAATTTATTAATGACAATCGTATGTATCATCTCTTATTTATACGTTAAAGTTTTTCAATGTCGCAGATATATTAGGTTAAAGTTTGTTTATTTGAATATATTATAAAATAACACTGGGATACGGAAACAATTATTACGCCAATATTACGTCGATTCCCTTATGTTAATCCCTAGATTAATTTCGCGCATCAATGACACTGGTCGTTTCGCCTTGTAATCTTTAATGTAGGTGTGATCCAAAATGTTTACACCTCTGAGCGAAGTCAGTTTAATTAAAGCTATAGTGTAACATAACTCACAAGGGCTAGGATAGAAGAGTGTTGAAAAAGTAATAAATTTTGAACCAGAAACAATAAGCATTTCTTCTATCTATATTTCAAAAAGTGTTCGTCAACTCAAATAAAAAAAAGCTATTAATGTAGTCAAAAGTTGATACAGATCCGTCAAATCGGTGTCAAATACAATTGTATAAAGGTCAAGCTACAAATTCAACATGTCCGCGTGCATGGAAATTATTTCTTTTTTTAATTGAATTCAATAAAATTATTTTTTTTACTTATTAATTTAAAGTAAAAAAGCATGCTTTAGACTACTTAAAAATTTCATATAATCTTATAAAAATACGGAATATATTGTAATAGAAATCTTGATATTTTAACACAGTTAATTTTTGCAAATCTACATATTTAATATTTATGTTTAAAAATATATACTTCTGCTTTCCCTGAAATAGTGCTCAGATGTCTGTAAAAAAACAAATAAAAAACTTGCCAATAATATGACCGCTTTTTGTACTTTAATTATATTTAGAAACAAACAATAACAATAACACAAAATTCTATAAACGAGATATTTAATATTAAACGGTACTGCGGCAAGAACCAACATTGAATGTTAAAACCTGCTGATATAACGTAATTAACAATTTTATTAAATCGCTTTTGAAAACTATATTTGTAGTGTTATCGTCTTCTCTGTTTATTTATGACCGTTCTTCATGTATTCATGAACATGTGACTGTAAAGAATTAGTTTAATTTGTTAAGAATAGAATCTCTAAAATCATAATGTAACGCATTACTCACCGGATAATGAATTGTTGTTCTTGTTAAATGATATAGTTTGTTCACAGAATGTGTCAGTGTACATGCGTGGTAAATCAAAAACACGATGATTGCTTACTTCATTATCATGTTTGTGATATAACACGCATATACACTGACAAATTCTGTAAATTACATCGGTTAAAAGTTCGAAATTTCTGCAGTAAAGGACTTCATTATTGTAAAATTGCAGATCAAATTGGTAACAGTACTGAACGAAGTGATCCGCTAACATTATTCTCCTTTTCAATAAACGGTTGTGTAAGATATATATGACATCATCTAGGTCTGCTAACACCTCAAACAAGACGTGAATATGAAAAGGCCAACCTGAAATATAAATTTACCATCTGCAAGATGCGATGTCGAAGACCTTGATGTTACTATTATAGTCTCTGGTACATTTTTGTGTTTGATATTGACTAAAGCTGACTTGAATTAACTTAACAATGTTTGTAAATTGTAAAGACAGTCTCTTGTGTCTGTCTCAGTTTTTTCTATGTATTCAGTCGACATTCGAATGCTACAACTATTTTTTCGTGGCGTCTGTCAAAAATGTTCTGTCAGACCTTTTTCACCTTTACTCAGTCAACCTTCGCCTGTTTAAATGTCGATTTCATTGCATTGCTAACCATTTTTGTGGCAGACTTGTATCAGACAAAATACGACTTTCACAATGCCGGTCTCTTACTGACTAATGTGACGTTTTCAAAAACTGTTACAACATTTTGTTCTGTGTCATATAAAATGCTTACACCTGGTGCTATCTGTCAATGCATTACATAAGTTCAATTTGTGTTTTGAACAATTTTGATTTTTATTAAATTTGTACTTTTTGTGCATTTAAAATATTTAAATATCCATTATTATTTATGCAACGGAATCTATTAATAGCATTACATTATCAACACCTCTCATTAAAATAAAAATTGCATTCAAAGCTAAAATTTCTTCAGTTCTTCATGAATGTTTTATTAAAGTCTATCAAAAACGCACAAAGTTTAAAACTACGACATGTATAGTTTATAACCAATGTTTTAATTGCTGAGGCCATCAAAAGGGTCTCAGTGTTTGACTCACAAAACTGTCTACTATGCCCAGGTGGTGGATATAAGAAGCCATTTTATTTTGGGTGATTATCAGGTCACAAATCGGAGAGCTTTTCATAGTGGGTGACATGTTTTGAGATTGAAACGCTCCTTGCAAAATAAAAAAACATCTCATATAAATTTCATGAACAATAGGATCAGTCCCCACCCTAATACCCTTACCATACTGTATCAGCAGCAGCCAAAAATTTGATACCCGTGGTTGGAACATATCCACGTTGATTTATTGCTGAAAGTCAAGTTTAGCTGTTTACTACGTAAACTAAAATCACGACGAATGTCACAAGTATAGCAAAATATGATCAATAATAAGGGACAGTTTATATCCCCATTTTCGTCGGAAAATTTGCGTTCTTTATTTGGCTGCTGTTGGTATTGTAGTGTTAGTATTTCTGATGCATGGCGTTATGATTTTACTTTTAGGATTTTTTTTTCTTCAGCATCTTCTGATGCACTTTGCATATTAAAGCTTTTCATGTGTATTTTCAAAATAAAGTTATTTATATCAGTTGGTTTTCTACCCACTGAACAGTTGGTTGTGAGTTTTTTTATTAAGAAATTTATACAGGATTGACACTAAAACTGTTATTATGTAAACATTGTATAAAATATTTCCTAAAGAATCGAATGATATCGGATAGGCACACAAATCTTCGTCTAATCAATTTCAAACCTCTAAAGACATAATTGACGTTAAGAGGGATTAAAATGTTGATATGTAGTTTTTTTATTTTTTCTGGTACGAAATAAAACCATTGTTGGCGTTCAATATAAATGGATCAACGCAAATGCTTAGGATGACTATATACAAATGTTAATATTTAATTTATTACTGACAGATTTTTTAATTATTTTTTTAAATATACAAGTTATTTCCATGTAAACGGTTTATTGTAAACTTTATGTATTGATTAATATAACTGTTGAAAATTTAATAATGCTTTCTATAAACATTGGATATTCAGACATATATTAAAACATGATTTAAACCAAGATACATACGTATAACTGTTGTTTACATTTATATAGTTCATCAAATAAAAAATAGCAGGTGAATCCCCCCATTATACTTAACATTCAAAGAACAGAAAAAGCAATACACATAAAATACAAAATACAAAGAACGTTTATTAAAGCTGAAGAGTAAAACCATGTTCGCAGGAGTGATAAATAATGTCCTCTATTAATAAAGACATACGTCTTCTTTTCTTGTAAAATTAAACATAGCTGTGATCCAAAATGTTTGGCGGCAGAAAATGTTCGTGTAATATAAAAGCTATTGAGTAACATACCAATTAAGATGAGTTAAGACCATTAACTGGCAAGGATAGAACATTGTTTTCGCGGAAGAAAAAATCATGATTTTAAAAGAAAACTAAAATTCTACTATTTTTAATTAAATTGTACACTAAATTTTTAAATTATATAACAAAAAGTGTAACCTTACTAGGTAATATTTCAAATAAAGTAAAAGTATACGTGACATATCATAACATGAACAATTACAATGTTTTTGTATAAATATACCAGGTGATTAAAAATCGAACTGCAATGAGAAGAAACAGTTTCTCTTGAGATTCAAGATAGACATGGTTATTTGATTCTGTGCGTTGTTTTATTATTACACTGTTGTCATCTTCTTATTTACATTATACTGTATAATATAAAAGGTTTTGTTTGTTTTGCAATGCAATGCATTTTAGAAATGGTGGCAATTAGTACCAGATTAAAGCAAATCGCTATCCAGGAGGCAAATGAGATCATCATCTATATTATTTGGTGTCATCATATTGTTGGTTGTGTAGGCTGGAGCTGGAGCAACTCTGTCGACTCTGGATGTTTCAGATCGAATCTGCTGTTCAGTTATTCCCGATCTATAAATACCAGGCTGTGTATATGTCGTAGTATTCGGTAACTGCCTTTGATTCGGCATTTGTGACTCGGACATGCTCGTAACTACTCCTGATTGAGTTGTTGTAACGTAGACAATTCTGGCACGCTGTTAAAATATATAAAAACCAACAGATCTGATACAAATACACAAGTTTTTGAAATCGTTTAAAAACGTTACACATTGAGACAGTTTGAAAAAGCTACATACTTGTACTAAATGTCAGCGTGTCTGCATTAATGTTCTGGGGTTACAAATGAAAACTGATTAACGTGTTAGGTCGATCGTATGCGCCTTTTGTAGACTTGTAGATTTTTCAAATTTAATCAGCAAGTTTCTTTATTTGGTTTAGCGATAATCCACAGTAAACTTTGAAATTGTTTTGAACGGAAGTCTAACCTAGGAAGAGATTATTTTGTCTGTTCAAAACTGTATGACACATGTTGAGTACGCTTGATCCAGGAAAAATATCGCTGTTTGTCCTAATAACCTAAAACGTTACAAAGACAGACGAGCCTTTGTAAGAGCCATTTAGAAACAAACATGGATGACTTATAATGTAAAATTCCCGTAGCAAAAATCAAGTAAGCTTTATGAGATGTAAATAACAAGGTACAATCTGGAATAATAAAACGCAAGAAACTGGACTATAATAAAGTATAACGTTGAGTATGGAACATAAATATATAAATCTAGAAATATACATCGAAACAACAAAATTATAAATATCTAATTACATTTGAATGTGCCTTTGAAAATTATAATCACATTTTGCAGAGTTAGCATTTGGAATAAAAAGGTACAACTGTTGTGTAATTTAAAACAGACTTTAAGACATGCTACGTTGCAAGGACTGTGGTTGTAAGAAATAAATTGTGTTTTGAAACAGAAATGAGAATCAAATGTTGTGTATAGTTTAAAGTGTGTTATTCACCTACTTCATACATGCTCCAATCTGAACAGCAACAACAGTAGGAAGAAGCTACAATTGCAACAACTAGTTCTGCAAAACTAATTAGTGCTACAAAGGATGGAATTGCTGCTATTGCTCCAGTGTCACGCTAAATAAACAAAAATTATATCATTTTTCAGAATCAGAATTGACTAAATTACTTATATTTTACGAAACTCAAAGCACATTAAGTTGCTGCTGTGAAGCAATGAATCGTTAAATATCCTCATAATTGGTTTTGAATATATACAAGTTTATCATTTAATGATGCAAAGTTTCTATCTGTTTTAAACAACTGCTTCGATATGAGGCAATTATTATATTCCCATACACATAGACATAAGCGTCCTCAGTTTAATATATAAAAAAGATGACCCCATGGATCTAGGAAACTATAGACCTATCTCCCTACTAAACATTGATTATAAAATTGTATCATATACTTTAGCAACTAGAATAAAAAAGGAAATAAGTTCTATAATCCATTCCGTCCAAACTGGATCAGCAGTCTTTAACTTGAGACAGATACAAGACATCATAGACTATGCAGACTGGAATTTCATGTATCGAACCCTTACAAATACCAAAAACCTTTAGAGAAGTCAAAAACAAACTCATGGGGTAACAAATTTATCATGAACAGCAACACACCAATATTAATTCTTAACTGGATTATGAGTGGACTAATACATGTATATATAAATGACATAACAGATGAGCATGGTAATCTTTCAGAAAATTTTTTTTTCGGAAATTTAAGTAGTAAAAGCAGCCATACCTAAACATTGGCTACAAATACTAAAATCAAAACTTAAAGTACTTAAGAAAGAAAGCTCAATATTAAATCGAATAAACAACACTACACAGCTTAATAAAAGAAAAAAGAGCAAAGAATCCGAACGAACAACAAGAGTCAAAAGTCAAGGGACAGTTACAAATCCGGATATAGACAAACACAACACAAAAACTAAAAAAACAAAATACAGAAAAATAGTAACCCGAACCTAATAAAATCATGGGGGCACTCATGTGCTTTGGACGGGTAAGCGGTGCCTTACTCTTATTAGACACCAGTCGAGGTACTCATTGTCATGTCTAGGAAAAAGTCAAATACATGAATGGGAAACACTACCTATGACTCAACAAAAATGTCATATCGTATTTGAGACACTGATTTCTCATAACGATCAATCAAGTCATGGTGTCGATCAAGAACTTCTTAAGAGATAATATTAACCTAGCTAAACCAAGTCTTTGTTTGAGTAGTTTAGCAGTCAATAGCAGTGATCGGTCTAGAAAATCAAAACACCAACCATATGCTGGAATGCTGCTGTCAATGAACGGGAAGTTGACAATTAGAAAGTTGAAGTTATCACGTTTGTCGTAGAGTCTAGTTTGTAGTTTTCCTGAGTATATTTCTAAAAGTAGGTCTAAGTTAGAGGCTGACCTTAGTGTTTTGGTGGTGTCTTTAATTTCAAGCTCGCTAGGGTAAATTGCATGTAAATGGTTACCAAATTTAGCATAGTTTAGATACAAAACATCATCAATATAGCGGAATGTGAAATTAAAGGTCGGTGCCAATATCTTTTCTTTCTTTCCCAGCAGGCAATCTATGAACTCAGTCTCATAAAGGTGGAAAAAAAAGGCGGCAAGGAGAGGAGCATAATTAGTACCCATTAAAATACCAACAGTCTGTTGAAAAACATGTCCTCCAAACATGACGAATATGTTGTCAATCAGAAAATCTAACATATGACAGATTTGGTCTTAAGTTTATGTAGTATTTGATTTAGAGTTATGATAATACCAGGTATTTATATCGTCTTATTCAGTTTTTTCTTGAAAAAGCAGCGTTTTATAAGTTTTATAAAATCAATAAGCCTGCTTTTCAGCTACATATGAGGGATGAGTGTCGAAAAACAAAAGATTAAATACTCTTACAATGAAAAAGAGATCCAAACTGACAATAAAACATTAATTAATATTAAGTACCTTTGAAAATGGTAGAAAAATTGCATTTGTTACTTGGCAAAAAAGTTAAATCTTCAAACGTCTCATGACATCTTTAACTTATTAAAAAAATATATATATAATCTTAAACAACATTAAAATATACAGATGAAAATTAATTAGTTGTATCCTGCCTACACAGTTGCTGCTGTACAAGTGGAAAAAAGCAAATTCACCAATCTGCCCAATCTGCAAAGTACCTTAAGATTATCCACCCTTTTTCATTTATTGTAAATTCATAAAACAATTTTGGGAGGAAATATATAAAATCTTGTATATGACAGGAATAAAAAAACAGTAGAATTAAAGCACATAGTGTTAGGTTACACGTTTATGGTCAAGATTATTGGGTCTAAATATTTTTCTGTCGATAGTAAGATTTACCAAATATAAAAGCTTTTACTTATCTGAACAAAGAAGCAAATCTATTGAAATAATTTTTTTTTCATTAAAGAATTTAACATTTACTACCGTGTACTAAAAGAAGTAGTCCAAAAAAGCCAGTTTCTTGAAAATATTTTTAAGATCACATCACTAACTAAATAAAAACCAAATTGCCTAAAGATTAGGTTAACCCCGCACTCCCCCTTCCATTTGCCCTCATATATATTTTACCACGAACATATTATTGCAAATAATAAAAAAAACTTTCCAAGATATCGTAATCATATCTCTCTAATGTAATTAATCATTATATGTATTTATGTGTTAATGTACATTTGACTAACTTGTAATATTATTTTGCCTAAGTTACAACCTGCCTATTTAGACACAAATATTTAAGTGTACTTTGCTAATGAAAGATGTAATTAGTAAAGTAATTGTTAACAGCTAGTGATATAATTAATTGTTCAAGTTTGAAAAAAGTGTGTATCTGAATTCTCTGTAACAGATGTTACTTTTGTGTAACACTACTTCACATGAATTTAAGATTTGTAAATGTTATTAGAGAAATAGTAGGTATTTTAAACATGAGCTAAAAATGTTGGTTCAATAAAATAACAGGCATATAGTTCATTATTATTACTTGATTGTTTATATCTGGGTTAAATATGACACATTATATACTTACATTATAGGCTGCCATCACACCCATACCAAAAGCAGTTGGAGCGAATACAGATGCTCCAACGATAGAACATACCATGAAAGTTATTTTCTGTAATTATAGAAATTGTACGTCGTTTGAATTCAGATGACTTTTATCAAGAACGTTTGTAAATGGCGCGCTTATAAGTGTTAAATGATTTGTTACAATAATATTATTTTAAATACAGCAGTAAGAGAAACATCAATATCATAGACGTGGACATTTTGTTTGGAGACATTCGTAAAGGTGGTGTGTATCAAACTTGGAATTTACAAATTGTTAGAGAATCTTCAGTCAGGTCAAGGTTACTCTATTCATGCAATAACGTTAAAACCTTGGCTTTTTAATCCTTTTTTACTATAATTGACCATAATTAGATAAAAGATAAATTTAAAGAATAGATTCAAATTTGCTTCACCCAAAAGAATGGCATAAAAAGATAAACACAGCTGGTTTTAGATGGGCATTTCAGTGGGTACATACTATGCTCCCATTCTTTATTACTTGTTCCTCTACGCGTATGAGATAGATTTTGTACAAGGGCATTTAAAAAACAAGGACAAAAGTTTTATATAATATAAACAAAACAAAAAATACGTCCTTTCTGGAAAAAAGTTAAAACTTGATTGCTATGTTGATCGTAAATGTCCATTAAACCTGAATTTAAGAGCACAAGAGAAAGCTAAATCTACCCTGTACTTTGATCTACATCTAGAAATGGACTATGAAGGTCAGTTAATAACTTAAATTTACAACAAAAGGTTTTATTTTCCATTTTTGTGCAGTAACTTTCCAGCTGCACCTACATACAGAGTTTACATCGCCAAATTGACAAAGAATTCAAGAATATACATTTCCTATCTAGACTTGATATTAGTTTATAATAACGTATACAACATTGCAACAAAATATTTTATCTTTAAAAGCAAAACAGAGAACACGATCTGCAAAAATTAACAAAGAATTAGAAATTCTCTGTATAAAACTTACTAAACACCTCCACCTGTTTCGCCTTTTTGCAGTCATACAAAATGGAAATGCACCAGTCAAGATAGACTAAAACAAAAAATACATCATCCGTAAAAATAACTGTTATAATATTTTTTCAAATATCAGTATTAACAAAATATTATTATTTTCTGGAAATACAATTGTATTCAGTTTGGTTTCCAATCATATCTTAAAAAGAGGTGTAAAACATTGTAAATTCATTATCATTATAGTGAAAATGTATTGTCGAAAACAGTCCTATCGCGAATATAAAATCTAAATTAAAGTAATTAAGAATATTATTGCTGACTTAGAACATACCCATCCAGAGAAAATTAAACAGATGCTGTCTAAAATAAACATGAATGGTGCATTCCAATGCTTTAAACATCTGGTAATATACGAGTCGTCAGTGAAGTCACAATTCATGTTGATATTGATTCCATCTAGGATCAGTCCGACAAAACTCAGAATACCTGACACAACCCCAAGCGTTATCTGTATACCTCCGAAAATGCGTAACATTCGATTTTGCCGTGAGTTTGAACCTGCTGTATAACCTTCTTCATCTTGTTGCATTTCGATGTTGTCTGACAATTAAAATTCATACAAACAAAACTATATATCAATTGTTCTTTTCTTTCAAATCATATTAACAACATCAATAAATAGACATGTTTGTTTAAAGCTACAGTAGTTTGTTTATAATTACGTCCTCTTGCTATTAGTACAAAAGACAGTACTGTCTCGATTCCAAAATAATCGTGTTTTGTAGCTATTATACAACAGATACAATAGATTTTATTATCTATTTTTGTTTCTGGTTAAGTAATTGAACAAAAATTCATAAATAAGGTATTACAAAATATATCAATGAAATGGAAGAAGTTAAATGTCAATCAGCAATATATTGCATTGAGTGTACCATATTTTCAACGTAATATAAGGTTTTGTTACGGACTTCAAAGTGCGTTTCGCATTAATATCATAACGTCAAACATTTTTGACTGATGTCAATATATTTAACTGAACAATAGCCTTTTATCGTTATTCATTTTGCTGTTTAAAGACCCTATGACATTACAAATCAGATAGGGGCCTCGGTGACCGAGTGGTCAAGGTAGTTTTTCTACTATTGATCACGTGGTCTGTCAACACTGAGATTGCGAGTTCGATTCTCACTGCAGGCAGGGTGTACTCGACTCCAATCTTAATTGACAAGGATTGCCCATTTTCCTACCGCAGGTCGGGGGTTTTCTCCGAGTACTCCGGCTTCCTCTCTTAATAAAAACTGGACGCCATGATATAGCTGAAAAATTGCTGAAAGTGGCGTTAAACACCATAAAACAAACAAGCAATACAAATCAGATAGCTATCTTGTATATGTTAGGCTCCAGTAAGTTTCATCAGTGAATGCAACATTTATCTTTGATTTTTTTTTAAGTTATGGAGATTTAAACCTACATGATTGCTCTTTGGAAGTTTGAAATAAGTTAATAAACATTTACGCAATTTGGGACTTTAATGGGGAAATTGCAGAAAGGCAGACAATGTTAATTTCCAGTTAAAAAGTGTTGAGTGTTTGGTAAGAGCGAACCATTAAACCTTTAAGCACGATTACAATGAGCCTACTTTTCAAAAAGTGCAAAGAAGTCTTTATAAGGCAATGAGCATGGCGCCATTCAAACAGATTACCCACTTGCCATCTACTTGTCACGCTACCTGTGTAATCAATGAACAACTCTGAGGCTTGTCTACCTGGATCAAAGAGTACTGACGCACGATTGTTCAGTGATCGGTAAAAAGTCTTTAGGTCTCGAATCTAATTCTTGCTTTGTATAAACATTGAGCGATATTTAAAAACGTATGTTTGCTATCAAGATTGGTACATATATTAGGACAATTGTTTGTAAATGCATATTTCATTTAAACCAAGCATCATTTGATTTAGTCAATACTTATAAACATTATAGTTTAATAGCAATTTTAAATGAAAAAAGCTTAAATTAATTGTGTCAGCTTCAAAGAAAAATAACATGTACACAGAATACAAAATCTCAATCTTAGAGACTTTCATCGAACAAAAAATATATTACTATTATAAAACCTGTCCCTAAATTTGACTGGAATTGAAATGATCCAATGGAGAGCAGCCGGTTGGGTCTAAGGTAAATATTCCTATTATGACAGTGTGACAACTATGCTCAATGTCATAAAATGGCAGACCCTGGAATCTAGAAGAACAACTGCTAGACTGTATGTTCTTTAAAATTGTTTAAGGTTTTGTTGAAATACCAGTCCCGCCCTACCTTGTACAGTGAAGGACCAGGCATATGCATCACTTAATATATAGACAGATTCACACTAAAAAAACCTATAAATACTCATTTTATTCTCTTAAATAATGGAATTAACTTCCAACCACCGTCGTTCTGCAGCCTGATCCTGATATTCTCAGACAGGCTTTGAACAATCTAAATATTGCCTAGATGGCAAAACACTGTTTTATCCAGATTTTAAACTGTTATCAATTACATTACTAATTCTAATAAAGTTTCCATGACATTGTATACTTTAACAATAGTCCCTAATCATAACTTACTGTCATCCTTAACGTTTATCTTTGCACTGACTCGCACTTGCTTGTAATACACGAAAAAGGAATAAATCAGTATTTATAGATAGATAGAAAGGTTTCTCCAGTTGCAGCAAAAATTTGTAAATTTATTTCCACATTAATGTTGTATTGTGTATAACTTAATTTCGGTTTGAATATGATTAAAATGTTACTCGCCTTTCATCTTTTAGCAAAAACAGTAATTCAAACAATCAAAAAGAAATTTATAAGACTTTAAACGTTTATAGGATGTTACAAATGTATTCCATAAAATAGTAAACATATTAGAACCAGCGTTTGTACCACCTGTACTTGTAACTATTGAGTGATGTAACTTTTAGCGAAGACATTTAAAAAAAAGTAAATTTAACAACATCGGTTTTTTCTATTATTGTTTTTTTAAATTTTTCAACTCACTGAACCAGGACCTGTGTCAATAGCCGAAAGTTTGGTTATTTAAATCAATTTTAAAATGGCAAGCATTTTTCATTACGACAGGATATGATATTTTGCGGATAGAAATTTTAAGAAGTGTGGTTCCGTTAAATCCAGTAACACTTTCTAATATGGTTATAAAATATAAATTGTGATTAGTATTTGCTTTAGAAGGATTGGAAGTCTACGCCAATTTGATTTCCTTAGAATAACATTTAATGGAATATATTAATCAATAAAAATTGCATGGAAAATTTTACTTTAAAAAATGTAGCCAATAATTAACTAAATTGGAACATTATGTGTTTACATTTTATATGCATTTTCAAATAATCACTTAATTTTGCAAATGGAGATAATTTGAGAGAACGTACAATGACAATTAACATATTTTAGAATTTTCATAAAAAATCATGAACATATTACTACTGGCGTTGCAATAAAGTTAAAGATTTAACGTATTTAGAAATGTTCTGTTTCTTAATTTTATGGGTTACACCTCATTTATAATCATTTCTTATTTTTGAAAGCGATGAAATTGTAGTGACAAGACTGTTGCCACTCGTAGAGCGTGTTTACAAAAGCTTATCCTTCGGTAGACATGGACTCAAGCCAGCTGTTTAGTGGGTTCGTGTGACTTAGTTTTTTGTTCTGTGTTGTGTGCCTTTTTGTTTTGTATTCGTCTCCATTTTTTGTTTGACCATTGTTAAATCTGTCATTAACTTATTAGAATTCTCTAATAAATAATCCTTGGTATCTTTGATTCGTTTTTGAATTCTTGAAACCGAGATTTCAATTTTGAACGTGTTATAAAATAAAATATAGCGAAAATATATCAGTTTTCTTTTCGCAAACACACTTTTTGGATCAGCTGATGCATAATGTTAATGTCAAATAAATGTGTAATTGAATTTTCCCCAAACCACTCAGGTAGATAAGATGGCGCAAAAAACAGTTATCACTGACATATTGCATTTAAACACCTTTATGAATTTTGCCCGCAATCCGCGAGATCGTAACCGATTTCGTACTGTCTGTGGTGATATACGGCGCAACCCAGGGACGTTTACAGCGGTTTCTGTTGCAGCAATAGTCCTGTTCCGTAGATGGAATAATCTGAAGTAACGATCCTGCGTCCGAGTTGTAACACACGAACGCCCAGAACGTAATCGGTATGTCGTAGTACCAAGCTGCTGGTAGCGTCTCCATTGGCGTGAAATTGTGCTACGTTGAACATTGTACGTTCTGGCAACAACATGTTGTGATTTCTCGGTCTCGATTCGACAAATAGCGATATTCCGGGTAGCATCATCTAACCTTGGCATAACGTTACCTCACCAGAATTTTATTTTACTAATGCATTCAATAAAAGAAATAGCGATGTTTGATGCCGATTTTCTGAGTTAAAGCAAAATACCAATCATTTGCACATGAAAGTCGACCATGTTTTTAGCCATGCGTAATTCATCGTGTGTTCCGGATTTCGACAACAGTCGTTCACGGGTGGATGAACTTAAATGCTTTCTCCTGGAAACCTTAAATTAGCTTATAATTATGATGTTGTGTATATATATTTGAATATTTATAGGTTATTTGTTGCTAAAAATGATTTGAAAAAAATATGTTGTGTTTCTTTATTGAGTGAGTATATCGTAGGTAGTTCGTTTACTATTGATCTTACACTTCGTGTTTGGGTATCACTGCGGGCAGGGTGCACTCGAATCTTTACTTTATTGACAAGGATTGCCAGTTTTCTAACGAAGGTCGGTGTTTTCTTCTCTACTCCGGATTCCACCCCAATAAAAACAGGACACCACGATATAGCTAAGAACTGCTCACAGTGGCGTTAAACACCATTCAAACAAACAAACAAACAAACATCTTCAAGACCTACACACATTCCTGCTGCTTTTTAAACGTTTGCGTGCTTCAATAAAAGAAGAAAAGACAACAAACACGTAACAGTTTACAGCACTAGAATAAAATGTTGGTTGTCTAACTGCAAAACTTGAGACATGGTACCGTTTTGAAATGGTCGTGTTGCAAAGCCCGTGACATTACACGTGATGAATAGTTTTAAATGTAGTTGCTAGAAAATTTAAGTGCAAAGAGTTTATTACTTTAACAATGTTTTGAAAATGCTTAAAAAACTAAAGTATTCCAGCTCAACAACAACAGAATGTGTGCAATCTTTCTGTTTATCGGGATTGACAACTGTAAACGGTGTTGATTACACAATATATATGCAGTAGTCTGTAAAATATACTGAAAATGTGTTCCCAAGTCAGGGTAAATTCCTTTAACAATTATTCTATAATAGTACACAATTTCAATTTGTTTGCTATCATTCTATGCAATTTCTGAAAACTAGGTTGAAAGCTGTAAAGGTAGTTGAATCCACATGTTAAGTTTCGGCGATTTGAATTGAAAACCGTTAGAGTAGTTGGTAACACAAAATAGGTACAATCGGCTAAAAAATTTGTTAAACAAAAAATTTCAAAGGCTCGTAAAATGTTAAAATATTCTTCTAACATTCCATAACGCAGGTGCTCAATTTTAATATGTATGCAATCTTCCTGTGACGTTTCGAGGGAAGTGATTTTAGAGTAGTAAGAGTTGATTTAAATAGTAGGTACCGCTTCTGTAGAAATTAAATTGAGTCTGCAGAACAGAGAAATACAAAAATATAAAAATATTTTGTCTGAAAAAATAGCTGCTGAACAAATTATAAAAGACCAGCCTAACAGCGATTAAATATGAATACAAATAGCGCAAATTATAGCAATAACAAGTTGTCATAAAATTAACTCTCATCAATAGATTTAAGATTAACAATCATTCTTCAACAAAAGCGACCCGTCTACATGCAATTATTCGCAATCATTTTCATCACATTCTGTTTATTATTTTTCAGACTAAGAGAGTAAGTATAGAACGGACGTTACATTATTCATTTAAAATAACACCGTTACATGTATTGAAATTACGTTGAGCATACATGACTAATAAACCTCTGACAATATCAATGACGTGGATGAGAAATCTTCTGGATTTCAAAATTGTTTAATTTTCCCGGGCATGCGTTGACATATAAATTATAACTTGTGTTGATGCTACACAAATGGAAATAAAACTTTTGTTATGGACCTAGAAAAAGAAACAGCTGCTAATTACATGTATAAAGTCGCACTATAATTGATCAATTCTCCTAGAATTAAAAAAACCGTTTTCTTATTACAAATAATTTATGTTGAAAGGATGCTCAAATTTTCTCGCTTTGTTTTGCTATAGTTAACGAGCATATAAACCTTCTGCTCATTGTGCATAATTCTCGGAAATCCAACCAATCAATTATGTCCATGGATGTCATGTTGTTTACTAGCGTGATCGCCATTTTTTTCGATCAATAGAAAATTTTAGACTACAATATCGCCTTTAATGAAAGATTCAAACTATTAATTACATTTATTTTACACAATATATTTATACATTAATCGCTACAATATTATTTTTATTAATATTGCTTGTAATTTTGTGACGTAAATAGGTTCTTGTTGTACAGCACCTGTAAAGTTATTTTCTTTATATATGACTCGATCAAAGGTTGGGCTTATTAGTGCCAGGGCTCAGTATCAGATAAGATACTGTAAATTACCTATCCATTGTGCAACAATAAGGAAACATAAATATATTACACAATTATCTAAAAAAACATATTGAAAGAGCAACAAAATCACTCCATTAAAAGTTACAGAAAAATCAAAGTTAATCATACCTTGATTGCTGTTTGTAGCTAGTTGATTCATAACACATTAATAGCGAATGCACTATTAACGAGAACTTTTATGCAACACAGAAATTATATGTCCTTGAAATTTATAGTGTAGTATGAAACACGTAATACTACAACCTAAAACCCAGGAAAGTATTGACCAGGAAGTTATTCGAGGTCAGGTGAATATAGGTATTACAGTGGTAAATGTGTACTGTAACCGGAGAGGCGGGTGTCTATGTGTCACCGTTCCCTGCGGGTGCGTGGTTTTGAATAAATGCCGGACAAAACACTAGACCTCAACTTGAACTATAACATTTTTTTGTCCTCAATCTATAAACTTTTGTCATAGTGTATTTTATTAGTGTAAAGTTTCAATTTAAATGTGTAAGGCTATTATTCAACTCCGTTCCTGTGGGACCCTTAGATAAATTGGCAGACAAGAGGCAAGATTTTAAGTTCTGATACTTTATGTATAAAGTCTTTTTAAATTCAACAACAAATTACAACAATATTAATATAACTAAAATCAAAATGACATCAAAAGTTTCCTTTTTACACAAATCTATTTCAATTTCATACTTCAACCTTAATCTTCAATCCTTTAATATTTCAAACAGGTAAAGATTCAAGACAACTTTACATAGAGAGGCGAACATATAGGTCATTACTCTAACACACCTAAAATTAATCTATAAATAAACCTTGTTATTATTTAAATGTACCTAAGTAAGTGTATAAAATTTATCAAGGGATTTAAACAAAAGAACACTTTGCGGTGGCTAGAAAATCTACATAAGCTACTTTACTAT
Organism: Limnoperna fortunei; assembly: GCA_944474755.1. NCBI lineage: Eukaryota > Metazoa > Mollusca > Bivalvia > Mytilida > Modiolidae > Limnoperna > Limnoperna fortunei. The sequence goes on along the minus strand of OX104112.1, from coordinate 94,379,025 downwards.
AAACCTACATTTTAGAATCAAAAAGCTGGCAGAAAAATAAGTCCAAATTAAACTGCCATTTGTTCTGAGAACAAATGAGAAGGTCTTTCCCACTGTTCTTCTGAAGATCGAAAAGTTAGGTGATGCTATGAGATTTTGTGTCTTGCTATAGCACAAAATGTCATTTCCAGTCATAACAATGAATTATTTGAATAAAGAAAGTGTTCCCGGCTCAAAATATATATGGTTGTTAAGGACTTTCATTCGGTTGCTAGGGACAAAAGGCCATTTCCTGTCATGAAATGAAATATTACAGTAAAGAAGATCATTCTGATTCTAAAAATATATGGTTGCTAAGGACTTTATATAACGGTCACCTTGTTGCTAGGGTATGACCTTGACTTATGACCTTTGACCTTTGGCTCAAATTGAAGCTCTTTTCATACTGATCACTTTAAACCTATATGTTTACTATATTATCTCTAACCGTTTTCAAGTTTTAACCAAAAAAACCGATTAACCGAAACGCGTCAAGGGCAGTAACTCGAAAACGGTTCATCGCACAGTTTCCGGTCAATGTACCAAATGAAGGTCTCAATAAGTGGAGTATTTTTCCCATGTATTGTTTGCTTCGATCTTCTATGGTTTGTGAGATATAGTGCTAACAAGACCTATGGTGACCTTTGGCCTTGACTTTTGACCTTTGATCTTGACATTTTTAATGTGACATATGTCACTTAGGATCAATGATGGTGGTCCCAAGTGTCTAGGACTTACGGTTTTTGAGAAAAAATTTTTGACGCGTTGCGTCATTTTTCAGGTCAAAAACGCGTAAACCGGAAGTCGATTAAGAAAAAAAAGTTTGCATGTTAAATCATCGCCATTCGTCGCCCTACACTTTGCACACTTCAGATTTTGAGTATCTGTTACGGTTTCTGAGTTTATCTGCTAACAAGGTTTTCGGTGTTGGAGCAGATAACTCTGTTACTAAAAATAGAATAGTCTCACAGGGTGAGCCAGGTCATCTCCTGGTATGATATGTCAAAACCCCTACTGGCAAACCTATTTTGAAATTTGGGAGAAAAAGAAAAATAATAATAATCATAAGAAATACAAGAAGGTCTTTCCCTTAGAAAGGGGGAAAGACCTTAAATATAGGCGGAATTCATGTTATTAGTCTAGGGAAGGAGTATGGAGTGAGAATAGTAAGAGGAGATAATTCAGACCTTATAAAAGTCTGTGGACGTATAAGCCGATGAGATCAAGGTGCTCATCGCTTTTATATCCCCCTTAACCAATGAAAAACTTTTATAATTTAGAACAATGAAAATCGTCAATAAAAAAATATCTCATTTCATGTTAACAAATGGTGATCCCCGTTACTATTTCCCAAAAATAAAAGTGCGAAAATACGAAAATTGCCCTTGATACGATCAATTACATGTTTAAGGTAAATCAAATGTAATAGTCATTTAAAAACAAGTTGTCCCGAACTATATAAATAATTTAAAGGTACAAATACTGATTATAAAAACACAATGAAAGTTTGATTGTAAAAATACATAAGGTCAAAAGTCAACTCCGCTACACTCCTCTCCCCTTAGATCAAGTTTATTTTTAAAAATGTAAAGTATTATCCGTAATAAGTAGCACCTCTAAAAACATGAAAAATGACAAAAAGTATCGTACATAAAGTGATTATAAAACAATGTGTCTTAAATTATTTATAAAACACAACAACAAAATTTAACTATAGATCAATTGTCTAAATGAATAACATTTAGCTTAATCTAAGAAATACTAGTATTATTAATTACTTTTAGGATATATCAATACAAATATATCAAAAATTTAAGCATCAAATATCCCTCAAGTTTATAAAAAAATATAACAACAACAATATATCTTCCCGATATATAAAAGAATAACATGTTTTTTAAAATGTAACATCTTTCACATATAAACAAATGTAACACATAAAAGAAAATAGAAATTACAAACAAAAATTCAACAAGTCAATAACGGTAAAGTCAAATATCAAACATCACAGTCTTGGCAACTCGGGATGGAACAGAAAACACGGGTAGCATATGTATTAATGATAAGGTATAGTTTTAACTTTAAGGTTGATGCCAGTTAGGTTTTTGGTATTATCCTCCATTTTTGACCTATCCCAGGAACGGTGTAAAACTCCAATTTCATATCACGGGGCGTACAGTATTGCCATTCCTCGTTTGGAAAAATTCCACTTGGGGGATTTCGTTTGAAGTCTGCGGCCATCTTTCGTCTCTCCTGTCGTGCTTTCTCGCGTCCTTCTTCGTTAATCCTGGGCTTATTGCAGTTGATTTCGGTCAAACTTCATGTATTATCGACCGAGGGGACAAATCTCCGCGGCAACTTATCTCCTGGATCTATAATGTTCATATTAGCTAAACATAGTGTCTGCACTTCCATATCTTTGGTTTTCTGTGCGTTTAAGTGTCTACACTTGAGATGTCTGGTTAGGAACCACCGGCCGGAAAACCTCTACGTACAGCCGGGCATGTTACACTGGTAAATTAACACTCTGGTTTGGTGTTTAGCTTTCCAATGTTTGATATAAAGCCTATGGTTGTGAAACAATGGTGTTTCACAACCATCCACCTCACACGCCGTTCCCATAACTGGCCATACTCTTCTTTCTTTTAATTTGAAATGGACTGACTCTAACAATGTTTGTGCCATATTAAACTGAAATACAAAATTGTAAAACAAACATTTAATAAAGTCTATTGTTTTCTCGGAAGAATATTTCTAGGAGAAATATATCTTGCATTTTCCTCTGTGTAACTTTCACTAGTGTTTAGTTTTTCAGCTATGTCCGTGACGCGTATGTACCATGCGATAGTGTGCATCTTCGGTAAAACGTACTGTTGCATGAGTTGCATTTGTAGATGGTGGTAATTTGAACGTGTATTTTCTTCAAATGTTTAATGTAAGCTCTGTATGTACGAAATATTTCAGTATTGCAAGACAGTACTTCGCATGCCATTCCATTTTCAGGCCATGCTTCACGAAGGTCATCATCTAATCTCATGAGTTCATGATCGAATACTTCTACCATTTTCCATTTTCTTTAAAAAAAATAATTTCAAAAATAAAAGTCTAATTATTCATATGTGCATTTTGAGTGTACGGCTTGTCGACAGAAAAATTGTAACTGAGTACTTAAAATAACAAATTGACTACCGTCGTCAATTTTTCCGAAAAATTGAAAATAGACTAGACACCCTTACTAGTTTTCACAAGTGCTATTTAAGTCTTAAAATTTACATCTATTATCAATTTTTTTTAATAAAAATAAAGCAACCATTTAGCATTTCTCGTATCGAAAAATAACATTTATTAGAGTGGAAACCCCTACTACTATTTTCGGAAGTTTCAATTAAGTCACAATAAATGACATCTAAACATGAAATCTATATTAGAACCATTAAAGTACTTCCCAGCACATTTTACTGTTGAGTTTACATTTCGGAAGCAACTTACCCCTACTTGAAAACTTTATACCAAAAACTCAAAAATCAAAAATAATACACATAGAATATCTATGCAGAGCTTTTTCAACTCTTTCATAGTCTTTAATAAAAAAAATCCTTAACAACAAAATACAAAGTAAAAGCTTATTTTCTTCTGAACCGTTAAGGGTCATGCAAAATATTTGGATATTCAAATTTTTTTACTCTTTTCATAACACTATTATTCGTGCCACTTATAAAAATTCGTCTCTAGTTGTTCACTTTTCCCTTAAAAAACCTATCGATGTGGTAATTTGTTACCCGTTAATTATTTGACTTATTAACAAAACGCTCTGTTCACATTAACAAAAACAAGACAACAAACAAGATGTGTATCTGGACTTAATTTTCAATAATAATAAAATTATTTACATCACTCCTCCTCAATCAGAAATGTACTTTAAAGGCTTCCGAACAGCGCGACCGCAACATGTTTTTTTTTAAGTGTGATAAAGGGACCATTAGCAATTTCATCACTTTCATATTCCCGAGGTTTTGGGGGTCGTTACATCATGTATCTCTTCAAAATTGTGTAACAGAAGCCTTTCATAGCCCTGGGCCAGTTTTACACCTTGCACGTGCGGAACACTGTCTAACCCATGCATCAATATCAGAACTCATTCCAGGCCAATAGAAACGACGTTTTATAGAATCAATACTTTTATCGCGATCCATGTGTCCTGCAGTTCCAGTTTCATGTAGTTCATGAAATATTCTACCTCTGATATCCGAAGGAGCTACCATAACCAGTCTACTTTCCCCAGAATCTAACTCCAACTTGAAATATAAAACTCCCTCTCTAACAACTAATGATTCCCAAACCCTCCATAGAGTTCTACATTCATGTGACAAACCAGCTACATGTTCCTTTGAGGGTTCATGATCAAACTGAGCCTTTAAGTCCAAAATCTTACTGATATTCAAATCTCTACCCTGCCATGTTAAAACCTCTTCATTTGACAAAACATCTAACCAATTTGGAAAATATTCAACGGAAAATGGGGGTGGGATGGGTCACATGGAGTACAATTTTGACTGCCATTGAAAAAGTATGGAGTTTTGTGTAGGGGCGAAAAATTTAGCCTTTTGTAGCGGCTACAATGAGCCTACTCTTTTTCGAAATCTACTAAAGGGGTCTTTATCGTGCAAGGAGCGTGGAACTCTCCAAACACGTTACACACTACGATCCGGGGTCAGGCTTTCCGTATTATGACCTGACAACCCCCAATAAGAGGGTCTCCCCTATCTGCCACCCGGAGACGCACTGGGATGCTCTGTGGGTCGAGCACTGGAAACCCTCCCATTATGATCCCAGCACACGTTTGGACTGGACACTGTTAACCCTGAATTAGTACAATCTGGACAATCTGACCTAACGCACTTCCTATGAGGACGACGGGATAAACCATCGGCATTGGCATGAACTTTCGATCTTCTGTGCTCTAAAGTAAAATCATACGTATCCAAAACTGTTATCCATCCAGCAAAAATGCATTAAGGATTTTTGAAATTTCTGAGCCAAACTAAAGATGCATGATCCGTTCTAATTTTGAAATTTCTACCCCACAAGTAATGTCTGAAATGCTTGACAAAAGTAACTATGGCCAAAAGTTCCTTGTAGGTAGTACAATATATGCGCTGTAAATCGCTTAAAGTTTTGCTAGCATACGCTATGACTTTTTTAACCCCATTTTGAACCTGAGAAAGGACACTAGCAATGCCGTTATCACAAGTGTCAGTGTCTGTAATGTTTTGATAAATCAAGATTAATTATCGTAACAGCAGTCGTCTGTACCTTATTACCTTATCACTGCTATTTACAGTTTAGAAGTTCCCATGATAATAAATTATATCTCTGTTTTGACTTGAACAATATTTTGATATTAATAGCAATGAAAAGAAAGTACAAGCACTGCTCACCCTATTAGGTGGTAAAACCTACGGGTGTCTTAGAAATTTGACAGTGCCGGATAAGCCGAAAACTAAGACTTATGATGAAATAGTAAAATTGTTGAATGACCACCTCACTCCAAAGCCAATCGTAATTGCAGAAAGATTTCGTTTTCATAAAAGAGGGAGAAAGTATAAACGAGTATATGGCAGAACTGAGAAAATTAACAGAACATTGTAACTTTGGGTTAGTGTTAAACGACACCTTGAGGGATCGTCTAGTGTGTGGATTACGCAATGAACAAATTCAGAGAAAACTTCTTACTATTGCAGACTTAACATTAACCAAAGAATTGGAAGTATCTGTTGCCATGGAAACAGCTTCAAAAGACGCTCCAGAACTGAGAAATGCTTATGCTCTAGTTTCTTCTAGTGTTCACAAATTGAAAACCAAAGGTAGTTACAAGCCATTGCCTCAACAGTAAACTACGCCAAAATCGTGTTACCGATGTGCATGAAAGTGACATTTTGCTGATGAATGTAAATTTAAATACGCAGTTTGTCACCAGTGCAATAAAAGAGGGCACATTAAGAAGGCGTGTAGAGGAAAAAGGAAATCTGATACTCGAAAAGTTCATTCATTTGAGGATAGTGTGGAAAATTATTCAGAATCAGAGAGATATGGAATATATTCTGTGAGCTCAACAAAGAAAAGTGATGAAATTATGATTAATGTAGTAATCGATAATGTGCCTTTGGAAATGCCGTTTCTGTTATTTCCTATCTGGATTATGTGAAATATTTCCCGGGGGAATCATTAAAAAAAATCAAGTGTGATCTCGAAAACGTATACTGAAGAAGAAATTATGCCAAATGGAGTTCTAAGTGTAAATGCGAAATACAAGAATCAAAGTGCTAAATTGGATTTCTTTGTTATTCGGAAAGGAGGTCCTCCATTGTTTGGACGTGAATGGCTCCGACACTTTCAGGTAGACTGGAAGGAAATCCGAAATTAGTGAAATTAGCAGAGGAATACGGGAAGGAAAATTCCACCTTACAAAAGTTGCTGTTGAAGTATAAAGATGTATTTAAAGATGGTATTGGATTATTAAGCCAACAGAGAGCTACTCTCAGATTAAAACCACAAACGGTGCTAAAATTTGTTAAAGCGAGACCAATTCCATTCTCTATGCGGCAAAAAGGAGCGGCCGAACTCGACAGATTGGAAAAAGATAGTATTATTTCAAAAGTTGAATCAATTGATTGGTCATCCGCTATTGTACCAATTTTGAAAATAACTGTAAACCCTGTTTTACAAGTAGATCAATATCCCTTGCCCCGTATTGATGACGTTTTCGCTACTTTGTCGGGCGGAGAAAAGTTCACAAAGCTGGACTTAACCAAAGCATATTTACAAATGCCATTGAATGAAAGCTCCAAGAAATTACTGACAATCAATACCCACAAGGGTACAAACATTGACAAATGTAATTTATTGAAAGACAGTGTAGTTTACTGTGGGCATCGCATTAGCAAAGATGGACTTCAGTTGCGCACATTTCGAGGATTAATGAACTATTAATGGAAGTTTTTGCCAAATCTCGCAAGTGAAATCAAACCGCTAAACGAACTGTTGAAGAAACATCGTAAGTGGATTTGGACTCGGCAGTGTGAACAAGCTTTTAAACGAGTTAAAGAGTTGATTACGTCAGACATTGTGCGTATCGCATGTAATGCCAGATGGTACCGAGAGACCCATAGCGTTTGCTTCAAGATCGTTGTCAAGATCAGAACGTAACTATGCACAAATTGACAAGGAAGCGCTAAGTATTGTTTGGAGTGTGAAGAAGTTTTACACATATTTATTTGGTAGACAGTTCACGCAACTTACGGATCATCAGCCGTTGACCGCTATTTTTCATCCAAATAAAAGTGTTCCGATTACAACCGCTGCACGATTACAGGTATGTATTATACTTGTCAGGATTTCACTACGAGATCGAATATCGAAACACTAAGAAACATTTCAATGCCGATGGATTGTCGAGAGTGCCTATGCAAGTACCTGAAAAGAAAGACTCGCTTGATGCTGAAGAAGTTTTTCATATGTCTCAAATTGAACAGTTACCAGTAACCAGTGAAATCATCCGAAGAGAGACGCGCCGTGACAAAATTTTGTCAAAGGTTTTCGAGAATGTGACATATGGCTGGGAAGGGTTGTAGCATGATGATATGTTTAAACCGTTTTATAGCCGTAGAAATGAGATAACTTTAACACAAGGATGTTTACTTTGGGGAATTCGAGTGATTATACCCGTTAAACTGCGTTCGCAAATTCTACAGCTATTGCATGAAAGTCACCCAGGTGTAGTGAAAATGAAGGCTTTAGCACGCAGCTATGTGTGGTGGCCTAGGATAGATGCAGATATAGCGAAAACGGTAAAACAATGTATTGATTGCCAGAAGAATCAAAATATGCCAGCAACAGCGCCGTTACATCCGTGTTAATTTATTTCTTTAAACATCATAGACGAAAACTGTTCGTGTTTTTAACCAGTTCTGCGCGTTACATTTTAAAGCTGTAATTAATATTTAACTTTAAATAATTTCTTATGTATCAGTTTTATCGGTAATCTAACGAATATAAATTGCTGACATTTTGAAAAAATTAATTTTGTTGTCGTATTTATTCTTGAAGTTTTACTCTTACTTTCAAACAACAATTTTCAGGTAAATAGTGGTGCCCAGTGTTCAATTTTGGGGAAGATAAAGTACCTTGTAATCATTTTTTACCTTTGATTTGTATTGCCGCAGGAGGGGAAAATGTATAGTGTCCGGAAATTTATCATCGTTAAACGACGAATCTAGATGCACCAATAACAATGCTGCTCATGTTTTACGTGCTGGCACATTGTAATTTTTCGGAACAGCATCTGTAATACAGCGACAGTTGAACGAACGTCACACATTCTGGACAAACTCCAGAAACGAAAAAATGCCAAGCACCATTTTCGCAAGAGTTTAAACAAGTAAAATAAAATGATTACAGATAAAAGGAAGTCCATGAATATAAAGCACATGTCACGCAGAAAGTCATTAACCAGATAATTGTAGAATCTTTCTCGAGTCCTAAAGGCAAAGTCCGACAATACAATATACTTAAAATAAACAATAAACTCTGGTAATTATGTATCGTGATATTCGTTAGACATTTGTTTTCTACCTAGTGTTGTGTGATGTCTGAAAGTCAAGTTAGCTGATTACTACGTAAACTAAAATCACGACGGATGTCACAAGTATAAATATAAAAATATGCTCAACAATATGGGACACTTGATATCCCCACTTTCGTCGGAAAATTTACGTTGTTTATTTGGCTGCTGTTAGTTTTGTAGTGTTAGTATTTCTGATGCATGGCAATATGATTTTAATTTTAGAATTTTCTTTTGTTTTGTCTTCAGCATCTTCATTGCACTTTGAATAATAAAGCTGTTCATGTCTTTTGATCAAAATAAGGTTGTGTATATCAGTTGGTTTTCTAGCCATGGAACAGTTGTCAGTTTCTTTATTTAGAAATTTATGCAGAAATGACCCTAAAACTGCTATTATTTAAACATTGTAGAACGCATGTATAAAATATTTTCACAAATCTGCGTCTAATTAATGTCGAAACAATTTAAACATAATTGAGGGTAAGAGGGATTAAAATTTTGACATGTAGTTTTTTATTTTTTCTGGTACGAAATAAAACCATTGTTGACGTTAAATATAAATGGATCAACGCAAATGCTTATGATGATTATATACAAATGTTAATATTTAATTTATTAGGGACAAACTTCTTTATTATTTTTTTTAATATACAAGTTATTTCCATGTCAACGGTTTATTGTAAACTTTATGTATTGATTTTTTACAATTATAAATACACATATGCTTATATTAATCCCTTACTCAATGAACAATATATATCATAACTATTGAAAATTTAATTATGCTTTCAATAAACAATGGATATTCAGACAAATATTAAAACATGATTTAAACCAAGATATTTATAACTATTGTATACAATTGTATAGTTCATCAAAGAAAAAAACAGCAGATTAATACCCCTATTATGCTTCACATTCAAAGAACAGAAAAAGAAATACAAATAAAATAAAGAATACAGAAAATAAGAACGCTTATTAAATCTGAAGAGTAAAACCATGTTTGCAGGAGTGATAAATAATGTCCTCCATTAATAAAGACATACGTCTTTTTTCTTGTAAAATTAAACATAGCTGTGATACAAAATGTTTGGCAGAAGAAAATGTTCTCTCTATGCGACAGCCGTGTAATTAGAACAGCTATAGAGTAACATATCAATTAAGATGAGTAAAGACCATTAGCTGGAAAGGACAGAATACTGTTGTCGCGGAAGGAAAAAATCATGATTTTAAAAGAAAATTAAAATTCTACTATTTGTAATTAAATTTGACACTAAATTCTTAATACGAATTTCAGAAATAAAGAGTAATTTCTTATATGAAATATTATTTTTAAAACTAGTACACCAGCTCAAATTGGGTAAAGCTTGTCCTTGTTGTTTCCTTCTGTCGCCAATTGACATCCATTGGCATAATGGTTTTTGATGTATTATATAAAGTGTCAGTCCAGAAAAGGCTAATGGGTGTTGTCAGAGACTTCGATACAAATATTAAAATTTTGTGTCAAGTATAGTTACATAAAGGTAATAAATTCATTTACGCGATTATAGTCATTGCTGCTTATAATTTAAAGAGGTCTTTAACAAAAAAAGTTAATTGAAGTAAATTAACAGACATCAGACATCAGACTACTGAAAAAGGTCATGCTGTCGTTTTATTTTTGCAATGAAAAAGAACATTTTTTATATAGATACTTCTTTTCTCGCTTAAAGGGATTAGTGCAGAAATGTGTTATAAACAACGCAACTTTATAATGTGATTATCATTTCAGAATATATGCGTAATGAATTTGTCACCTTGATAATTTTGATTACATCTTGTAGTAATAGTTGAGCAAACCCAAGAAACAGCACGGCACGTCCGCGGGTGGCGGACTGAGAAGCAACTATAAAAAAAAGTTTTAAGTTCAGTTGGAGTGAGAATGTTTAAGATCAATATGTTATGATTGTTTACGTTATTTATTTATATTGACACTCAATGACTAATGCCATTCGTTGGTCAGTCTATGTTTAAATTTTTGACAAGAAACACTTGTATCGTTGCATAATCTTGTAGACGTAGACATAGTACATGTGTACTAGCGGGTGACAATGGAATTTTCGTAACCAATACGTATTAATTTGACAGTAATCTGATTCAGTATTTTTGTATATATTATAAAGGATGACAAAGTCAATTATTTACAAAAGTCTAAGTATTATGACAACCATATAATATATCTATCCAGCGGATTTCTAAAACATCAGAAATACATGGTAAATATCAATTATTTATATATAAGTCTACAAATTAAGCCCAAACATGTTAGAATTCGATTTTTAACACTGTCAAATTTTTGCTTACCCTCAGCGGGATTCGAACTCACACCGTTGTGACACTTTGGCACCAATACGCCTGCACTATGTCCAGCGGTATAGACCCCTCGGCCAAATCCGCTATACAAAGATATAGCTTCATTAACCGGGGTGAATCATAGACATAGACATAGAACATGTGTACTTGCGTGTGGCGATGTAAATACACATGTACTATGTCTATGTCTACGATAAAATCTAATTCTAACAGTGTTGGGCTTAATTTGTAGACGTATATATAAATATTTTATATTAACCATGTATTGCTGATGTTAGAAATCCGCTGGATAGATATATTATATGGTTGTCACAATACTTAAAGAAAGCTAACAAACCAGTGCAATTTAGTATCGGATCGACAAAATACAGCATAAACAAAAAAATAATATAAAAGTCTCGAAGATTATGCAACGTACAAATGAAAATGAAGGTGTTTCTTGTCAGAACGATAGATACACACTGACCAACCAACGGCCTTACTCATTGAGTGTCAATATAGATATATTATACATATATTAATATTGACACTTAATGACTATAAAAACAAACCAGTGTAACCTTTCTAGGTAATATTTCAAATATTGTACAAGTATACGTGACATATCATAACAAGAACAATTCCAATGTTTTTTTAGAAATATACCACGTGATTAAAAATCGAACTGCAATAAGAAAAAACAAACAGTTTGTCTTGAGATTCAAGATTGTTATTTGATTGTGTACGTTGTTTTTATCACACCGTTGTTATCTTTTTGTTTACATGATACTGTATAATATAAAAGGTGTTTGTTTTGGTATCAATTGCATTTTAGAAATGGTGACAATAAGTACCAGATTAAAGCAAATCGTTATCCAGGAGACAAACAAGATCATCATCTATATTATTTGGTGTCATCATATTTCTGGTTGTGTAGGCAGGGGCTGGTGTTACTCTTTCGACTCTGGATGTTTCAGATCGGTTCTGCTGTTCAGTTATTCCAGATCTATACATTCCAGGCTGTATATGTGTCGTAGTATTCAGTAACTGCCTTTGATTCGGCATTTGTGAATCGGAAATGCTCGTAACTACTCCTGATTGAGTTGTTGTAACATAGACAATTCTGACACGCTGTTAAAATATATAAAAACCATTAGATCTTATACAAATACAAAAGTTTTTGAAATCGTTAAAAACCTTTACACGTTGAGACAGTTTGAAAAAGCTACATACTTGCACTAAATTTCAGCGTGTCTGCATTAATGTTTTGGGGTTACAAATGAAAACTGCTTAACGTGTTTGGTCGATCTTGTGCGGCTTTTGTAGATTTGTAGATTTTTCACATTAAATCTGCATGTTTTTTTATTTGGTTAAGCGATAATCCACAGAAAACTTTACATTGTTTTGAACGGAAGTGTAACCTAGGAATAGATTATTTTGTCTGTTCAAAACTGTATGGCCAATGTCGAGTACGCTTGATCCAGGAAAAGTATTGCTGTTTGTCCTAATAACCTAAAAAAAAGTTATTTTTGTCACCTCGGTTCTGACGACTTCTGCTAAGTTTGATTTTAAAAGATAAAAGCAAAACATCAATGTAGAATTGAAAATGCCATTTATTATCTAAATGACGAATATCATACAAGAAAAACAATGAACTACAAGTTATACAATAATCATGCAAAAATAAAACATTTATGTGGAAAAATGCAAACGATATAAAAACTAAGAAAGCGACTTTTAAAATCAAAGGTGAGGGGTAAAAATATAGCCATGGTGAGGGGTAAAAATATAGCCGAAAATGCCATTTATATCTAAATGACGAGAATATCATACAAGAGAAACATAACAATGAACTACCAGTTATACAATAATCATGCAAACTTGACATTATTACAAAAAGGCGTTTCCAGACATAAAGAAATAACAAGTAAGATTTGGGAGGGATGGTGGGAAAAATAGAGATCCTCGGGATCACAACTTATCACAAAACAATATGGCTGCAGCAACTTGACCAGTAGTGATGCGAATGAATAATTAATTAGCATCACGTTACCTGACACCTAACGGTGAAAAGGTGAACAACAAGGTGGATAACTCCACACAAATTTCTCGTGCCAAAAATACATTTATATGACTATAAATTAAGTTTTTTGTCACCTCGGTTCTGACGACTTCTGCTAAGTTTGATTTTAAAAGATAAAAGCAAAACATCAATGTAGAATTGAAAATGCCATTTATTATCTAAATGACGAATATCATACAAGAAAAACAATGAACTACAAGTTATACAATAATCATGCAAAAATAAAACATTTATGTGGAAAAATGCAAACGATATAAAAACTAAGAAAGCGACTTTTAAAATCAAAGGTGAGGGGTAAAAATATAGCCAACATTTTTATACCATACTGGTAGAAAAATCCCCCACCCAGAAGGAGGAAGGAGTCATTTTACAGATATGTATTTCATGATGAAACCACATAACACTACACTTGTAATTTCAACTCTTAAGTATTAAAAACAGTAACTCGAAGTACCTTCGTTGACTTAACCTATATAACTTGCAATACAATTGCCAGTACACTAAATCTATGTAAAGATAAATTTTATACAAAGTAAGTTAACAGGGTTGGAAAATACTAAGAACACACAACATCAATGTATAACTATTTCAACAGAGGCATTCAGCTAACAAATATATAAGGTATATACAACAATGTTAACAGTTTAAAAACTAGTCAAAATAAAAAAGAGGCTCACAATTCCCTATTAATTTGAAAATTGTCAATAACAGTTTCATAGGTGACCAGACGCCATAATCTTATATTCAGCATTTCAAAACATCAAAATGTTCACTTGACAATAAAATACATAATCTAGCAGTACAATACAAAATATAAACAGAGGTCAATTACCCCATGTTAACTTGTACTTATCGAATGACAACAAAAATTGCTGTACAAATTATAAACAGAGGTCCATTACCCCATGTTTACTGAAACATCTGCATGTAATACAAATTATAAACAGAGGTTCATTACCCCATGTTTACTTAATTATCTAATACACAATATAAACAGAGGCCCATTACCCCATGTTTACTGAAACATCTACATGTATTACAAAATATAAACAGAGGCCCATTACCCCATGTTTACTGAAACATCTACATGTAATACAAAATATAAACAGAGGCCCATTACCCCATGTTTACTTAATCATATAATACAATACAAAAAGAGGCCCATCACAGCATCACCCCATTTTCAATTTATTAATGTCAACTGTACATAGGAACAAAAACCCTAACAAGGAACCCACAGTAAAAATCTATATATGAAGTAAAGGAATTCGAATATATTTGCGATATGCATTGGATTTCCAGCGTCCCAGTAATTGGATTTGCTCATCTGAAATACCTTTTTCCTTAGCCCATGATGCAGCACCTATGCGGAAGGAATGTCCTTTGTATAATTTTGTATTAAATCGTGCAAAGGATAGTGATGTTTTTAACTGATTTGTAAAACCATGCCTAGACACTGGTGTTCGGTCTGCATATAAAAACAAGGGGCCCTCACATTGACCACGTAATTGATAATACTGCCACATAGCCAGTACAGGACAAAAATTTAAATTATCTGCATATGCTGACAACTGAAGCATGACTGGGGGTTTTCCTACACTGTGCTTATAATTATCCATTTTTAAAATTAATTCCTGTGGAATGTCTTTCGAAAATTTTCCAAATTGTATTGATGAGTATAATAAAATAGGGGCTCCCTTCCCACTTGTAACTGTAAATTCCCCAACGCGCAAAAATGCATGAAACGCTAATAAATACATGGCTTTAAATAGTTTCAGCTTAAACAAGGAATCAGTACATGAAGGAAGACTTTCAATCAGTTTCTGAAGTATTCCTGGAGTTATTGGGAGGCGTACGTCTGACTTGAACTTAAGTTTTTGGAAACCTTGTAATGCTCTTTTAACAATAAAAGCTTGTGTACAATCCTCATGATCAGCCAACTTTTGAAAATGACCAAGTGCCGAAACATAACTAGTTACTGTTTGGGGGGCTAGTTCTTTAGTGTAGCAATGAGCTATAAACAAAACCAAATGTTCAATGTTTAAAGGGATAAATGAGGACGTCCCTGGAACGTAGATAGTAAGAAATTCTTCATACAATTGTTTAACTCTATTATACGCTGTATGGGTGCTAGGTGATAAAGCATTGTCTATCAAATATTTCGAAACTGACTTCAGATGCTGAACATCTCCTTCGGTACCTCTCTCGAACAATGGGTCATTTGTGGTGCCAACTTGTGAAACTCGTCTAACTGCAAGCGAGATAATTTGTCACTTAATACATTTTGGACTCCAGCAACATGTTTTGCTATGAAATATACATTAAACTTCAACACTGTACAACTAAGTGACGCAACAAAGACATAATTTTTTTATCTTTAGCCGACTGTTTATTTATAACATGTACCACCGCCATGTTATCAGAGAAAAAACAAATCTTGTTATTCGCCATCTCATTTGCCCATAGTTCTAATGCCGCAACAATAGGAAAAAATTCTTTTATTGAAATATGGTATTTCTCCCAACTATCTGGCCATTTCCCATAAAAGTATTGGTTTCTAAACACCCCACCATAACCTTTGCCACTTGCATCTGTGTACATTGTTAATGTTTCAGATGTTTGCCAATTGTCATGCAAAAACATAGATGTTCCATTAAAGTGTGAAACAAAGAGAGACCATGCCTCAAGATCAGCCCGTGCTCCCTTATTAAGCCTTCTTTTATAATAAGGCTTTTGAACTCCTTTTGTAAGATCAATAAGGCGCCTTAAGAAAGCCCTTCCCGGAGAAACAACTGTACATGCAAAATTCAAAAGGCCTATTAGAGACTGTAGTTCTCTTAACGTGATTTTCTTCCTTTTCTTCATGTACAGCAAAAGTTCTCTAAGCTTAATCAATTTATCTAAGGGTAGTCTTATAACCATTTCAACAGAGTCTAATTCAAAACCTAAAAAGGTTAATTTTGTTGTAGGATAAACAGTTTTTTCATCCTTCATGGGTAAATTAATATGGTTGAAAAATTTCAAAATTAATTCAAGTTGAGCCTTACTGTGATTTAATGATGGTGGACCTACAAATAGAAAATCATCTAACAAGTGAACACAACCACTTGAGTGTAGTTTATTTTCTATCACCCAATGAAGTGCTGAGGAGAATTTTTCAAATAAATTGCACCCAAAACTTAAGCCCATAGGTAATGTCTTATCAAAGTATACATCAGATTCAATTACAAACCCAAGTAACTCAAAATCATTTGGGTGAATGGGAATATTCTTGTAACCATGTTCAATATCTGTTTTGGACAGTAAAGCACCTTTACCGAACTTTTTAATCAATGCTATTGCATCATCTACTGTTTGATACGAAACTGTAGAATCCAGTTTTGAAATACCATCATTAATTGACTGTCCCTCAGGATGTGATAAATGATGGATGACCCTAAATTCTCCAGGTTTTTGTTTCGGTACTAAGCCCAAGGGGGAAATTTGCAAATTAGGAAATGGTAAATTTTGTAAAGTAAAAGGACCTGCTACTCTTCCGGCTTCTAGTTCAACCGCAATCTTCTGTTTGAGTATTGGCAAATTATCTTGAGCAGATTTTAAGTTCTTACTTAACCTAAAGTGTCTCTCCCCAGTAAATGGAATATGAAAACCCCTGATAAAACCTGTAATTAAATAATCTAATTTAGACTGGTCATAACCTTGTAACCATTGGCACAATACTTTGGCATTAATTGGAGTGACAATATTAAATAATGAAACAGAAGGTAAAAAGCATGCCTGTTTATGTTCATTTCTTTGGGGTGGGTTTTGCTGGTGGTGCTTTAACTTGTTCTTGTCCTTCATTCGGCAATGGACATTCGTTTCTAGGATGTTCGTTATGGCATTTACTGCAGACATGTGGGTATGTGCACAGTCTTCTTTTGCATCTTCCATTGTTGTTGTTGAAACTAAAGCAGAAGCCTGTTTTAACATTTTTTCTTTCTGGTTTTGAACGAAAAAGCTGTTGGTATGGTTTTCGTTCCCTACTATGACCATCTAACCTAGCCTTCACACCTATCTGAATAGCCTCGGAATGAAGTTCCTGATTGATTACATTCCATGGCATTGACTCAGGATCTTCTGATCTCCACATACGAAATTGCTCGTCATAGTATAATGCTGCTTTTTCTCCAATATCAGTTGCTAACTTTTGTACCATTTGCATATAGCGCATTAGATTTGGGGACTCCTCCGGTCTGTTGGTGCAATAAATTGCCACAAAGATGTGGAACGCGTCCACCCACTGATTGAAAGATTTGAAAAACATTTTTTGTTCTCTTTGGACAAAGGAGATACTATTAACTGAATCTTTCACAGCTTCTAATCTCATTTGATGTGATTTAAACAGTAAAGACGGTAACTGGATATATTCTTCTGCAAATATTTTGGATTTAATTTTTGGGTCTACATTGTGCCCTGCCCTGCGTCCAACATGCATAGGGCCTATCTTATTACCTCTATTATCTCTGCTGGTACTGGCTACAGCATCTGTTGTTTCCTGTTCTGCAGGAACAGCAACTACTTCATCTGCCACTGGTGGCTCTGCATTGGTGTTGTTCTTTATTTTGGCTATGACGGAGTCAACTATAGTCGGTACAAATTCCTTGAACACGTCCTTTATCATTGCCTTCATGTCGTCTGTGTCAGAAGCTTTTGGTGTTGATGTAGGACGCCTCTTCTTCCGTGGTGGCTGAGACATTCTGTAAGCTACAACAAGCAACACAACATGTTAAAAGACGATATACTATCCATTTAGTCATGAACAATGCACATTTAACAATGTGTAAATTCATAAGAAGTGGAATATACATGTAACCATGTATTCTATCAATTGTAGTATTTTTTGTACATGTAACCATGTAAAATTGTTGAAAAAAGTACATGTAACCATGTACAACTAGTCACATGTAACCATGTGAAGTAAAAGCAATATTACCATGTACAAAATATTCACATGTAACCATGTGAAAGTATTAGATCTGCTCATGTAACCATGCACAAATATTCACATGTGACCATGTGAAAGTATTAGATCTGCTCATGTAACCATGCACAAATATTCACATGTAACCATGTGAAAAGTAAAAGATCTGCACATTGTACATGTAACCCTGTACTGAGTGTCCTACATGTAATTGAACACCTCACATGTAATCATGGAGTGTGCTTATTAACAAGACGTACAAGTAACCAAGTACACGTAACCATGTACTGCATGTGTAAAATAATATAAATTAACGACATGTGTATAATTCAATACCTGATATATACGTATACAAGAAACTCAGCTATTGAAACTCTCTTTGACGATCTTGTCAACTACCACCTTAACAACACTGAAAAATAGTAACACGTGTTAATACATGTAATATATTTATGCGTGCAGGTATATAATAAAAAATATCATGTCTTGTCTTAACAAATTACTTGTACATGAAAAAATCTCCATCTGTCTGCCAATTTCAATTAATCAAAAAGTAACCTCCCAATACTTTTTAAACTATTGGCATGATAATAATACAACGGCATATTTATAAGTTATTTATCAACTAGTCTAAATTATCCTGAATAAATCAGTCAAATACAATATGCATGTTTATGTAAAATTGAACCTTACTACACTGTTAAATTAACCATAAATAAATGAAAAAGTAAATAACAGAATTAAATAATAATAATATTACTCTGAGAGACATTAAGGTCAAAGCTATACGTATGTATGTACAGTATACATCGTAAAATGTATTTTAAGTTTCTATTTATTTCTAGATTTAACGTAAACCAGCAGTCTTACACTAAACTTCCAAGCGTGTAAGCTGTAGAACAGCTCCTCTAATATTGTAATAAAACTTTGGATATCCCACAGACCAGTTTAAATGTACTCCATCATGTTCATATAGGTTATGCTCAGTGTATTTTAAACCTCTCAATCGCCAATAAATGATGTCTCTGTTCCCACACTTTTTTATTTGGGCTTTGAGAAAAGAGTTAGCATAAACTACATTAAAATTATACTTGTTTGGACTGGTGAAACGAGTGCTTTTGCGAAAAAGAAGCTGACAGACTGCTATTCTTACACAATATCTAGCTGTAAACACTAACAGTAAGTTAAACCATTTCAAAATTATCACCTCAATATCATTCACTGTTATGTCATCTATGTCTAGATCATTAGAACAAAATTGTGCCACAATAAAAGACGGTTGGAATTGTATAATCGCATTCTCAAGTTCCTCTACGTGAGCTGTATTTAATATTTTACCTCCTGAAATACCATAGTACGATATATTACACTGACTAAGCTCAAGATTTTGAATGTTGTAATAATGGACAAAGTGTTCGAACCGCTGAATATGTGAACTCCCGATGATCAAAATATCAGACATACTTCCAAAACAAAGGAGTCATTTGTTTACATTCGTTTTGACCAATCGGGTCAAAGAATAAACGCACACCCTTCTCACGTTTCAACTAGTACAAAGGTCACCAATATCGATTGTGACGTATATCCATAAGTTATTTTTAGAAACACTAACTTGATACAGCAAGCCTTAAACTTACAGTTCTTAGTTTGCATAAATCCATAGACAATTCCAGTTTGTATAACGTTAATAAAGTAAATCCCGATGCTTGTTGTGATGTTGCCAATTTGCTATATAAGTAAATAAACAACGTTAACAGGTCATTGTTCGTCACGGTTCTAGAACACCACACGCGAGTCTCAAACTGATATTCCAATAATCAATAGCTATATTAAGTGATTTTTGTAACGAAGTAAGCAAGATGTTAAAAAATAGAGATCCTTGGGATCACAACTTATCACAAAACAATATGACTGCAGCAAAAATAGAGATCCTCGGGATCACAACTTATCACAAAACAATATGGCTGCAGCAACTTGACCAGTAGTCATGCGAATGAATAATTAATTAGCATCACGTTACCTGACACCTAACGGTGAAAAGGTGAACAACAAGGTGGATAACTCCACACAAATTTCTCGTGCCAAAAATACATTTATATGACTATAAATTAAGTTTTTTGTCACCTCGGTTCTGACGACTTCTGCTAAGTTTGATTTTAAAAGATAAAAGCAAAACATCAATGTAGAATTGAAAATGCCATTTATTATCTAAAAAAAAAAAAAATACATTTATATGACTATAAATTAAGTTATAAACAGACGAGCGTTTGTAAGAGCCCTTTAGAAACAAACAGGGATGACTTATAAAGTAAATTCCCGTAGCAAAAGCCAAGTACGATTTATGAGATGTAAATAACAAGGTACAATCTGGAATAATAAAAGGCAAAAAACTGGACTATAATAAAGTAAAACGTTTAGTATGGAAAATTAATTTCAATTAATATATAAACCTAGAAATATACATCGAAACAATAACATTATAAATATCCAATTATATTTGAATTTGCCTTTGAAAGTTATAATCACAATTTGCAAAGAGTTAGCATTTGGAATAAAAAGGTTAAACTGTTGCGTAATTGAAAACAGACTTTAAGACATACTATGTTGCCAGTATTGTGGTTGTAAGAAATATTTTCCAGAACAAAATGTGTTTTAAAACAGAAATGAGAATCAAATGTTGTATATAGTTTAAAGTTTGCTATTCACTTACTTCATACATGCTCCAATCTGAACAGCCACAACAGTAGGAAGAAGCTACAATTGCAACAACCAGCTCTGCAAAACTAATTAGTGCTACAAAGGATGGAATTGCTGCTATTGCTCCATTGTCATTGTCCTTTGCACGCTAAATAAACAATAATTATATATTTTTTCAGAATCAGAAATCACTAAATTACTTATATTTTACAAAACTCAAAGCACATTAAGTTGATGTTGTGAAGCAAGGAATCGCATCGACAGTTAAAAATCCTGATAATTGGTTTTGAATATATAAAAGTTGATCATTTAATGATGCAAACTTTCTATCTGTTTTAAGCTACTGCTTCGATATGAGGCAATTATTATATTCCCAAAGACAAAGCATCCTCAGTTTAATATATACAAAAGATTACCACATGGATCTAGGAAACTATAGACCTATCTCCCCACTAAACATTGATTATAAAATTGTGTTATATACTTTAGCAACTAGAATAAAAAAGGTAATAAGTTCTATAATCCATTCCGACCAAACTGGATCAGCAGGCTTTAACTTGAGACAGATACAAGACATCATAGACTATGAGGACAAATAATATTGAAAGTACCATTCTATTCATTGATTTAATACAAGCTTTCGACAAATTAAACTGGAATTCATGAATTAAACACTTGAACATTTCTGCTTAAACAACTCAATGGATTAAATCAATGTATACAGACAACAATATCTTAATAACTAAAAATGTATCGATTTTATCCCAAGTTCGCCTACAGAGAGGCATAAAACAAGGATGTCTATGCTCTTCTTTACTCTTCGCGTTAGAAACAGATATTTTGGCTATTCATATAAGATATAGTTCAAACATTAAAGGAATAGAAATGAATCTAGATAGTTAAACTCATAACATAAAAATTTCACAACTTGCAGATGATGTTTGTTTGTTTGTTTAATGGTGTTTAACGCCACTTTCAGCAATGCACTTTCAACTTGCAGATGACAAGACACTATTCAAAAATCACAACTCGAATTTAAGTATGCTTTGAATATCATAGAAATGTTTGGAAGTTACTCTGCCTTAAAGTAAAATGTCATCAAAGATATCAAGGTTAATAAAATATACTACGCAAGATGCGCGTTTCGTCTAATCAAGACTCATCAGTGGCTCTTGAACCCAAACAATATTTCAAATCCAAATGAATCAAATCAAATGAGATGTTGTAGAGCTTTTATCACCAAAATTCCAAAATGTGATACCAAATCGGCTAAGGCTTAAAGCTTAATAAATAAAGAATAGAATGTATTTTCATTGGCAAACTAAAACATTGTAGAGTTAAGATAAAAAATATTAAAAAAACAAAAAAACCAATAAAAGATTTAGAACTTTATGAAGGGGACAACAAAACAGATTGTGAAAAATAAAACTGGGATAAAAGAATACAAGAAGCCCAAACTTTATTGAAATCATGGGAAAAAAGAAAATTAACCATCTTATGAAACCTTTTGATAATCAAGACCCTGATAATACCACAATTTACATATGTGGCATTATGTGACAAACATAAACAATGAACACATAAAAGAAATAAAAAAGATTATTTATAAAATAATAATGTGCAGGCGAATTGGTGCCACAGTGTCACAACGGTGTGAGTTCGAATCCCGCTGAGGGAAAGCAAAAATTTGACAGTGTTAAAAATCTAATTCAAACAGTGTTGGGCTTAATTTGTAGACGTATATATATATATCTATATATATATATATATATATATATATATATATATATATATATATATATATATAAATGACATAATATGAGCATGGTTATCTTTCAGAAAAAAAAATTTGCGGAATTTTTAGCAGTAAAAGCAGCCATACCTAAATATTGGCTCAAATACTAAAATCAAAACTTAATGTACTTAAGAAAGAAAGCTCAATATCAATTCGAATAAACAACACTACACAGCTTCTTGAAAGAAACAAGAGCAAAGAAAACCGACAACAAGAGTCAAAAGTCAAGGGACAGTAACAAATCCGGATATAGACAAACACAACACAAAACTAAAAACACAAAATACAGAAAAATAGTAACCCGAACCCAATAAAATAAAAACAAAAGGTCAAATCCAGTAAAGGGAAACACTACCTCTGACGCAGCAAAAATGTTAGATCGTATTTAAGACACTGATTTCTCATAACGATCAATCAAGTCATGGTGACGACCATAGAACTTCTGAAGAGATAACATCAACCTAGGTAAAACAAACCCTTGTTTAGGTTGTTTAGCAATCAACAGCAGTTATCGGTCTAGAAAATTAGAATACCGATCGCAGGATCTAGAATAACGTATATGTTGTGAAATGTACACACCATATGCTGGAATGTTGTTGTCGATGAACGGGAAGTTGACAATTAGGAAGTCATCACGTTTGTCGTAGAGTCTAGTTTGTAGTTTTCCTGAGTCTATTTCTAGAAATAGGTCTAAGTAAGAGGCTGACCTTAGTGTATTGATGGTGTCTTTAAATTTCAAGCTCGTTTGGTAAATTGAATGTAAATGGTCACCAAATTTAGCATTATTTAGCGACAAAACATCATCAATATAGCGGAATATGAAATTAAAGGTCGGGACCAGTGTCTTTTCTTTCTTCTTCAGCAGGCCTTCTATGAACTCATAAGAGTACCAAAACAGGTCGGTGAGGAGAGGAGCACAATAAGTACCCATTGGAATACCAACAGTCTGTTGAAAAACATGTCCTTCAAACATGACGAATATGTAGTCAATCAGAAAATCTAACATGACAGATTTGGTCTTCAGTATATTTAGTATTAGATTTAGTCATTTATTATACAAGATATTTATATAGTCTCTTTCAGTTTTTTCTTGAAAAGCAGCGTTTTATAAGATCTTTAAGCCTGGTTTTCAGCTACATATGAGGGATGGTCGTAAAGAGTGTCGAAAAATCAAAAGTGTTAAGCTGTTACCATGGGAAAGAGATCCAAACGGACAATAAAACGTTATATGAACATAATGTATCTTTGAAAAAGGCAGAAATAAATGGATTTGTTACTTTGCAAAAAAAATGTTAAATCTTCAAACATCACATAATATCTTTAACTTTATTTTACAAAATACAATCTTAAACAACTTTAAAATATACAGATGGAAATTGAATCTACTCAATCTGCAAAGTGCCTTTAGATTATCCACCCCTTTTCATTAATTGTACATTCATAAATCAATTTTGAGAGGAAATATAAAAAATCTTGTATTTGACAGGAATCCAAAACACAACAGTACAATTAAAGCACAAAGTGAAAGGTTACACATTTATGATCAAGATTATTGGGTCTAAATGCTTTTCTGTCAATAGTAGGATTTACCTTATATAACAGCTTTTACTTAACTGAACATTTTCTGTCAATAGTAGGATTTACCTTATATATAAGCTTTTACTTATCCGAACAAAGAAGTAAATCTATTGAAATAACTTTTTTATTATTAAAGAATTTAACATCTATTACCATGTACTACAAGAAGTAGTCCAAAAACAAAGCTGTTTCTTGAACAAATTTCTAAGAACACATCAATAACTAAATAAAAACCAAATTTCCAAAAATTGATTATGTTAACCCCGCACTCCCCCTTCCAATTGCCCTCATATATATTTTACCACGAACATATTATTGCAAATAATAAAAAAAACTTTCCAAGATATCGTAATCATATCTCTCTAATGTAATTAATCATTATATGTATATATGTAATTGTGTGTTAATGTACATTTGACTAACTTATAATATTATTTTGGTTAAGTTACAACCTGCTGTCATAAGTAAAGTTATTGTTAACAGCTAGTGATATAATAAACTGTTCAAGTTTTAAAAAAAAAGTTTGTATCTGAATTCTCTGTAACAGATGCTACTTTTGTGTAACATTATTTCACATGAATTTAAATGTAATTAGAGAAATAGTAGGTATTTTTAAAATGAGCTAAAAATGTTGGTTCAATAAAATAACAGGCATATAGTTAATTATTATTAATTTATTGTTTATATCAGGGTAATGTTATGACACATTATATACTTACAAATAAGACTGCCATCACACCCATACCGAAAGCAGTTGGAGCGAATACAGATGCTCCAACGATGGAACATACCATGAAAGTTATTTTCTGTAATTATAGAAATTGTACGTCGTTTGTATTTAGATGACTTTTGTCAAGAACGTTTGTAAATGGCGCGCTTAAAAGTGTTAATTGATTTGTTACAATATTATTAGACATCAATATCATAGACGTAGACATTTTGGTTTGAAACATTCGTAAAGGTAGTCAAACTTGGAAATTTACAAATTTTTAGATAACCTTCAGTCACATCAAGGTTCCTCTATTCATGCAAAAGCGTTAAAACGTTGGCTTTTAATATTTTTTACTACAGTTGACCATAATTAGATAAAAGATAAATTTAAAGAATAGATTCAAATTTGATTCGCCAAAAGAATGGCAAACCAAGATAAACACATCTGGTTTTATATCGGCATTGCAATGGGTACACACTATGCTCCCATTCTTTCTTGTTCCTCTACGCGTATGAGGTAGATTTTGTACAAAAGCATTTAAAAAAAAACAAGGACAAAAGTTTTATATAAAATTAACATTACAAAAATTACGTCCTTTCATGGAAAAAAGTTAAAATGATAGCTTTGTTGATCGCAAATATCCATCAAACCTGAAATTAAGGGCACAAAAGAGAAAGTTATATCTATCTAGACGTGATATTAGTCTATTATAACGTATACAACATGGCAACAAAATATTATGTCTAGAGTGCACTACCTGCAAAAATTAACAAAGAAATTCTCTGTATAAACTTACTAAACACCTCCACCTGTTTTGCCGTTTTGCAGTCATACAAAATGGAAATGCACCAGTCAAGATAGACTAAAACAAAAAATACAACTTCCGTCAAAATAACTGTTATAATATTTTTTTCAAATATCAGTATTAAAAAAATATTATTTTCTGGAAATACAATTGTATTCGGTTTGATTTTCAATCATGTCTTAAAAAGAGGTGTACAAAATTGTAAAGTCAT
The DNA here is from genome assembly GCA_944474755.1 of Limnoperna fortunei. Classification (NCBI taxonomy): domain Eukaryota; kingdom Metazoa; phylum Mollusca; class Bivalvia; order Mytilida; family Modiolidae; genus Limnoperna; species Limnoperna fortunei. Next base: position 94,353,212 of record OX104112.1, on the reverse strand, counting down.
TATCATTATAGTGAACATGTATTGTCAAAAAAAGTTTTAAAGCGAATATAAAATCTTAATTAAAGTAATAAAGTATATTATTGCTGACTTAGAACATACCCATCCAGAGAAAATTAAACAGATGCCGTCTAAAACAAACATGGCAGATGCATCCCTATGCTTAGAACATCTGGCAAAATACAAGTCGTCATTGTAGTCACAATCAATGTTGATACTGATTCCATCTAGGATCAGTCCGACAAGACTCAGAATACCTGACACAACCCCAAGCGTTATCTGTATACCTCCAAAAATGCGTAACATTCGATTTTGCTGTGAGTTTGAACGTGCTGTATAACCTTCTTCATTTTGTTGCATTTCGATGTTGTCTGAATATTAAAAATCATACGAAAACAACTATTGTTCTTTTTTTCAAATCATATTAAAGTGAAAAGAGTATTTATAAGGCAAGGAGCCTGGCGCCATTCAAACAAATAACCCACTTCCCATCTACTTGTTACGCGACCCGGGTACTCCATGAACAAATCCGAGGCTTGACTAATTTGAGCAAATACTACTGACGCACGATTGTTTCGTGATAGGTAAGAAGACTTTAGGTCTCGAATCTCATACTTACTTTGTATAACATTGAGCGATGTTTAAAAACGTATGTTTGCTATCAAGATTAGTACATATATTAGGAAAGTTTCATATTTCATTTTAACCAAGCATCATTTGATTTAGTCATTACGCATAAACATTTATGGGTAGTTTAATAGCAATTTTAAATGAAAGAAGCTTAAATTAATTTTGTCAGCTTCACAGACACAAAAACTCAAACTTAGAGACTTTCATTGAACAAAAAATATATTACTATTATAAGACCTGTCCATAAATTTGACTGGAATTGAAATGATCCAACGGAGAGCAGCCGGTTGGGTCTAAGGTCAATATTCCTATTATGACAGTGTGACAACTATGCTCAATGTCCTACAATGGCAGACCCTGGAATCTAGAAGAACAACTGCTAGACTATATATGTTCTTTAAAATTGTTTAAGATTTTGTTGAAATACCAGTCCCGCCCTACCTTGTACAGCGATTTTGAAAAAGCAGGCATATTCATTACTTAACATATAGACATATTCACACTAAGATAAAAACCTATAAATACTCATTTTATTCTCTTAAATTATGGAATCAACTACCAACCACCGTTGTAGATAGATAGATAGATAGATAGATAGATAGATAGATAGATAGATAGATAGATAGATAGATAGATAATAGATAGATAGATAGATAGATAGATAGATAGATAGATAGATAGATAGATAGATAGATAGATAGATAGATAACAACATCGGTTTTTTCTATTATTGTTTTTGTTTTTGTTTTGAACTGCCTGAACAAGGACATGTGTCAATAGCCGAAAGTTTGGTTATTTAAATCAATTTTAAAATGGCAAGCATTTTTCATTACGACAGGATATGATATTTTGCGCATAGAAAATTTTAAGAAGTGTAGTTCCGTTAAATCCAGTACCACTTTCTTATATGGTTATAAAATATAAATTTGATTAGTAGTTGCTTTAGAATGATTGGAAGTCTACACCAATTTGATTTTCTTAGAATAACATTTAATGGAATATATTAATCAATAAAAATTGCATGGAAAATTTTACTTTAAAAACTTTAGCCAATAATCAACTAAATTCATTCATTCATTCATTCATTCATTACTTTATTTCCTCTTAAAAGAGATTACAATGAATTTAATAAAGAACAAGAACATTATGTGTTTCATCTTATATGCATTTTCAAATAATCACTTAATTTTGCAAATGTAGATAATTTAACAGAACGTACAATGACAATTAACATATTTTAGAATTTTGACAAAAATCATGAACATATTACTACTGGCGTTGCAATAAAGTTAAAGATTTAACGTATTTAGAAATGTTCTGTTTCTTGATTTTAAGGGGTACACCTCATTAATAATCATTTCTTTTTTTTTGAAAGCGATGAAATTGTAGTGACAAGACTGTTGCCACTTTTGGAGCGTGCTTACCAAAGCTTATCCTTCGGTAGACATGGACTCAAGCCAGGTGTTTAGTGGGTTTGTGTGACTTAGTTTTTTGTTCTGTGTTGTGTATCTTTTTATTTTGTATTTGTCTCCATTTTTTGTTCGACCATTGTTAAATCTGTCCTTAACTTATTCTCTAATAAATAATCCTTGGTATCTTTGATTCGTTTTTGAATTCTTGAAACCGAGATTTCAATTTTGAACGTGTTATAAAATAAAATATAGCGAAAATATATCAGTTTTCTGTTCGCAAACACACGTTTTGAATCAACTTACGTATAAAGTTAATGTCAAATCAATGTGTAATTGAATTTTCCCGAACTACTCAGGTAGATAAGATGGCGAAATAAATAGTTATCACTGACATATTGCATTTAAACACCTTAATGAATTTTATACACACATATTTGATAAGTGTGGAGGTTAATATGATGTGCAAAAATTATGATTGTAAACATTAATATTATTTTTGTTGTTTTGTTGACTTTGTATCATTGGGTAATTTTGTTCTCATATTTAATAAGACTTTCTAATTGTGAGCTTCTACAAATACTCACTCAATTAAATAAACGCAACATACAAAAAATGTGAATTTTACTTCATATATTATTTTTACAATTTATCATATAAAAAATTGATACAGAAATGTAAAAATGGGCACACTTCTTGTTAATGAGTTCTTTTACCATAGAATATAACATTTTGTCGCATATTGTCAATGAATCATGCAAAACATGTCAGTATCTGTTTTGCCCACCATTTGCTTGTAACACAGCCCTTACTCGTCTTGGCATGGATTCAAGACGTTGAGTACGAACACGCGGTATCCTTTGCCACTCATACAGAAGTTCCTGCTCTAATTGTTGCAGATTTTGCGGCGGTGGTTGTCGTTGGCGCACGCGCCGATCCAGTTCATCACACAGATGCTCAATTGAGTTAAGATCCAAGATCCGGAGATCGTGATCACAAGCGGACACATGACTTTCTGTTTCTCTACAAAATCTACTGTTACACGTGCTGTATGTGGTCGGGCATTGTCGCGTTGAAACATTTCTCTTTGAATGTCAATTACGTGCAATTAATGTGGTCGTATAATTTCGTCTCTATAAATAACAGCATTAAGATCGCCTTGGATATGCATCAGCTGTGTGTTCCTGGCGTAAATAATAGCGGCCCACATCAAAACTGCCTCCGCCAAAACAGTCTCTTTCTACAACAGAGTTTTACTCAAAACGATCATTTTGACGCCTGTATACTCGTATGCGACCATATCGCTTTTCAAGCTAAAAACGGGACTCAACACTGAACCAAACTCTTCTTCAGTTCTGTAAATTCCTTAACCGAACAGTAGTACACCATCTAATAACCCTTGCTCGGAGGTGTTGGCGTCTCAGTGTTGCTCCGACGTAAGGTCTTTTTGTCCGCAATCCATGAGATCGTAACCGAGATGCGTACTGTCTGTGGTGGTATACGGCGCAACCCAGGGACGTTTACAGCGGTTTTTGTTGCAGCAATAGTCCTGTTCCGTAGATGGAATAATCTAAAGTAACGATCCTGCGCCCGAGTTGTAACACGCGAACGCCCTGAACTAATCGGTCTGTCGTAGTACCAAGCTGCTAGTAGCGTCTCCATTCGCGTGAAATTGTGCTACGTTGAACATTGTTCGTTCTGGAAACAACATTCTGTGATTTCTCGGCCTCGATTCGACCGATAGCGATATTTGGGGTAGCAGCATCAAACCTTGCATAACGTTACCTCATCAGAATTTTATTTTACTAATGCATTCAAGAAAAGAAATAGCGGGGTTTAATGCCGATTGTCTGAGTTAAAGCAAAATACCAATGATTTGCACGTGAAAGTCAACCCTGTTTTAGCCATACGTAATTCATCGTGTGTTCCGGATTTCGACCACAGTCGTTCACGGATGGATGAACTTAAATGCTTTCTCCCGGAAACCTTAAATTAATTTGTAATTATGATGTTGTGTATATATATTTGAATATTTATAGGTTATTTGTCACTAAAAATGATTTGAAAAAGATATCCGATGTTGTGTTTCTTTATTGAGTGAGTATATCGTAGGTACTTCGTTTACTATTGATCCTGTTTGAGTATCACTACGGGCAGGGTGCACTCGAATCTTTACTTTATTGACAAGGATTGCCAGTGTTATAACGAAGGTCGGTGTTTTCTCCTCTACTCCGGATTCCACCACAATAAAAACTGGGCACCACGACATAGCTAAGAACTGCTCAAAGTGGCGTTAAACACCATTCAAAGAAACAAGAAAACAAACATCTTCAAGACCTACACACATTCCTGCTACTTTTTTCGGCGATTTGAACTGAAAACCATTAAAAACTGAGTAGTTGATTACACAAAATAGGTACAGTCGGCTGTAAAATTTGCTAAACAAAAATTACAGTCTCGGAAAATCTTAAAATATTCTTCTTTCATTCCATAACCGATAACGCAGGTGCACAATTTCAATATGTATGCAATCTCTCTGTGACGTTTCGAGAGAAGTGAGTTAAGAGTCGTAAGAGTTGATTAAAATAGTAGGTACCGCTTCTGCAGAAATTGCTGAAAATGTTCCAAAATCCGGATAAATGTGGAAAATTCCTCCAACCATTTACAGGTGCACAATTTCAATATGTGTGCAATATTTCCATGAATTTTTATGGAACTGTGGAAGCTGTAAAAAGAGTTAATTGGTACACTTTTTTTTTCAACCGCACACTCGACTTTATCTTACTATAAATTGAGTCTGCAGTACAGAAAAAACCACAAATATAAAAATATTTTGTCTGACAAAATAGCTGCTGTAAAAATTATAAAAGACTAGCCTTACAGCGATGAAATATGAATTCAAATAGCGCAAATTATAGCAATAACAATTTGTCAGAAATTAACCCTCATCAATAGATTTAAGATTAACAATCATTATTCAACAAAAAGCAGCGTCCCTTCTATAGTAAGTTTCGAAGCGGCAATATAGCGGTTTTTTAGCTGACAAATAAAAACTGCTTATCGCGTTTGGTCCAGCTTATGCTCCTTTTGTAGATTACAGAATGTGTAAACTGACAACAACAATTATATCCAAGTGATAGTCGGCGGTTTGAAATGCGGCAGATTTTTTCACTTTGATAGAGCACTTTTCTATAGTAAAGTTTGACCTAAATTACCACGGAAGTGTATGTTTGGAAGAGTCAATTGTTATCTATTCGAAATCCTTCGGGTCATGTCGTCTGCAGTTAAGGCGGGAAAAGTCTCGCGATTTGTCCGAATACCATTGAACGTTACGAAAGCAGACGATCTGTTTGAAAACAACGCTAGGTCCCTTTAGAAACTCAAATGGTTGACTTCCTATGTAAAATTCCGTAGCAAATGTCAAGGACGATTTCGGATATTTCAACAACAAAGGCATAATATAAAATATGGACGTGCTATCGTGTAGATTTTTTTCAAATCGGATTTTAGCACTATAAAGGTACAGTATGGAATAATAAAAAAATGCAAGCAAAACGCTGAGCGCATGGGGGGTTTAGTATACATGCAATTATTCAAAATCATTTTCACCACATTCTGTTTAATATTTTTCAGACTAAGAGAAAAAGTATAGTACGGACGTTACATTATCTATTTAAAATAACACCGTTACATGACTATTGAAATTACGTTGAGCATACATGACTAATAAACCTCTGACAATATCAATGACGTGGATGAGAAATCTTCTGGATTTCAAAATTGTTTAATTTTCCCGGGCACGCGTTGACATATAAATTATAACTTGTATTGATGCTACACAAATGGAAATAGAACTTTTGTTATGGACCTAGAAAAAGAAACAGCTGCTAATTACATGTATAAAAACACACTATAATTGATCAATTCTCCTAGAATTAAAAAAAAACGTTTTTCTTTTTTCTTATTGTAAATAATTTATGTTGAAAGGATGCTAAGATTTTATCGCTTTGTTTTGCTATAGTTAACGAGCATATTATCCTTCCGCTCAATGTGCATAATTCTCGGTAATCCAACCAATCAAATATGTCCTTTGATGTCATGTTGTTGACTAGCGTGTTCACCATAAATTGTCCAAACCATTAATTTCATTTATTTTACACAATATATTCATACATTAATCGCTACTATATTATTTTGAATAATATTGCTTGTATTTTTGTGACGTAAATAGGTTCTTGTTGTACAGCGTCTGTAAAGTTATTTTGTTTCATATATGGCTCAATCAAAGGTGGGGTTTATTAGTGCCATGAATCGGTATCAGATAGCATACTGTTAATTACCTATCCATTGTGCATCAATAAGGAAACAAAAATAATACAGAATTATCTAAGAAGCATATTGAAACAGTAATGAAATCATTTCATTAAAAGTTACAGAAATATTAAAGTTAATCATACCTTGATTGCTGTTTGTAGCTAGTTCATTCATCACACATTAATAGCGAATGCACTATTCACGAGAACTTTTATGCAACACAGAAACTATATGTCCTAGATTTTATAAAGTAGTATGATACACCTAATACTTTAACCTTAAACTCAAGAAAGTATTGATCAGGAAGTTTTATGAGATCAGGTCAATTTAGTGAACACAAATATTGTTAAAAAGTAATAAAGTAAAAGACGTGAAATTAATAATTGATAAAAGTTTTGACATTTTAAGTTAAAACTTCCTGTATGTGGTACGCATAGTAACTGAAATATTTGTTTGTTTACATCAATCAAATAGAATCATTTTTAATAAACATTAATCAAGCAAACAAAAGATATAAAATTTAAACTTGATAGCCATTGCCCTCCATTCACCAATTACTTTTAATCAGTTGCCTTTCAAACTAAACCAATCATTGGAATGTTGTAGAGAAAGTCAGTAAGTATTCACTATTTGTATTCAAGTTTTTTTACAAATTAAAATTTGGGTATATTTTATGCATTTTAATTTCCATAAGTTTTATAATTTCAATATTCCTGTTTATTATACGTCATATATACTAATTACATTATAGTTGCTTTTCTTTCGTTCTTTTTGACTCTGTGATTTCAATTGATTCTCCACTACAAAAAGTTATTTATGACACATATTGACGTATCAAAATTTATCACATGACATAAGTTGACTTTTGGAGTAGAAGCACATTTTCACTACCACAATGAAGAACAATTTTTGAGAAATTGTTATTATCTTCAGACAAGGTTTTTTGCTTATTGTGAAACTGTTGCTCTCTATTGTTTGAAAACAAATATGCCTATAAATGAATTTGTCTGATTTGTCAAGAGATAATGAAACTATGTTATTCAGTATAATAAAACAATTGAATTGAACTATTTGAATGGGGTTAAATGCATGCAATTGTTCAGCTATATCGTGACTTTAAAGTTTTTATTTGGGAGGAAGCCGGATTATCTGTTGAAAATTTTCATCTAAATCAAGTAATACTATATAGCTCTTACAGCAGGTTTTCAACTTTACTTGTATTATCAATATGTGATTTATTCAACAACATCCGTACTCTTCAATACTTGCTAATAATAACAACATTTCAATGGTAATGAATATGTGATATTTGAATGACTTATAACAATGCTCGTGTGATACCGGTTTGTAATGTACTTTTAACATCTGATTTTTTTGTTTAAAGATCTTGAAACTTTGTTAGAATGACATAACACAAACTTTTCTGTCATTAACAGGTAAAACATATCACAGGTAATTTGGGAAGAACAAATACACACTGATAATACTAATACACCAATGTGTGTTTTGGAACATATAGATGATTCTCAGTTCGAACACTTTATTAATACCAGTTAAAAAAATTTCATGTTTTATACAAAATCCGATTTGTACGCGATGTTCTTTCACAGACCTAACGGTATCCCAAAATGGCTTATTTTGGTTTAATGTAGTAAACCTAACTAACTAGGTTTAGCCACAAACAAGTAAATGGACATGTTCGTTTACAAAAGAAAAAGACACTTAAAAACTAGAAGATTCGAGATTTCGAGTAATATATAACAATGCCGATAAAAGAGATTCACAAGGCTGTGGCAAAATAAGGTTTGTCAACGAAGACACAAAAAAACACTCATTAACCGAGACCCGAATTCGGGTCATACGAACGATAAGAGCTAAGAATTGCTTCTATCGGTATTGTGTAATAATTGGGTTTAGTATATTAGACATTTGATATAGTTTTTATAATCTCTCAACTATGGGTTAGAGCACTTTTTAAACGTATATATCATAACACTATTATAGAAGTAGTTTTGGCGATGAATTTAAAATTCTGGTATTTATAAATATTGCGACTGTTTAAAAAAGAATTATAATTCAATAATAGAATTCGTTAAATTAGAAATAAGAAAAAGAAGATTAAAATGCAAACATAAACATTTTTGTTGAATTGTAATAGGAGTTTAGGTATTACAGTTGATTCTGTGTTTAGAAAATGTTTTTATTGACAATGTATCCGGTCTTTTATTTTATGTTTTTTTTTAAATAATCGTGCGCCTGATATTTAAAGCAAAATACTTTAAAGATATATAAACAACTAATTGGCATAAAATGATCTTTAAAATACTTTAATATTACATTATATGTGCAATGTACATCAAATATATCACACAAGAAAGTCTTTCTTTCGTGACATGTCTTTTTAGATAATTTTCGCTTTAGAAATCCCGCTTCTTTATAATAAATATTGTTTTAGCGATTGAACAGATTAATAATACAAATAATACAATTCCTTTTTTATACTTGTACCGTTCTATAAGTTTTCAATGCGCGCCCCACAGAGCTGCCTATTGCGTCCCCGGTAGCGGATAGGATAGTTTTACTTCTATAACCTAAAATTCAGCTGTATATATAAAACAATACCGGGTATTTATTTGTTATGTGGTTTCTTCATACTTTTAAAGAAAACACGATGAATGCTACCTGAATGTTTTGCCATTTTAAGGTAAAATGCTCAAAACTAAAGTCTGCAAAATAACTTTCATTTCTCCCGTTGTAGAAATTTTATTTTGTAATTAAGAAAATAGTTTGGTTAAAGCATTGTCGATCTATTGACATCACAACAATATCCAGTGTTCACCAAAGTTTAAGAAATCTTCTATGGTCTAGAAATATTGATTGATTAACTGCTAGCTTAACGTCCATTAATCTTTAGAAATCTTGACGCTGTTAAAACTTTATCTGACATTCATGACAAATATGTTGATGTGCCAGCAGATATGGCCACTAACAACATAATTTTCATCTGCAAAAATCATTATATAGAGTGTTTAATTAAAGAATTAGGCATGGATAGTGCAATTGGCAATCCTACTTACACTTTCACTACGCTTTCAAAAGTGGAGATTCTTAAAAAATCATAAATCGGTGTTGGCATTCTTTGGTCTCAAAATCAAAGTCGAAGATTGTGATCTGCCATTCTTGTATTGGATTCGAAAACTTCGCGCAAATCCATAAAAACAGCGTTTCATTGCAGGGTCGTCTTAGTGCACTACTAAAACATAATCGCAACTCCTGACCAATATTGTAACAACAATAAAACGGGAAATCAACAGTGACAATTTCTACTCCAGGAGTGGCATAAATAAAATGTGGATGTTAAAAAATTCAAAAGACCTGATAGCAATCTTGAAGTTTGAATCGCTTTCCTAATGTAACAGCATAAAAACAATTGATTTATCGACACTCATATGCAGATTAAATCAGGCTAAAAGATTTTATAAAACGCTGATTTTCCAGAAAAACGGAAAGACGATATAAATACCTAGTAATTATTCATGACAGAACTTACTTCGTCATCAATGAGTCTAAATTAAATAGTAAATATACTGAAGACCAAATCGTCAAATGTTAGATTTTCTGATTGCCAACATATTCGTCATGTTTAAAGGGCGTTTTTCAACAAACCGTTGGTTTTCCAATGTGTACTTATTGTGCTCCTCTCCTCGCCGCCTTGTTTTGTACCTTTATGAGACTGAGTTCCTAGATTGATGGATTGATTAATTGATTGATTGATTGATTGATTGATTGGATGTCTGCTTTACGTCCAGCGATCAGTATTTCAGATATATTTAGGACGGGGAGTTCCTAGAAGGCCTGCTGAAGAAGAAAGCAAAGACACTGGCCCAGACCAATTAATTTCACATTTGGCTATATTGATGATGTTTTGTCTCTCAAAAATGCTAAATTTGGTGATTTTTGCATTCAATTCACCCTAGCGAGCTTGAAATAAAAGACCAATACACTAAGGTCAGCCTCTTACTTAGACCTTCTTCTAGAAATATAGACAGGGAGACTAGGGTATCTAATTTAAGGCAGGCGCTGCTTACTCCTACGAACACCAGAGTGCTTCCATGGTTTTAATTGCGTTCGAGTAACTCTTTTTCTGTTATTTGTGTTTTGCTGTATATGTTTGTCTATATCCGGATTTGTAATTGTCCATTGACTTTCGGCTCTTGATGTTCGGTCGGTTTTCTTTGCTTTTTTTCTCCATTGAAGGTGGTAGATACGTATTGTGTTCTAGCGTTGCCTATGTAAAATTTCTAGTCAACAAAACAAACCGAAGTGAAATTCCGTTATAACAGGAATTTAATACATGTATTTGGAAAAATGTTAAATTTTTCAAAAACTTTTATTGATAAAATAAGTCAAATAAATAGATCAATTTAAACATTATGTGAATCCAAAAATTCCCCTCCAAGTAATACATGTGTCCAACTCCCTCGCATTTCCCGTAAGAGAGACCATCAAATCGTGTTCTACTTCATTAAAAGTGTGTATGTTAGTTGTTAAACACAAGTCGACGATATCATTTCTTTTTTGTTATAACCATTGCAATATTTTTGGATTCTTACTATCGAATATAAATATTTTTCCCATTTTATTGATACCACAAATATATAATATAGTTTTTATACATTATATTGTTCATTTAACTGGAGTTTGTTGGTTTTTCTGACTTGTGGATTGTCTTTCTGGAAAATTTCCCGTGTGTTTGTTATTACTTTTATTTAATCTTTCAGCGATGCACACAATCACAATTGGCAATGTGTGATTGAAATTAGGGCTTAGTATAACAAATAACTATTGAGCTCATCAACACTTTTATTGTTGAAGTGTTTCATTTTGGGTTGCCTTCTAGCAGGCCAAGGGTTCAGAATATCCATGCACTTAAGTGTGGCTAATCGGTTTTCTAGTGTTGAAATATCCAATGGATTTGTGGCAAGACATTCAGCATCTGATGTAGATTATTATATTCGAGAAATTGGCATATTTGATTTGATTCCAAGTTGAGTAGTTGTAGAGTAGTCACTCTAATAAATAAATTTGAACAAATATCAAATGCATGTAACACATTTTGATGCAAACTAATTCAATGTTGTTTCTGTATATCCGTTGAACTTTCACCCGCTGCTACTGGAACTCAATATTAAACGTTCTTCCAATTTTCTAAACTATCACTGCTGTTGACTGCTATAATACCCAAACAAGGGTTTGTTGTACCTAGGTGGATGTTGTCTCTCCAGAAGTTCTATGTGTAGTCAATGTTTACCAACAGTGAAAATAGATTGAAGAGAACCAGTTGCAAGCTGATTGATAAGATATGTTTAAGCACAAAATTTATTTGTTTCTCCAAAAGAAAAAAGATCACGTATTTATTAAAAATAGTTAAACATTTACTTACTTCTGACATCTTCCAATCTGTACAGCAACAACAGTATGAAGAAGTTACAATAGCTACAACTAGTTCTGCAAGACCAATTAATGCCACAGAGGAAGGAAGCATTGCAAATGCTTCATTGTCACCATTATATGCACGCTATAAAAACAACAGCTATATATATAATCAATAAAACTGTTAAATAGAAATTTATTTATTGACTAATAAGTTATCCTTTTTACGCATGTAACACTATATCTTACAGAAAACAGAAGTTTTGACCTCTTTGTACGCAATCACATTAATATTGTGGAAAGAATTTAATGTTAACGTTTTTCGTGGCCTTGTACTTGAAAATATAGTGATTAAAATATTTGAATCTAAAGAAAACTTTACGCTCTAAGCATAAACTTGCAATCTTTATTTCATTTTCACCTATAAATGACAGAATCCCAACTGTAAACGATTGAGCATGAAAATCAGCTGTCGAGTGGTTCTGACAAGGTTTGGTCTTACTGCTAGAAAGACACATCTGCATGTTTTGCAGCTCGGTATACTTCAGTTAATTAATTTAAACATATTTATTCATAAGTTCAATAATGAAATACAGTATAATGAATTACAAAATACATAGACAGGATCTGGTAACAAACACTTAGCTTTTGTCAAAACCATTTCCTGATAAAATTGTTAACACAGAGTCACAATCTTAATTCTGATAAAACATAATGAAACATAGTTTGTCGTTTTGATGTTACTCATATTACTTATTAATATTTTATAAACGGTTGGATTTGTCTGGCATTCTTTATATTGACATCTTTTTCATTGGGCCCAAACCAAAAGTTGGGTTGTTTCACAAGATATTATTGGTTTTCAACCCAATAACACACATATCACAAAATAGTTGCATAATCTATACGCATAGTGCAATTAAAACATTAATACTTACAAATATGGTTGCCAACACACTTAAACCAACAACAGCTGGTATAAAGATAAGTGTTCCAACGATGCAACATGCCATAAATATGATTTTCTGTAATTACAGGAATGGAATTTTGGTTTATAAGATTTCGTTCAATTCTGCTGTCTCATAATTTCATCTGAGAACTAAATGAACGAATGACTATAGTAATAAAGCTGTGTTTATCCGAAAAAACGAAACGATATAGCAAAACACATGGATGGCATTATCAGGCATTCTATTATTATAAACGCAAATATAAGAGTTTTTCTTGTCTGCAAAAAAGCATTCTATTCTAACCTCTTAAAAATCCTATACTGATTTACAGTAATGTCTTATTTGACAATATACTTATCAAATGACAAATAGTATTTATTAAATGCAGATACAGTTAATTTAACTTTAATTTAACATTTTTTCATTGGCCTTAAAATATAATGCTGATATTCTACTAAGTTGTCATAGACATAACTTGTATTTGTCCCCCTTTTTTCACAGACACATGTACCATGTAATGTACACTTATTATTGATATGGATTTTGGTATGCAACTATATCAAAAGTTAAAAAAAAGATTATTTCATATCAATAATGTAACAAACCATTCCATTGGATAATTTGCAGTCTGTATTTTAAGCTACAGTTAATGTGTTTAAGAATAAAAGACTCAGCAGGGCTGTATCAGCAAACGGGCTGTATCCAATCTACTGTTACAGCCCTAAGTTTGATACAGCCCTGGCTGTAACCGTGATACAGCCCGATAAAAAAATGATTTGAATTTCCAATTTTCATGTGCCACAAATACATGTAAATAGATTGTTAAATACTAAAAAAATGTAAAACCTGTAAAATATCAACAGAACATATTATTTAACACACATGCTGATTAATTACAGGTAAACAAAGTTCATTTTGTCTTGTATACTATTGAACTTGTTTGTTTTCTAATGTTTTCAATGAAATAAAGGTAATAGTAACTTGTGTGTATGGCCGTATCAGAACTACGGACTTCTGAAGGACCCGATACGGACCGTTTATCTTGTTACAGCCCTCGCCTTTGGCTCGGGCTGTAACAAGATAAACGGTCCGTATCGGGTCCTTCATCAGTCAGTAATTCTGGATACGGCCCTACACACAAGTTACTATTACATAATTATGTCATGACTAACATGGACAATGATCTCTACGAAGAGTATTTAGTTTAAACACAACAAAATTTTTTTATAGTTATATGTATTTACTTACTATACACTTCCAGCCGTTTCGTTGTTTAGCAGTCATTAAAAATGGAAATGTTCCAGTCAAGATAAACTAAAGAAAAAACTAGTGTAAATTTATATCCAATAGCTTGTTGCACTTTTAAGCTATTATTATTGTGTCATTAATGTGCACTTTAAAGATATTAGATTGATTCCAGCAAAGGTTTTCGTTGTAACAAACTCACAATTGGGAATGCTAGCATTCTTAATACACAATTGAGTAGGATATATTAATATTAATGATAATAGATTTTCAGTTCTTTTGTAAATGAAATTTTATTAAATATTGAACTGCATAAGTAAGATAAGACGATACCTGCAACATCCTTTTATCACTTATACACAATATAAGTTTAGAAATTTAACAGATATGTATTTTTTTAAAACTCAACTCACAACCATCTCACAGTTTTATTAATAGTTGAAACGGATAGATTTATGTTTCCTTATATATTATGCTACTGCTAAATTAAAACTTACCCATCCAGAAAAAATTAAACAGGCGAGATCTAATGCAGTCAAGTATGCTAAAGACCAGGTTTTACATTCGTCATATAAATAATCGTTGCTGACGTATTTCTCACAGTCTTCGCTTGTAACATCTATTATAAATCCGACAAGACTCAGAACACAAGAAACAACTCCTAATCCTATCTGTATACCACCAAAAATCATCAAGGTCGTGATTGGAAACATTCGGTTTTGATGTGAATGTGCCGATAATGGCGTTACTTTGTTTCGCTTCATTCTGTAATTGTCCATAAAAGCACAATCAGATAAATAAATGTTGTTGTGGACGTGAACTCCATCCATCTTTCAACACATTACGATTGTCACATACATATTAAAATGATTATTATATATAGTCGATCATGTGATTTATGTTATTTGTATGTACGTATTTGTTGTAAGATTATAATCTGATTAGTTTGCTTTGAATTACTGTTTTTATTATTATTTACCTTGCTTGCTTAGCTGTATAAAATATTGATTAATGGTGGCATCCAGATATGACATAATAGCTGGAACCATAACTGTGAGTGTTATTTTTAAATTTTACTTAAGGTCGGACTTATCACCCATGACAACATAATTATAAAGAAATAGCTTTTAAATGAGCGTCTATAGTTGTGCATAACGCATAAAATACATGCACATCTAACTTCTATTCGACGAATACCATAAATCCGAGAGTTTTCTTTCGGAGAACAATACACTCACGTGTACCCCAAAAGGGGAATATTGGTATTTTCAATTCTTAAATATATATAGAACGTGAAAGTTAACTATTATCTCTTTTTGCAACTGCATTAGATTAGAGATATTATTTTTATCCAAATGTTCCAGTATATTGTCCAGTCGTAACGGTTACTGCTGAATACAAGGGGTTGTTAAGATTTTGAAAAACATATATTATATTAGAAACAACTACTAATATAGGTTGAAAAAAACTGAGATAATTTTGTCAATTTTGAAGTGGATCTGCAACGGCACAAAACTAAGAATGAATTGATAATTCTGGTAGGCTCGGTATCGTTTCAGTAAAGATTGACATTTGGCATTCGGATTACCTTTATCTCAACAATTATTTTAGGTAAATGCAGTTAGTCTAAAATTGAATTAACCTCGTCTGATAGTTTTTTTAACTTTCATGTTATACGTTTTGTATTCTATACAGATCTTGTATAGGCAGATATATCTTGTGTGTTTCTCCTCCATGTTGATTACCATGATGCACGGTTAGCTTTGATAACTGTTTTAAGATAAAATAAATGATAAAATAACAACACATTATCTGAACGCAGGTACACAAGTAGACGCATTATCTTTTGTATGTTACTACTTAGCTACAATAATGTAGTTACTTCTATCCACAATTATGGCACGCCGTTCTCGTCAAAAGTATGGTTCAAAATATCATCACAAATTACACACTCAAAATTTTAAATTACACACTCAAAATTAAAAATATGCACTCAAAATTTTAAATTTCACACTCAAAATTAAAATATGCACTCAAAATTTTACGAAAACACACTCAAAAGATAGATTGAAATTACAAACTCAAAATTTTAATTCATGCACTCAAAACTGAAAATTACGCACTCAAATTTGTGCGCATTTTTTTGCGCAAAACTCATAAATATTCATAAAGATATAAATAAATAAAATATCATCTGGGTGGTTTTTGAGTTTAAAGCGAACCGGAAGTGCTGAAATCCAAATGTCAATCCACAACACAGTAGATTTGCTCGAGTTTTTTCAATCCTTGTTGCACGTGTATGAAAATACAATGCAACTTGTACACCCCTTAACACAAGACAACAACGCTTTAGAACCTACTGTTCGAAAGCTTTCAAGCTGTAGGGAAGAGTTGTATGTAATGGCTACAAGAGTTCCTGTTGAAATTCAATTATATCAGAAACCAGAACGAATTTATTCATTTAATTTGCATGATATAGCTGTAAATCACCTATTTTGATAAGCCCGTTGATAAAACTATTTGTTTTACCATAAAACATAATTCAATAATGGAATAAATCACACTCTATAGTTAATATGAGTCTGAGATAAAGGGCCGAGTCTATGAGGCAAAAAAAAATAAAAAAAATTTTCGTCTGTTTCGTTCGTTGCTTTACAGGGACCCGTTTCAAGCTTAAAAAAACCAGGATTGAAATATTCTAATCAATTTAATGAATATTTATAAGTCCTGCGTAAAAAAGGTGCGCACAATTTTGAGTGTATATGTTTTCTGTTTGAGTGCGTAATTTTCAGTTTTGAGTGCATGAATTAAAATTTTGAGTGTGTAATTTCAATCTATCTTTTGAGTGTGTTTTCGTAAAATTTTGAGTGCATATTTTAATTTTGAGTGCATATTTTTAATTTTGAGTGTGTAATTTAAAATTTTGAGTGTGTAATTTAAAATTTTGAGTGTTGTTTGTGATGATATTTTGAATAATACTTTTGACGAGAACGGCGTGCCATACACAATCTTTTATATGTTTTAAGACATTTTATTTAAAGTTTCAGAAAGCCTCTTTTCGGAGTTGTACTAGTGACGTAACTTTCATCAATTTCATTTGCACTTTTTAAAATCAAATTTCTATATGGCTGTTTTTTAAAAAAAACCTTTTATATCGCTTTGAAAAAATGCTGGTTTTTATAATTACTTAATCAGTCATGGTTAAGGTTTTTAATTAGCATGTAAATAGTATTGTTCGTCACGTTATTGGGGTATAAACCAAATACACTTCGGGCTTACCTTGAAGATAATATTATACGACTAACACAATATGTCCTAAATGAATAACAGCTAAGTACAAACATAAAAACGTCTGTCAAAATCAATTTACCACCGCCTCCCTAATTATCTCGCTGTAAACACTGATATAAACGATATTATTGCACAACATAAATTAATGAAAATATAAATGATAATAGACACAAGAAGTGAAAACGCGATTGGTCACCACAAAATTATATTTCATTCATAGGTCATGAAAGCAATATTTCAGAAACATTCCAAACACAAAGACACGATAAAAAGCAACAAATAGTCTGCTAAAATCGTAGATATCACCAAAATAGGAAATGAAGCATACCATTGACATTTAAATGCTTCATGACAACTGAAGAGATTTTATTGCAAATGTTTGTTCACGGTTAAACACTTACTGATCATCGTCATATACAGTTGAACTTCGGTAGCTCGTTGGTTCAAATAACATTGATTTCTCAAACTGTGTTTAAGTCCCGATTATTGTAAATATGTTAAATCATATTATAGTTGTGAACAATATTTGGAAGAGTCAATCTATGTGGTTATCCTCTGATTTAAAGATTTCATTTTTCTTTTGGTGAGGTCAGGAGAAGCCTGCTCACAATTTCTTCTTTCTGCCATTAATGTTACATTTGTTTTATGTCGTATTACATGTATATATTTAATTTTTTACATTGGATTAGTATGTTTTGTTTACATGTTATGTAAGTAAACCGATGTTTACGGAGGTGGTCTTTGACTGGCAGGAATATGCACAGGTTTTACATCAAAGGTCAGCAGTTGGCTGCTTTGATTTTACTTAGCAATTAGAAAATGTGTCATTTTACCTTAATAAATCTCCTTATAGTTTTTAGTTTCAATCTTCTTCAATTGTGTTGTCTTTTAGTTAGTGTCAGATGTATAATTTGTTGTTTTAGTATTAGATATTTGCAAATGCCTTAAAAATCTGTATACTAAATACACTGTTGGTGGCCCTAGAACAGCAGATGGCTGCTTGGGCATTTATACTTGAGGTGTTGTATATATACCTAATATTAATTGTCTCTATTGTTTTTTCCACATGCAACATGCATAGGGGTTTTTCGTAACAATAAATTTCTTTTAAGTAATTATTCCCGTTCCTTCCCTGCAACACATTCGGGTGTGGCATCGGCCACCTTTGAGCTAAACTTTACTTAAATTTTAGCTTCAGGAGGTTGTTGGAATTTTTTATCGCCACACCTTTTTGTAGTGGATAGTTAATTTTTCTTTTAGGGAGTGGAAGATTTAACATTGTTGTATTTTGTTACCACTCCCCCTTTTTATTTTGTAAATGTTTGTTTACTTTTATGTATGTCATTTAATAAATGACATTTATCGGAAATTGTTTTGCTTCATTTCACTGCAAAAACAGAGCTTCTGTGTTGCTGGGTATTGCTTTTTGGCGGCCATCTATATGATCTAGCACACATTATCTTGGTACGACATAAATGCAAGTTATTTTAATAACTAATTTTATGTTGACGAGTTTCAACAGTTCTTTTATGTAGATTAAACTTTTATATGTTTGATTTTTGTATGTCCTTGTTGTACCTCATTTATCAACATTCAATTTCCCCAAGTAGCCTCAATTTTATGTTAACTTTGCTGCCGTGTGATTGGTCAATTACGAAGACGAACGCTGGGAATGCGTTATCTCTACACTTGTTGAAAATTAAGAGCAACAATTTATTACAGTCTTTGGAATTTGTTTTTTATCATTGTTTTGAGGATTTAATCTGTTAATCTTTGGAGAACATTTAGACATTTGTATTTTGACAGTCAGAACGTAGGTAACTTTTTCCAGAATTATGGTATAATCACGAAAACTGTTTTAAATAGCATGCATCTTTTAGTTCGCCATGTGCACAACGAGGTTCACGTTCAAAGTCGGTCGATTCAATTAACTTACATGTAAGACAATAGATTTTACTCTTATTTATATAAAATATTATTTTCGTTCAATTAATTGGATATATGATACTATTCGTACTTGCCAGTGTTAAACCGTTGGAATATTACGTAATTCTGTTAACTCATCCGTGTCCGCTTTTTAATTACTATGTATTTATTGATTATCGCCCTTGTGTAAATGGCTCGTGCGACAACAATACCAACAGTTTTGATTATTGGTTCGAGTTTTGTTACACGACTAACAGGCGAATTCAGTAAAAATGGAGTAATTCGAAGTGATTTTAATTTACTACAGTGTAACGTTCAGTGTTTTGGCTTATCCGGTGGAACAGTAAACAGTTTGAAGCATAATGCTGAATTGGACACTTTAATCACGGAGACCCAACCATCGTGTTTAATTTTACAAGTAGGTGGTAACGATATGTGTAACACATATTTGCAGCCGGAAACTCTTGCCTGTAGCATTAATGATTGGATGGATTACCTATGTACGCATTATTGCAGTGTCAAAACTGTTACTTTTTGCGAAATATTTGAGCGAACACAACCACGAGATATACCAGCTCATGTTTATTCTTACCGCAGAAGTGTTGTAAACCAGATGTTACCAGATCTAATTGCAGCTTCATCACACAAGACATTCTTCTGGAAGCATTTAAGGCTGATGAACAGTCCATGCAATATTTATCATACCGATGGAATACATTTGTCTGATTTAGGAATGAAAAAATTTTATAGATCTCTACGATTAGCTATATTGCATGCTTTAGACCATCTTTATTGAAATTAGATTTTGGTAGGTTAATGTTTTTAGTCTGCTTAGTTGTGGCATTACTCGTATGGATTACCAGTTGAGTTATGCTAATGCTAATTCTGTCGGGTAGTTTTACAACAAGTATAAAAAAAAAAAAAAAAAAAAAAAAAAAAAAATGTCCTTCAGTTTATAAATTAATATTATGAAAAAAAAAAACAACATTCACAAATGAATAAAGTCAGGTAACACAAATTGATATCGGACATGTGTATAAACATTACAAACTTTATAAGCGATCCATACTAGTTAGTACTAGTTTTACTGATTAAAGTAAAAATTAGTTACAAAAACATAAAATGACAAAACATTCTCTACAAGCTAATAACAGGATTAATTTGGCCATATCCTTTTAGGTAATTTTCCAAACGTTCAACATTTATAGGAGTAGGTAGATCATGGTTTAGATTTGTTTGAGACTGTGCTTCTGTTTGGTGGATCTTGTGACTCTGGACTTTTTGTAATGTTACTGGTTTGTCTGTTCTCAGGTCTAGTTTGTTTTTGTTTAATGCAAAGGGACATGGGATGTGCTCTGTAGCAAATGTAGCAGAGATGCAAGTAGCCACAGTTTCCATCACAAGATCGCCCTTCGTTGTATCTGTGGCAGGTTTTACGAGGGGCGTTGGCTGGAAAGGGTTTAGCAGATTGTGGAAAACGTATGAAGTTACCTATTTTGGCAGATTTTTTAGACACATTCCCTAAGTTAAAGTTTGAATTTACATTCTTATTTTGATTTCTACTGAGAGCCCTGGTGTGTAATAATTGATCAACACAGTTCCAAGAAAGTGCACCATCATTTTGCATATTTTGTCTGAAATTTATATCATAAAAATACCAGTCACCACCATCCTTATAAATCTGACGAATAAGATCAGCATATATTGCTAAATCTTCTGCTAAAGTAGGATGATTAGGACTACCTCTTCTCAAAACTGATGCAAAAATTGCAAAAGCATCTGTCCAGTTTTCTATATTCACAAACTTTCTTTTCTTGCCCGAGGCTAATCCCACCTTTTGATTATGCACTTCAAAATGAAAGCCTAATTCAGAAGGCCTATGATTAACTAAAATGTCTGACATTTCAACAAACTCTCTGTTTAAAATTTTTTCTTGTAATTTGACATTAATTTTAGTGTACAAAGGTCTCCCTACTGGAGTATATGATGCAGTACCATAATTAGAATTGTTAATCATTGTACCAGTGGCAAATTCTTGTGCTGGAATTCTGATAATATCGTCAGAATTGTTATTAGGAATCTGTATACCTGATGTAATGTCATCTGTGTTAAAGATGGGTCCAGGTGTCTGCAACAATGTGTGAGAACTACTACATGTAGCTGCAACCTGTGTGTTTGCTGCAAACATCCCATTGTCTTTTAAATTTTGCAATACTTTTGCAGTAACTGCATCTGATAAAGCTTCAGTCATTGCCTCCATATCTTTTGTTGACGTGTTCATTTCATCTGGAGTTAGATTATCCAGTCGTCTCCTTTTGGATGGTCTATTGGTCTTAGGTGGCATATTGTACCCTATATAAATCAGATTACACTGGTTTGAGCAAGAAATAAAATAAAGTACTAGAGATTTAGCCAAAATACATGTAATACTACATGTTTTGTACTAGAACCCAATACTGGGTCCTTAAATACTAATCTGCCCAAAAAGCATAATCTAGGTTGATCTAATACAAGATCATATTTGAAACAAAATATTTGATAAAATTATGTAAGAATAAATTCAATTCCCTGACCCAATACAAGGTCAACAATGTTACGAGTAACCCAATACAAGATCACAGTTTCAAGATAATACATCTGAGATGCAACTATTGTTGTCATCATAATTACATTTACCATAATTTTTGTGGTCATAAGTAACCCTCTGTCCATTGATCTAAAAAAAACAAAAAAGACTTCCAAATATTAATTGTTCAATGGCGATTATAAAATCAAATTGAAAGAAAAACATTCCAGAAATCAATTAAAATTTGTTTGCTAATTAATTGGTCGCTTGATTGCTTGATAATGTTCAATTTGTAGCTATGGTGAAAGAAATATAGGATCTTACATTTGTATAAATGGATTATCGGATTTCTCTTATCGAAATAGCTAAATTATGGAATTTTAAGTCCGAGACTTGGATTTAACTATCGAGTTTGGAGAACTCCGATAATACCAGAGTACTAATGTAAGATTCTGTTTCTCCAATTTTTAAAAATAGTAAATTTGCGAAATGAAGTACACATTCTCCCAATCCCGTTTTTACGTTCACGACTTGAATTCGCGTTAAATGGAAGGTGATTTGTTTATAACGTCATTAGTTCTTATTATGACGTTATTATTTTAATCCAATCAAATGCTGAGAACCGTATTTTCACTAGTGACGAGAACAATTTTTCCACACCGGTCAAGCGATTTGAATATAACGCAAAAATTCGAAAAAAAATTGTTTTCTTTGTTGTGGTTAATCACCATCCGGTTTATGGCAATGTCATAAAACATAACTATTCTAGATGTCTATGCCCAAACAACAAATCATAATGACGACGAAAAAGATAACTTTTATGACAAACTGGAAGAAGTCCAAGAAAGTCATCATTGTGATGCATGGAGTGGCATGGTGGGAGAGGTTGCTTACGAGAACTGGAAAACAAACGACATTAGTTTACGACTACTGGAATTTGTAACAACCAAATTGACTCCGTGATGGTAAAAGGGGCGCTTCCAGTCGGGTGTTTACAATGCCGAAACAGAAGCTTTCCAGAAGAAGACATTGATGCTGAAGACATTTCGTTTTCACCTTAGAAGATTAGCTTACAGGCTGTACAAATATCGTTAAACCATGAGAAATTGAAAGACCAAAAGATATTGAAAGTATTTCAGGTATTAATAGGAGGGAAATTTGCACCATTTACCCATTTAATGGTGACGACACAGACATTGAAACACTGATTAACACAGCTATGACCAAAACTATGACCCAAAAGCGAGATCCATCGCAAACATTATTAGCTATAAAACCCTAGATCACTATTGACATTTCAGATCTTTAAAGAGTTAAAGAAAACGAAGTCGGAGAGAGATGGAGCAAAAAAAACTATTAAGCTATTTACCTTAAAATCAAGAAAACACGAAAAAATGCAAAGGAAACCTGGATCTATGAAGAATTTCAATATACAGAAGACTGTCTTTAAAAAAAAACAACAGTACGAGGGCGTATAAACTGGTGATAGACCTAACCAGTACAAAAAAGAACATCCGCCATACAGGATAAATATTGTAACTGTCCAATAAAAGACCACAATTGTTGAAGCCATGGACAAAGTACTGTTCAGACTTATAACAACAGACGTACAACAACATATTGAACAGTCCACCGATAACGAGCATAGAAAGCATATCCATTCTCGAAAAGAGGCAGAACAAACAGTTACTCACTAAAAAGGGATGTCATTTGGGGTAAAAAAAAACTAATAATTTGTAGCAGGATATGTTAGACATGAGTTTGTCCTATACAATGGACAAATACAAATTATAATCCTACTATAAAAATGCCACTTATAGCAATGTCAAATCTGTCGAGCTATCAGCCTTATATGTCTTCCATGCAAAGTCAAGTTGAAAATAATGTCGTAATGATTATTTACTAGGAACAAGCGGGCTTAATATCTGCACAGCAAAATAAAGAAGATCTTTAATATTTATTTTATGACAGATACCAACGTCAGAATAATCTCTATCATGTCTTTGAAGACTTCAACAAGCATAACGCATAGTATGGCATGATGCCCTCATACCATAAAATAACACCAATGTCTCCTTGAACAGTCACCGAAAGCCTGTACGACAAGGGCACCCGCGTAATCGACTTTAGCAGCATCGTTAGGGATTATGGATGAGTAATCCTGCATAAGAAAGCCTTATGAAAAAGAAGAGCTTACCTTTATGTAGCTTTGATGGATATGAAAAACATGACAGTTTAATTGAATTCAGTCGTTAAGTTGTTTCTAACAATGCTAAGATCTGCCAAGACTAAACTATCTTACCGGTCGTCATCTTGAAGTCGTCCGTGTATATAAAATCAAGCTTATAAACTTGCAATGGTGTAAGCAATCTGGTACTACAGCTGACCGTCAACATTCTGACTACAATCGGACCACATAAGCTCAAGTTTGCATCATCTGAGTGATATACCAGGGGAAACCGGACCTTGATAGATGTCAAAACACCATCAAACAACCAATTATCCGACGAATATCGCAACAGAGAAATTCTTGAAAATGGCTTACGTGCCTGACATCCTCAATGGTGCGCAGGACTGAGCAAGTGTTCGATAGTGCAGTGCAGCAGAATTAGGGGTTGGGGCATGCAAACTTGAGGAAAATCAAATTGTATGCTACAGAGAAGTGATGGCCATACACATATATTCAGACATCAGAATTTTATGTTCGTAAGAAACAGCGCCCTTCACGAGTCAATTTCGGCGAAGGAAGTCTATTGATGTGTATTTGCGTATCATATCCCTGAGCATCTCAACTGTTGGAGATTTCCGGCAACCTTTAACAATGTTCGATACAACACCTGACAATAAACATCGTTTCTCTAATTTTGACGTAATATTTCAACCGCTTGACCAGTGTGGAAAATATAGTTCTCGTCACTAGTGAATTTGTTGTTCTCAACAGTTGATTGGTTAAAAATAATAACGTCACAATAAGAACTCATGACGTCATAAACAAAACACCTTCCATTTACCGCGTATTCAAGTCATGAACGTAAAATTGGGGTTGGGAGTATTCGTACTTCGTTTCGCAAATTCACTACTTTTTTTAAAATTAGAGAAACAGAATCTTACATTAGTACTCTTGGATTATCAGATTTTGACAATTTCGAGAGTTAAATTATGGAAATTTAAGTCCTCGCCAAGGCTCGGACTTAAAATTCCATAATTTAACTATCTCGGTTGTGAGAAATCCGATAATCCACTCGTACTAATGTAAGATCCTATATATGTTTTCAGCATGGTAATTAAACATTTAAATAAATAAAACATTTTTGGATGATTTTGATCGACACTTTTGAAGTCGTCAACCAACACCGCAAAGCCTTAAAGAACTGCACATGAATGAAAGAGTTCCGAAAAAACGTATAAATAGTTCCTACTACACATTTATTAACTATTTATTTCAAAAATTGACTAACTGTTGTGTTAATTGTAGCTATTTGTGTAAAATTTAAAACAGGCCAATGAAACATTACTTGAATTTCATGAAAATTATATGTATTGTTGGTTATGCAGAGTGTCAGTAAAAATGGAAATAAAGGCGTTGGCCACAGTATTTATACACAAAAAAGCAAATATTTAGCAAAAACACCACATTAAAAGCTTAGTTGCGTCCAGATACTCTAGAAATGTAAGTAAGTTCAGTTCTGCGTCCTTCTGGCCACGCGTTGCATCCGTCGTGTCACTCAGGTTAAAATCTAGTAATTAGTCATATCAATCCAGTGTAAAGAAGATGAAGAGGTTACGACAAAAGGAACAAATCAATGGTCATGTGTGACACTGATATTCCGTTACGTTCAACTTTATCATGATGGCCACCGTAAAATTTTCTAAGTGATGACTTCGATCTTGCCATTTAAAATTATTTATTGGATAAAGATATGTCAAATACTATGATTGTAGAATAAAATCACATAATTAATCAATAATCATGGTGCTTGAATGTCAAAACACACAAGAAAAACACGGTTGCAATTGGTGACTAAATCCACATAAGTTTCAATGTGGTAAGGTTTAGTCTTACCTTAAAAGCTTTATGAAATTATTTTCGTTCAGCAGTAACACGACAATAATTTTAAGCTCTTACTATCTTCTTTAGTGAAACATGTAACACGACAATAAGTTTAAGCTCTTACTATCTTCTATAGTGAAACATGTAACACGACAATAATTTTAAGCTCTTACTATCTTCTTTAGTGAAACATGTAACACGACAATAATTTTAAGCTCTTACTATCTTCTATAGTGAAACATGTAACACGACAATAATTTTAAGCTCTTACTATCTTCTTTAGTGAAACATGTAACACGACAATAATTTTAAGCTCTTACTAACTTCTTTAGTGAAACATGTAACACGACAATAATTTTAAGCTCTTACTAACTTCTTTAGTGAAACATGTAACATGACAATAATTTTAAGCTCTTACTAACTTCTTTAGTGAAACATGTAACACGACAATAATTTTAAGCTCTTACTATCTTCTTTAGTGAAACATGTAACATGACAATAATTTTAAGCTCTTACTATCTTTTTTAGTGAAACATGTAACACGACAATAATTTTAAGCTCTTACTAACTTCTTTAGTGAAACATGTAACACGACAATAATTTTAAGCTCTTACTAACTTCTTTAGTGAAACATGTAACACGACAATAATTTTAAGCTCTTACTAACTTCTTTAGTGAAACATGTAACATGACAATAATTTTAAGCTCTTACTAACTTCTTTAGTGAAACATGTAACACGACAATAATTTTAAGCTCTTACTATCTTCTTTAGTGAAACATGTAACATGACAATAATTTTAAGCTCTTACTATCTTCTTTAGTGAAACATGTAACACGACAATA
Source organism: Limnoperna fortunei (assembly GCA_944474755.1). NCBI lineage: Eukaryota > Metazoa > Mollusca > Bivalvia > Mytilida > Modiolidae > Limnoperna > Limnoperna fortunei. The sequence continues at coordinate 94,326,556 of OX104112.1, read as the reverse complement.
ATTTTAAACTCTTACTAACTTCTTTAGTGAAACATGTAACACGACAATAATTTTAAACTCTTACTATCTTCTATAGTGAAACATGTAACACGACAATAATTTTAAGCTCTTACTAACTTCTTTAGTGAAACATGTAACATGACAATAATTTTAAGCTCTTACTATCTTCTTTAGTGAAACATGTAACATGACAATAATTTTAAGCTCTTACTAACTTCTTTAGTGAAACATGTAACACGACAATAATTTTAAGCTCTTACTAACTTCTTTAGTGAAACATGTAACACGACAATAATTTTAAACTCTTACTATCTTCTTTAGTGAAACATGTAACACGACAATAATTTTAAACTCTTACTAACTTCTTTAGTGAAACATGTAACACGACAATAATTTTAAACTCTTACTAACTTCTTTAGTGAAACATGTAACACGACAATAATTTTAAACTCTTACTATCTTCTTTAGTGAAACATGTAACACGACAATAATTTTAAACTCTTACTATCTTCTATAGTGAAATGTGTAACACGACAATAATTTTAAGCTCTTACTAACTTCTTTAGTGAAACATGTAACACGACAATAATTTTAAGCTCTTACTAACTTCTTTAGTGAAACATGTAACATGACAATAATTTTAAGCTCTTACTAACTTCTTTAGTGAAACATGTAACACGACAATAATTTTAAACTCTTACTATCTTCTTTAGTGAAACATGTAACACGACAATAATTTTAAAATCTTACTAACTTCTTTAGTGAAACATGTAACATGACAATAATTTTAAGCTCTTACTAACTTCTTTAGTGAAACATGTAACACGACAATAATTTTAAACTCTTACTATCTTCTTTAGTGAAACATGTAACACGACAATAATTTTAAGCTCTTACTAACTTCTTTAGTGAAACATGTAACACGACAATAATTTTAAACTCTTACTAACTTCTTTAGTGAAACATGTAACACGACAATAATTTTAAACTCTTACTAACTTCTTTAGTGAAACATGTAACACGACAATAATTTTAAACTCTTACTAACTTCTTTAGTGAAACATGTAACACGACAATAATTTTAAACTCTTACTAACTTCTTTAGTGAAACATGTAACATGACAATAATTTTAAGCTCTTACTAACTTCTTTAGTGAAACATGTAACACGACAATAATTTTAAACTCTTACTAACTTCTTTAGTGAAACATGTAACACGACAATAATTTTAAACTCTTACTATCTTCTTTAGTGAAACATGTAACACGACAATAATTTTAAACTCTTACTGACTTCTTTAGTGAAACATCATAACGTTGAGTTTTATAAGTGCACCTTAAACTCAATGAAAATCGAAGACAGCCATTTCTCTTATTCGATTCATATTACACATATATATTAATTGTTTTATTCATTATACATTAAATGTTAATTTATGCATCGCAATTTCGCAATTTACAATTTTTTATTTAATTAGTTTTTTTATAAAGAAGAACTATCTATGCAAGTTAACTGATTAGGTTTCCATTTCACGCTTGCTGTTTGTAGGCCGGAGGCTGAGAATCTCCTTGGATTGTGGATGTAGCGACCTGGTACTGTTGTGCCGTAATACCCACAGGATACAAACCAGTCTGAACATGTGTCATGACATTTGGAATCTGTTGTGGATTAAGTATCTGAGAATTTGGCATGTTAGATACCATCCCTGGTTGATTTGTAGTAATGTAGACAGTTCTGATACGCTGTGAAAGGAAACCGTACAAATATCAAACGAACTTTAAAGCGAAAAATCGCACTTTTTGATCTCAAATTCATTAAATGGTGTATTTTTATCATCAGTGATATTTCAAACGCAGCACCACGTTTTAGACAGGATGGATATTCTTTAAATAATTTAATTAATTAAAGTTCTAATTTTCACGTCCTGAATATAGCTGAAATATTGCTTGCTGGACGTAAAACAACAAACAAACAATCAATCAATCAAACGCAGCATACAGCACAAAATATGCGACTATCAAAGGATATATGCACTACTACTTTTAACACCCATAACAAAATCACCTTGACACAATGGATACAGCAAGAAGGCGGTGACATGTTCAAGTATGGAGAGATATAAAATTTAGTACAACACTTATTCGTTTCTCCACATAGAATAGAGGATCGGGTATTATCTTTTATTAAACATTTAAATATGTTACTCACTTCTGAAGTCGACCATTTGGAGCAGCAACAACAGTATGAAGATGCTACAATGGCCACAACCAGTTCTGCAAGACCAATTAATGCCACAAAGGAAGGAAGCACTGCTATTGCTCCCGTGTTGTCATTTCCACGCTGTAATTATATACACATTACATCAAGCTGTTAAAATTTATACTTGACTTTTTACAAATTTTTCAAAAGTTAACGTTTGTTTTGACGCCATGAATCGTGCTTCATGCTGACACCAGCGTTTAGTTTTGTGTTACTATCCGACCTCCCTATGTTTTTCAAACTAGTTGTCTGGTATGTAAACTCACTTCGTTGTAATGTTTTATGTGACATTTAATGGTGTTTTCTATTCCTGGATTTGACTTTTACCTAGACTAGACAATTAGTAACTGGACGGGTGTCTATTAGAGGCAGGCACTGCTTACTCGTCCGGAGCACCTGAGTGCACACATGGTTTTAATTGGGTTCGGGTTACTCTCTGTGTTTTATGTTTTTGGTTATTGTGTTGTGTTTGTCTATATCCGGATTTGTAACTGTGCCTTGGCTTTTGGCTCTTGTTGTTCGGTCGGCTTTCTTTGCTACTTTCTTCTATTTAATATTGACATTCTTAATTATATGCCTGAACATTCGTGACGTGTTATTATGTTTGTTTTAGCAAAATATAAACATTGTAATAATTGCTTACATATGTTTATTGTAAAAAGACAATTATATACTTACCATTATGGCTCCAACAACACCTAAACTAAAAACAGTTGGTATAAAGGTAGATGCTCCGATGATACAACATACCATGAACGTGATTTTCTGTAATTATAGATATGGTTTTATTTATGGTCAAAATAATATAGTTCATCACGAGCATGCATTGATTAAAACGGCTCATTTGTAAGTTTTTAATTATAGGCTACACTCAAACGTGATAAGAAACTATATATTAATTAACCCTAATTACTTTAAAGCGGAATTCTATTACTTTAAGGTGCTCAGTGTAAAAAATGTCCATGACAGATATTTCTGAAAAATATTCCTAAATAACTTTGAAGCATATGTAATGATTTGTAGCCTAAAGGTAGGTGTCACCAAGCATCTAAGCTCACAACAGAGCTTCGAATATTACTTTAAGTTTATTTTTGTACAGATTGTACAAAAGACAAATCTTTATTTTGGCAATTACAATTAAAGTCAGTCTTTATTTGCATGGTTCCTCTTAATCTAAACTTAAACGAAATAATCGACAGTATACGTAAACTGTTGAATTATCTCCCCTTTTAAAAAATTGCTACTTTTCAATACGAATTGATATTTTTCATAACTTGTTGCAACACATATGAAATAAAATGATATAATTGATATATAATTTAAGATAAACAAAATTGCAAATGAAGCAGGTTTTTATTAAATTAATTTCTAATGAAATAGTAGTCCGAGAATACTCTGAATAATTGGATATATACCACATAACATTATCGTCAAAAAATCAAAATGGCAAAAGACCCTTGATTTCCACCTTAAACACCAATAAAGAAAACTGTCATGCAAGGGTTGTTTAATGTTTAATCTTGGAAATTTGTTTTCCTGTGATAAACATTAAATCCGATGAACAGCAAGGGCTAACTTGGCATAATATATAATATAATCATGACGTTCAGGGCCATTCAAATCAAACATACCGTTTTATCTGCCTAATACGACCCAAATTCTATGCGTATTAACTTTTAACAATACTTAAAAAATAGTATGTAAAATGAAAACTTACTAGGCATCTCCAGCTGTTTTGTCGTTTTTCTGTCATACAAAATGGAAATGTACCAGTCAAGATAAACTAAAAAAAATAACATTGTGAAAAAATCAAATAAAATAGTTGGTAGCATTATGCGATATTATTAACTAACTACTATAATATTCGCTTAAATTACAGTTAAACTGCCAATATGATATATTTTGCTGAACTAGTCCAATACGGAATTAACTAGTCCAATATCGGCTTTGGCCTGATTCGTCCTGTATTGTCCTAGTTCGTCCTGTATTGGCCTAATTCCAACCTGTATTGGCCTGCGAGATTTGGACTAGTTAATTAATTAATAAATATATCATTACGTGCCTTAGGCCAATACAGCAAACCTTGGACCAACAACTAGGCAAATACAGAAATCATCACGTAATAATATCATATAATTTTATGTATCAACTAAGGTTATAATGTGACTAATACGATAAAAGGTTGATTTTTTCCAGGTAAAGATTTCCTAAATAACAAAAAATGATTGAAAATGGGAATTATAACATTCTTAATGAAACAATTTTAGTCGATTAATTTCGTTAATATTCGTGATAATATTTAGAAAGTAGTAGTGTAAATTTCAACTCATAAATCATCTCCACTTTCACCAAAAATATTTTTAATATTTTTGAGACATCTATCATTATAATATTATCATAACTATCATAAACTTTTCAATACGCGACGTTTGGCTGTTCCAAATTACTCCCAATAGAATACACATTAATTACAGCCCATAGTAAATACACCCGTCACATTCCACTGAGTAGTTTCACCACTTTTCAAGGATTTAGATAAGTATTCAAATGACGAAAAAAACAAACTTCTTGTAAAAATGGCCATTATTGTCTTCTCATAATTGAAATAGTTCACGGAGACAGTTTATCAATGTTTTACTGCGGAGTGCTCATTTATCCCCCGCACCTTGCAGAAGCTCGGGGTAAAATGAGGCAACATAAAGCTAGCCGGTGGTAAAATAATGCTAAACTATGGCCTCTGTGAATTATTTCTAAAATAATTATTTTGAAATTAATTAATATTTTACAGAATAGATGTTACTTCTTAACTAGGACATACCCATCCTGAAAAGATTAAACAGGTAATATCGAAAGCAAACAGAGTAGGGGCATCCCAGATTACAGAACATCTGCTGTAATCATAGTATGGGCCGAAGTCGCAGTACTTGTTCATATTGATGCCATCTAGTACCATTCCGATAACACTCAGAACACCGGCCACAACTCCTAATCCTATCTGTATACCACCGAACACCCGTAAGGTCCTGATTGGGAACACTCGATTTCGCTGCAAGCATGCCGCTAATGGCGTTGCTTCGGTGTGTTGCATTCTTGATTATCTGACAAAAAAAGACAAACTTAAAAAGAGGTTTTGCTTTCAACATGACATTTTAATTCTTCTTTCAGACATATAGGGTAGTCACGTGGATATGATTTGTGTCTATACTGTATGGGTCCTAATTCTCGACCCATAGGTCTGTCCAGCGCGTCCTAAAAAATTTACTTTCTTTGCTACATGCTTCAAAAGCTAAACTTTGGTCACGTCACAATAAAAGATGAATATTAACAATATAATTTTTGTAAATTATATGAATATCATATTTTCCTGCAATACACAGTTTTAAGAAATAAAGAAATGCACTATATCAGAAATATTGTTTTCTACTACTATTTACATATTAACGAAAATACTTTTTCACATAATGGTATTTCCTCTGCTGGTCAAAAGTATTTCAGACCACCTTATTTTCTCAACTTCTTATCTGGTCTTTGTGGCAGAGTGGTTAAGGTAATTTGTTTACTGTTTTGATTACGTACCTGTCAACACTCAGGTTACGATTTCGAGCCTTACTCCAGACAGTGTATGCTCAACTTTGAACTTAATTGAAAAGTATTGCCAGTTTTCCTGTCAAAGGTCGGGGTTTTTTCGGCTTTCTCCTCAATAGAAACATGACGCCATGATATAGCTGAAACATGCTAAAAGTGGCGTTAAACTCCATTAAAGCAAACAAACAATCAACTTGTCATCACATTACATTTTATCAAATGTGTAACTTAAAATTCATTCGTTAAATTAATTATTTAATGAACACGCATGTGATCTTTCCTTCGACTGCATGGATTGATGTATTCTTTTAAAACGTTTTTTTTAATTGTGAACTTTTATTTTTAAATTTATTCGCATTTATAATGTAACGGTTTAAAATTATTTGTAAAAATTGCAGTTTCTCTTTCGATTTACATGTGTTATTCGGTGCCTCAGGTGGCCGAGTGGTTAAGGTAGTTGGTATACTATTGATCATGTGACTATCAACAGTGAGGTTGTGAGTAGGCAGGGTGCCCTTAATCCAATCTAAAATGACAAGGATTTCTCCAGGTACTCGAACTTTATCTCCAAATAAAGGCTAGATACCACGAAATTGCCGAAAATTGCTGTAAATGTCGTAAAACACAATTCAAACAGACAAAGTGCTATTCGCAAAACTAATGACTTTTGTCCAATTATTAAAGAGAAGTTTTGTTAACAAAACAAATACATATATATGTTACTAATAGATTAAATGTTTGCTTCCTTCCCAGAAGCTGTATTGCAGATATATATTTAGGATGAATAAATGAAACATAAATCAATTTGGGAAAGACGGACAAAAGATCAAACAATTCTGAACGCCACTGGAAACGAATGAAGTATGAATGAATGAAGTATGAATACGAGAGGAGATTTAACCTTTAATTGTGGAAAAACGAGCATACTCTTATCGCCATCGTCATTAGGGTTCATTTATCATGCAAAGAGCGTGGCACTCTTCAAACGTGTTACCACTATGTTCCACGGCTAGGCTTTCCGTATTATGACCTAACATCTACCAACGAGAGGGCATCCCCTATCAGCCACTTTTCAATTTTGAAAAAAAAAGAAATGTGAGCTAGTAGATGAATTTATTTTTGGAAAATTAATTTTGGATTCGAAATATAGCAGTATAGTAATTTTAAACATTTTTACACTGTTAGAGATTATTTTAAGTTTAATGATTGCAGTGTGAAGCCTTTGTGACTGGGTGGTTAAGGTAATCATATACTATTAATCACTTGTATTTGAGATTGCGGTTTCGAGTTTCACTTTAGGTAGGCAGTTCTCGACTACAATCATAATTAAAAATGTTGCTAGTTTTCTTCCGCCTCAAATAAAAACTAAACGCCACCATAAAGCTTAAATAGCTCAAAGTGACCTAAACCTCATTCAAACAAACAAACAATATAAACACATTTGACAAATTAACTTAATGGGAGCGACAGCGAATTTAGGGCTACGTTTTTGTATAGGTTTTGAGTTGATAGTTCAACTTGGTTATAAACAGATTGCAATTTTCTTCTGTCATTTAACGTTAAAACAATAGAACTGTCAACGAACACTGTGTTTTACTTCGCGTGATTAAAATTACAAAATTTCGCATCTGATCTTACTCTCCGAACTTCAATAATTTGCTTTAAGAAGTTGTGTGTTAATTGGTTCCTGTCGTACTGTTGAGGACTGGTATGAACCTAATATGTGTCAAACTTACCTTTAAGTTAATAATCTACGACTAAATCTCTTTCTTGACTGATTATAACGATGAATTACACACAGACTTATGTACGTCAGATAAATATTTGGGTTTTCCTGCGGTCACCACCTCCCTTGTCATCTAAAAGCAAACACTGATAGTTTATATACAATCATGTGATTGCACAACAAAAATAGTTATAAGTACTAACGATCACGAGGAATAAAGACTGATAAAGTGATAGGTAAATACAAAATAATATATCAATAACAACTCGTTGTAATTGTTTAGAGAGCTATTTTTCAGAAATATTCAGGGTGAGAACAAAATTTAAAAAAAAAAATGCCCCTCCCCTCAAATAAAATCCAGCTCAAAACTAGTGTATTACCAACGTGCGGAACGGATTATCACGGGTAAACGCCCCACTCCTACACAGATTTCGATTCGAGATTTTACACCTCCAGAGGCCGCAGGACTATACGATACGTCCCACTTTTATTCAATCCGCACATCCTTTAGAAGGGTTTTACCTCATAGTAGTAACTGGACCTTTTTCTAAAACCAACCAACAAGGAAAGCAAAGGAAACTTACTACAGCAAAAACAATAAATTCTTTGAAAATATCGACATCGACCAATAACCTGTCAGAAGAAATACAAATCATTAAAACATTCGATTAAACATGAAAGCGGCTTTATGATTGATTGATTGGTTGGTTGATTTTGTACAATATTCTAGCAATATATTTATCCTTTTCTGTTTGACATTCAATCTCAAAGGTCGACATGCAGTTTTAAACATCTTCTATTATTCTGCATTAAAGTGTATACGACTGTACAAAATAAAAATATTTCTATTGCTCCTTAATACCGTATATGTCTGTATTCACGAAGAAAATAGAAAGGAAGAGATTCTTTATACGGAGCACTTGCAGCTATGACTGCAGCAAAGAAGTCCGTGACATACTGCTCATTAAATGACGTAGTACGACTTTTGTCATGCGCTGTAAAAAAAAGGGGAGGTCGGGAGGGGGCAGCAAATGTTGTGAGAAAAAAGAAATAAGTGAAGGTAATAACAAAATATCGAACACCAAAGAAGGCAATCCACAATTCAAAGTCCTAGAAACCGGCAAACTATAGAATCAACAACCAAAAATATAGCACCTACAGCAACGGTCATGACTTGGTACAGACATTTCAAAAGAAATGGTGGTGGGTTAAACCAGGTTTTATGGCATGCCAAACCTCCCGCTTTCATTACTGTAGTTTGGGAGTTGACATTAAGTTCACCTGTAATAAATCACATTACAAACTTACGACCTGTGCATTAATTCGTTAATTAACAAATACATATTTCGTTATCTTATTAAGACGTTCGGGGCGAGGAGGGGTCGGCAAATTAGCAGAAAACCTGGGTCACTTACAGTAAACTAAATCCGTTTTTCAGGCTTCACTATCGGATAAGCTGTTACACCAGAACTCGAATAAATGATAAAGAAATAAACGGAACTGCAATTATATTATCACAAAATGCATACAGTTTTTCAAACAATGGTTTATATATGTTAGATTTTTGAGCAACTAAATTTTAACATTATAAGGGCATAAACTACAAACTGCAAAGCTCATCTTGTGTTTGAAATTTCAGACTATCAACAGTAACTATTGGGTCTGATAATTTGATGAGTTTTTTTTTTATACTGACATTACCAGTAACAACATTTTCCATCTGGAATATGGGTATTTTAGGCACAGATCTAAACTGATTAAAAATATCAATGATGGATTCCAAGTTAAGCCGTCATAAAAATCCAAACAAATAAAGTCGATTTAGTGAAATTAACATTTTATTGACGCAAACATGAATTAGCATAAAAGTTTTGCATTTCATAATTGCTTATGAAAAACAACTAGACAAAGTCGATCTAGCGATCGCTGATACCCCCGCTTTTGTGAAAAATTTTCTAACGTTTTTCGAGGACTGCGACCTTGAAATTTGATGGATTTCCCCCAAAATCAAAAGGCTTTTTACCAACCTGATATATAACAATATCCCAAAGTTTCATTCAAATCGGATGCAAACTTTTTGACTTATTATCCGGAAACAACTTTTATGTTAAAATTTCTAACGTTTTTCGTGGACTGTGACCTTGAAATTTGACATATTTCCCCCAAAATCGATAGGCTTCTTACCAACCTGATATATGACAATATCCCAAAGTTTCATTCAAATCGGATGTAAACTTTTTGAGTTATTGTCCGGAAACAACTTTTTTGTTAAAATTTCTAACGTTTTTCGTGGACTGTGACCTTGAAATTTGACGGATTTCCCCCAAAATCGATAGGCTTCTTTCCAACCTGATATATAACAATATCCCAAAGTTTCATTCAAATCGGATGCAAACTTTTGAGTTATTGTCCGGAAACAACTTTTATGTTAAAATTTCTAACGTTTTTCGTGGACTGTGACCTTGAAATTTGACAGATTTCCCCCAAAATCGATAGGCTTCTTACCAACCTGATATATGACAATATCCCAAAGTTTCATTCAAATCGGATGTAAACTTTTTGAGTTATTGTCCGGAAACAACTTTTTTGTTAAAATTTCTAACGTTTTTCGTGGACTGTGACCTTGAAATTTGACGGATTTCCCCCAAAATCGATATGCTTCTTACCAACCTCATATATAACAATATCCCAAAGTTTCATTCAAATCGGATGTAAACTTTTTGAATTATTGTCCGGAAACAACTTTTTTGTTAAAATTTCTAACGTTTTTCGTGGACTGTGACCTTGAAATTTGACGGATTTCCCCCAAAATCGATAGGCTTCTTACCAACCTGATATATAACAATATCCCAAAGTTTCATTCAAATCGGATGTAAACTTTTTGAATTATCATCCGGAAACCAAATGTGGACGGACGGACGGACGGACGGACAGACGGACGGACGGACGGACGGACATGAGGACCACTATATACCCCCGACTCTGTCGAGCGGGGGTATAAAAAACATGTAATTACATTTTTAAAATAAACAAAAAACTGATTACAATCCGATCCTCAAAACTGTTTCTAAAATGATAAAATATAAAACATAAATTAAAAATAGACAAAACTTTCCTAATAATATGATTACGTTTTCATCCGAACAAATTAGAATACTTGAATTCCATTATTGTATTACGACTTTTGCACAAACAAATACATTTGGATAGCCCATTGATAATTCAATATGAAGAATATTCCACTACCTTACCACTCATCATTTCATATAAACTGGTGTTTATTGTAGATTTACAACCACTCATAGAAACATCTTAAATGGTTAAATGGGAGATAAACTGTTTATCAATACAGTAACCTGTTCTATAAGATGATTACATTTAGATCCATGTTGTAACAACCCTGTATTCAGAGACCACCATTGTTTGAGGCCAGTTTTTTTCCGCCATGGTTGGTATATAACACAAGTTTCACTGCATTTAAAAATTTCTATCAATTTAGATATTGTAAGGTGCATATTAAACATGTAAAAATTTATTTAACTTGTGTATATAAATCTGATTATTGGTGGACACTCTTGCCTGCCTTTTACTATTTGAGGGATTCAAAGGTTATTATTTTATATGTGACTTGTGATATACTTGTCTTAGGAATGGATAAAAAGATATTTTACTAACTAATATTTTGTATGAACATTTAAATATAATATTGTTCTATATGCCAAGATATTTTTTACTGTAAAATGGCAGATTTCCCAAAAACAAGCCTATGGAGATAAAGTCCAATAACTTAAATAATTGATAAATTTATTAATATATGATTGAATTCAATTAAGTAGCAGAAGTTTTTTTACTTTTGGCTTGACAATACTTGTCAATCCTGATAGCACTCAAAAACTAGAACCCAACTGCATATTAACCAACTGACACCTTCACCCAGTGCAGAATGTGAAAATAAGGGTGTTCAGCTGCAACTCTATATCAGTTTTATTTTAAATCTTGAAAAAATCGATCAAAAATAGAAAAGGCCAGAATTCGTTAAACAGGAAGTAGGTGAGTGACAGACCTGAAATCGAATTCCATGTTATGGGAGGCCATGCTGATGCTGCATACCAAATTTCGAGAGGCTGTGATTAGTAGTTGCCGAGAAAACTGTTCTGTTGCTTTTTTGTATCGTCTTAAATGTGATCACTGCTATGTTTGGTTTATGTTCATTCTTTGGTAGGGCAGAACACCATGAAATATTCATACTAAATACATATATAGAAAATAAAACTATGCAAAAACACTATTTATTTATTTTCTTTTTTAATCCGTACGTTTGTAATATTTCAGTTTTTTTAATTACATTCAACTTTGTTTCATTTTTCATTTTTCAAACATTTTACAGTACTTAATGTACAATGAATAATAAAACATATTTCAAAACTAGGCAACAGAAATTTGAATATCAAACTAATAATGTACAATACAATAAATTGGCTCACATATGTCATTCACAAGTTTCTCGATTGATTATCAAATTATAGCTCTTATTTTTCCTTAAAGCAGGTGAGTTTGATATACCAATCACTGCTACTATAACAAAGGAAAAGACTATTCACCTACCATTTCTTTTGACCATAACTATAATCAGTGCTTTTAATTTTGTCACCAGGTTTTGTAACAGGGCTATACATTTCCTAACACACATTTTACAATAATAAACCAATAGAAATTTTGTTTATTCCTTTAAACATAAAATTACCCTGACTATTTTCTGGACCAGAAGTCTATATAGACTTCAGTTCTATATCGTCAGCAAGTCTAAAGACTTTAGGCTTAATAAGCATTTTCTCTATAGGCTTATAAGGGAAATGCTTCTGTACAAGTTTGACAGCCTTGACCTATAATCAGTAATATACAAGTAATGAACAACTACAAACAAGCAAGCATGAAGTATCCCTGTAAACCAAGTATGACCTGCTATGTACAAATATTGTACTGCATGTGACACAGACTAGACAAAGTACTTTGTATGAGATTAAATATAATGCCTCTTTTTGAATGTGAGCAAAGAGTTTTATTATGAATAATTGTGAGGCAGCTTGGGTTCCCTATATAGGTGGTAAATGGTACTGTACTGTTGTAAGTCATGGATAAGCAAATAGCACTAAAAACTACATAACAAATTAATAATTATTATTACATACAATTCACAATCTGTTACACATGGATCAGTTGCAGAGGTTGGAAGAAATTTGCTCCAAGCTGATAAAATACCAAATTCGCCAATTAATTTATTTTAAATGCCAACTGGAAAGTGTTTCAATCAAAGACCTTCTAATATTCATTAATTTAATTTAATACATAAATAGAGTTTTGCTTTTTTCTGACTGGTCTAAACAACTACTTTCAGGTCATGGTAAACTGTAACAGTACTAAAAACTGCATCAAAATATGGTAATTTTTGTCCTCTGCACCAGTAGTTAAGTGGAATCCAATATTGACACATTTTTTTTAAATCTGATTCCAGTATATGTTTCTAATACAAAAATTTTAGCCAAGTAGTTTGGTGAATATAACATTTTTCTGGGTGAAAAAACAGAAAGTGACCTACTTCAAAGTCAGTAATTGTATATTATTTCCCTCATCAATTACATAGTGGTCAACATAATGAAAGAATATTTAACAACCATGTAACTTTGAGAAATATAGTTCTGTTGCACAAAAGCCAGGTATATATGAACAATCTTGATCATGTTTTACATCGGATACATGCAGGCAAAAACACCTTCCGAACATAATTGTTATAAACACTGATGTTAGTATTTACAATTCATACAGCTGGTTCATGTTAAATATTTAAAATCATCTACCATACTATATACAATATTGACAAGTCAACACTTAGTCCATTCTTACATAAAATATTGTACTCAAACAATTTTCTTAATTGCAATAAATAACAAGCTATTCATTCATGTCCTCACACAGTTTAAGCAGTCACATTAGAATCTAAACAAATCATTAAAATGGTTATTGTTATATATATCTTTTACAAGTAAACAAATAACCTGATCTTATATAAATAACGATATAAATCTCCACGAACATACAGTTATAAGATGCATACACATTATGTTGTTGGCAATTGTTTTTTTTGTATTTTTCAGTTACTGTCACATATTCCATCAAGTCACTGCAAACTATCAAGTGAGATCGTTCGTATCATAACTTCACACCCACTGCTGACTAAAACTATGAGTTCTGATGGAATCACATCTCAATATGTCTGGCAAGAAGGTGAAACCAATAATTCATGGTTAATTAGTTCAACATTAAATTAGCAACACTCTATACTTATTATTTTTGTTTGTTATTCTAATACATTTCTTTATATATATATATCAACATATAAACACTTAAGCCTATAGAATGTAAATAAATGACATAAAATGATGAACAATATACACAAAAATAGCTGCAGCGAAACAGAGAGATTCAACAACAATTTCTACAAATAAATACACTGTATTGATAAAATGGTCTAAAAATCAGCAACTCGTGTACATATTGCATTTAAAACATTAAACAAAACAGTTGTATATTTAATATTTTAATGTTTGATTTGTGATAAAAATAAAAACAAACAATATGATGATTCAACAATATGATATAAACGAACAAAAAAAAACATAAAATGTCTTTACAGCTGTAAGTCCTGAGAGATTCAGAATCTGGTTTAATCAAATTTCAAAAACAAAAAATAATATATGAAACTATACCCTGAATAATTTTTTAAATTCTAATTTTTTATGCACAGAATATCCAGTACAGTAATGATCCATCATCATATATTTCTTTTATACACAATTTTCCCCATGAATTGTCTAATTATGGTACAAAATGCATGCAACAAATTTTATCAAAATTGAAAGTCTATGCATTTATTTATTTTTTAAATAGGGGTACACAAATGTTTAATTTTAATGCCACTTATTTAGGTAAACTGATGTAAATAAATATAAAAAAATATAATGTTACAAAAAGTCATCTTTTATGGTTTAAATAAAAAGAAGATCTCAATCTTTATTATATGAACTTATAAAACCAAAAATATTTCAAAATACAAGTTACTTAAGTTATTTGCACATTTTTGATTTTATTTTAGCTCTTTCAGAAGACTCATTTCTCTTGAGACAGGAAAAAAAGTATCCCTGGTGATGCAAGTTCAATGGAAATAAAACACATGATGTATCTTATTAAGCTAAAAAAACACAATTATAGCTTTTAAATTCGGACGATATTAAAAAATATTGACATGAGAACATATATATGGACTGTTTTCAAAGAACCTTTCCAAAAAACAGCAAGTCATGTGACATGCTTTACACAAATCAAAATTATCCAAAAAATAACAATTATTAATAAATATATATATATTATTATATGCCAAGGGAAATAATTTGGAATAGGAGCTTTAAATTAGGTCAAAAATGCACAAAAGGTATGTCAGTACTTCGAATAAATTATCTTCAAGTCAATTAAAAATTATAAAATGACTTTTTACTTATTATAAATTAAATTTAGTTTAATTCTTGTATTTGAGTGTCTCTACATAACTACCAACACAAGCAGTCTGCAAAATAAGCACTACAACTCTGTTAAAGACAGGCGAAAATCTTTTCAGACGAGTGACATTTGGCACAATTTTTTTTATTTTTTGCATCATTTAACTTAATATAACCAGTTCAGACCAGTAAAAGTTCCTGTTTATCGTGAGGACTGTGCCATGGGGCAATGTATAATTTTCCACCATAAATTGGTTTTGTGGTAAACAACAAAACTGGGCAGCATACTATGCTTATGTATGTGTATAGATTTTGTTCAATATGGTAACTATATAGATGATTTCATCATGAGAAATAAATAATAATGATAATGACTGTGTAAGCACCATATATAATTAAATTAGATTAGATGATTAATACCCTTGGTTGGCAGTGATTATACAAACACCGGTAAGTTAAAAATTTATGCCTGGTATTTATAGACAAATACAGTAGAACTACTCGATTATTTTATGCACAAAAATACTTGTTTATGATTATTTTTAATTTGTATTCAAATTAAAAAAACAAAAACCTTATTGCATTTTTTTATTTAAAAAAAAAATGTGTTTTTTGTTAGAGTTTTTTTAGTATACAATGATAACTTACAATGTGACACAACCTCATAAATATTTCCCTTTGTATTAAATTGAGCACCTATTATGATTTCCTGTTTAGTTAATTTTTTTAAAGATATATAATTATAGCTGTGTTTTAATATGGTATATCGCTGACAAGAATTAATTTTAAAATTTAAATTGATTATCAAAAAGAGCCATAACATCTCTCTTCGTACTGTTTCAAAGAAATAAAATATTTAACTTAAAATACAGTTTTAAATTTTACTATAAAACTGTTACATTTCATTACACTTTAAAAGAAAAAAATTGTCATCACCTGTACTCCACACAATTGCAAATTTGTAAGTTCATAATTCAGAATTTCTCTAACTGGAAGTAACTTCTGCCTCCTGAGCTACAACATATGAAGCTTTCTGTCCTAGCACAGTGCAACTTGCTGTAAATATAACAAGAACAATCAATAAGTTTACAATAAAGATTTCTTGAAAAACTGTCATGAACTGGAAGCGATGCTCATTAATTGACACCCCTTGTCCCTATGTCACAAAATATTAAAGTCCATATTTTGCTACATCCTCACAAGTCAGAGTTTCTGTGTCCACATAACCCTGACAAACTCAGCTTGGAAATTCCCGGGCTGGAAGATTTTCATATGATGTCAAACCTTCAAAATATCAACCAATGAAATAACTTGAAAGAAGCAAGTGTTTGGTAGTAGTCATTTTTACTCATTCTTGAATGGGAAGAAAACGTAACGCAACTGATAATTAATGCAGTAATAACAAACTATTAACACTACTGTACAAAATACACTGATTATGTGGTCTATACAATAAATCCGTTTGGTTTATTTACAAACAACATCGGGATATCCCCTAACAATGTTGTGAATGAAAGCGACCTTTTGATTAGCTACATGCACAGAAACCCTGACTTGTGAGGATGTTTTGCTATTGAAAACCCCAAATATCATTCTGATTAAAATGTAATATATGAGGTGGGCCATGATTCTATGTGACAAAGATTCTGTGAAAATTTCATCAAGTTCAATTCAGTGGCACAGGAGAAGTAATTGATAAGAGATACCCATGGTATAATGAACAGACAACACCACCATCACTATATATCCCCCACTTTTCAACTGGAAGGTAAAATAAAATGTCTCTTAATGATTATTCTACATAAAAGTACTTTAATTTTGATATCTTTACACTATGTTGTTAAATTAATCACTTATAGATGTTCACTTGACAATTTCAGTATAACAATGTTCTCAAACAGTTGTTTAGCTAACAAAAATCATCTATTCCAGTCAGATAAGTATTATGCACAAGAAGTAACATGGGTATTATTTAAAAAACTTGTAAGATCATATTACATTATCTACGTATAATACAATCAGATTTTACACAGCAAATCATAGTGATCTAGTTATTTGTTGCATGTCATCTTCTGGTACCCTTATATTAATTAGAAATAAAAAAATCGAAGAATGTGTCCATGGGACACAGATGCCCCCGCTAAATGAAGTCCCAAACAGAAAGTAGTTGTCCGACAGGTCTGAAAGTCGCTTAGGACGTACATGTACAACTTGTGATACTGAACCACCCTGCCAAATTTTAAATTGTTCTCATGTATGGTTTCTCAGAAAAGCTTGAAGGAAATTCGTTCCGACGTACATACTTATGGACAGACGGACATGAGTAAAACTTAATGCCCCCCGACATGTCGTCATGGGGGCATAAAAAATTTATAAACCAGGTCTCTTTATAACACAAGCACCATCAAGTTTAATAGCTTCAGGATTTTGTGTGTTCATTTCAGCATTTTCAACAATTCCTTAAGTATATCATGAGTTTCCAGTATTTTTGGAAACAAAAACCATAGAAACAAGTCAGAATTCTTATCTTTAATATGAAAACTAGCAACAGTCACGTAGATTCAACTAAAACATCTGTATTGACATTCCAGTAGTCGATTGTATGTCTAACTACCTAAAACACTCTGCCACCATGGCTGTGTTCATTGTTAGTATATATCTTATATTTACACAATCCCTGTATTTTCATACTAAGAATTACAAGTATAGGTTTAACAGCTTCAGAAAGTTTTACTAACCAATAAAATCTCTAACAGATTTAGGTTTTCCTTTCCACTTTACACCAATCACGTAGACTGGTAACCCTGACAGAACCATAAGTAATGCCATGCCAGTCTGTCCTGTAGCAGCATACAGTGGAATAATCAGTAAAAATATAACACATATCAGGAAGGTTATGGGTATTACCAATGGAAACTGAAATGAAAATAAACTTTTTAAACTAAATAAGAACTTTTTCATATATAATATTATACACATAAACTGACAACCAATGATTCTACAGTGTCATGAAATTGACAACCAATGATTCTACAGTATCATGTGTAATCCAACAAACACTATCCAGTACTGAATCCTTCATGTTCTAGGCAGGGTTTTCTTATTTCCCTTTACTGAATGTCTAGAATTCTAATCATTGCATTCTTAAAACAATATGTTTAAAAAATAAATTTCATGAAGATATACTCTGAAACATACAACCATATATGTACCCCATATACTTTAATGTAAAGATAGATACTTTTCAATGAAACACCAAGGTATAGAAACCACACCTGATACACCTGCCAGCCAGGGTTTAATATGTACCACAGGGCTCCTGTACTTGTAAGAGATGCCAAGGTATAGAAACAACACCTGATACACCTGCCAGCCAGGGTTTGATATGTGCCACAGGGCACCAGTATTTGTAAGAGATGCCAAGGTATAGAAACAACAACAGATACACCTGCCAGCCAGGACTTAATATGTGCCACAGGGCTCCTGTAGTTGTAAAAGATGTATCTGTTACTTAGGCAGAATACCACAGCATAAAAAGCATCCAGCTTGTCCTGCTTGTAGTGTTTACTTGTTTGAATGTAGTTTTAAACCACTTTTAGCAAGCCTTCTGCTATATCCTGGGATCTAGTTTTTATTGGGAGTTCAAGCCAAAGTTTCTGCTGAGATCCTCCAACCTATGGCAGTTAAACTGCCTGCAGGTCAGTTTTAGACAATTCCTACATGGTCACATTCTATTTCAGCTGTATTCAGAACAAGTTTACAACACAATAAAACCAAGGGGCAAAAGAAAGGAGGTTTGGACAGGGAATTTAGACTTTGGTCGAGGATACAATGAGGCTCCCTTTTTTGAATTCAACAAAAAGTGTTTTTATTGTGCAACAAACGTAATGTTCTGTAAACAATTTACACGCTGTGATCCACCACTAGCCATCCATGTTATGACCTGACAAAGTATTGTTATCTATAAATCTACATGTGTATATAAAGGCTCATACCATACAAAGCATGTATATTATAATGAAGTTCATTATTAAAGGAGGGATACTACAATGGTTATTTATAATCAAATGTGTAATTTTTTCTAATTATCAGGGCCTGGGTGTAGCTGAAATATTGTTTGCTGGACGTAAAACAACAATCAATAAAAATCTATTAAAAATAAATAGGAAAACCAAACAAATATTTCTGAGACAAAATAATTAAACAGAAATTTCAAAAATCATTTTGTTAAACAACTAAATCTAAAACATTTAGTTCTAGCAAATATGACTGTGACCATTATCTGTACCAATGTAGAAGGGTATGGCTGGCAGCATCTGCACAGCATAGCAGATTGAACATAAATATTTAATTTTTTACATTCATGTCAGGTACTGATTTATCCATATACGAGTACTTCCTACCATGACATGTCCTTGGAACTGAGACATTGCAAATCACAACTATATTTTATTTACTATTTTAAGTTATTTCCAACTTCCCTATGGCAGTACAGAATGGGTCAGGCACATGTCTGTTATTAATAGTAAATGTTCTGTCCAATGGTTTTTGCTTGACAAAATTGAAAACTGCTACCACGTTTGGTCGAGTTTATGGTCCATTTGTAGATCTCATATTATACCTTTTGAAATCAACAATTATTTTCCACAGTTAAACAGCTTTTTGAAATGCGGCTAAATTTTCATTTGATAGATCGAATTTCCATATGAAGTCAGCCATTTTTGTTGTCTAATGTTGTTTACAAACGTTTGTCTGCTTTCGTAACGTACAATGGACAAACTGCGAGACTTTTCCTGCCTCCAATGCAGACGACAGGATTTCGAATAGACAACAATGGAATTTTCCTAATGTACACTTATTTTCAAAACAAGGTCAAAATTTAGGATGGAAAATCGCTGTATCAAAATGAAAATTCAGCCGCATTTCAGAACGCTGATTAACTGTGGAAATAATTGTTTATTTCAAAAAGTGTACCGTAAAAAGTGTCGTATTGTCCGGAGTTTTTTTCTATTAATCTAAGTCGGAAAGGAATGGTGCG